>CM062232.1:37151819-37613540 GCA_031216185.1 Syzygium aqueum
TATTGATAATGTGTAGAAGAATTTTATTTTTCTAGGCTTTCCCCCCCCCCCCTCAAATAAAATTATTCGTGTAAATCTTCCGTCGGTAATTAATTAGACATTAGTCCCGCATGAATTGTCTAAGTTCTTATGTAGACTTAAAATGAACGAGGTTGATCATAAAAGGTCACTCACCAAATTGATTTGCATGAAATGATCTTATATCAACTAATCTTTGGAAGGAATCCGAAATTTGCTCATTATAGTGGTCGGTGAAGACAAATGATGTTCAATTCATCTCGCTGATCCATTGATTGTTAAAATCTTTTTCTTGCTATTGTATAAGCTTAAGTATAGAGGTATAACCCTGTATAAATCTTTTGTTTGCTAATTTCCATCTCTTTCTTAATGTGTATTTAAACCATCTCAGCTTCCGTTGCTTAGTTAGATCATGTTTGATTATGACAGACTATGATGCAACTTTTAATGAAAAGTCAAACCCTAACTACAAACCGGCTGGCCATCTTTAACCACTGATGAATTCTTTAATAGGGTTGTTGCAATGAATGGGACTCAGAAAATAGTCTGAGAAAATGCCTCCCACCTTCCACCGGCCATTACTAGTTGAAATACAACAATCCACATCCTTCGTGACATTATATACATGTACTCGTCGTCTTCAATCTCAGAAATTTTTAATCAGAAAGCTACTTCGTCATTTATCAATTTTGAGGAAGAAACACTACAAAATGGTGCGTCCCGTCTCGGCGTGCACCATTGAACACCCAGAATCCATCGCGCTATCTGTTGGGTTGTTCATCTCGGTCGTGGCTCTTGTAGCGCTGTGCGCAAAACACGCGCACCGGATCCCAAAAGTCCAAGAGAAAGAACCGGACACGCCCAAAGCCGCGAGGAAATTTCCTTTGGCATCGCCGTGGCATGTCCTAGGGGCTATCGGCAACGAGGCTAATCCTTTTGCTATCACCAAGAAAGGTGATTCCGAATATGAGATCGGTGGAGATCATGATAAGGGCACTGAAGGATTCGGAGAGGGGGGTTTATGGCAAAAGTCAATTCTTATGGGAGATAAATGCCGGCCACCAGAGTTTTCGGGCGTGATATATTACGATAGCTACGGTAATCAGCTGCCGGAGCTGCCCAAGACGCCGAGGGCAGCCAGTCCTTTGCTGAGTTTTTTGGTTTCTGTTGCAAAAGAATAAATTTGCGTCTTCTGGTACATACATATAATGTTGTGTAGATTATACAAACTTGAAAGAGAAAGGCAAATGGTTTTACTGTTATGTTTTTCTTTGCAACCTCTTTGCTTGCTGTGAGTCTTGCTAGCTGATCATATGATGCTTCCATTTACTCTTCATACACTCTTTATCCTCATTGATCACAAAAAGTACTCACCGAATAGTGATTCCAGAGCTTAAGACATTTCTATGAATTACTTCCACACCGTCAACTCAAAATCTTCCATTGAGATCTCTATGATGAAGACATGGCGTGCTCAAATTTCTTATGCAGATCACCACCTCAATGCAAGCGAGCCTTGCAGCAAGGCTCAGTATCTAGAAAGTCAAGAAAGAGAACATTTTAATCTGCAGTTTCTTCTTCCATGAGATTAATTATTCAGGTCTTATAGCCTTTCTACCTTGCATGACAGTTGAATTTATTCAATAGGAAAAAACACCAAATATAGACCTTTAAATAAATCCATGCGACAAAATTAGCGTAAATACATCCTCCTTCTGGATTTTATTCTGAATAGGAACCCCGGAAGTAATACACCAATCATTTATGTGGCTAAGCAGTAAAATATACATAATTGAATTGGAGATCAAGAAACAAGATACAAAAATGAGGAAATGATATACTCATGCTTCCGGCTTAGTTTCTTCTTCCGTCTGTGAATGGACCCGGTTTCTTAAGTCTTCAAAAGCCTTCATGCTTTCAGCATCAAAACCTCCGGCAAACTGCAAGTGGCCACAACTTGGTCATCATTCGAAATGTCCATTTAAAAGGTGTGATCTGAATTCTAGCATCAAGGCATGGAAGTGCTCCAGTTAAAGTTTTAGAAGATTCACATATAACGGAGAGAGAGCAGAAGCATTACAGAGTGCTCAGATCTTAAATTCTAGGAGGAACTGACTTCTCACAATGACTGTTCTAAATTTTGTCAATTTAGAAAATGACCAATTGAGACGACAATCAAGGAACAATGCACTGTCGTTCAGAATTGTATAAGACTTGGTAGCCAAAAAGATTTACCTGATGCACACGGAAAGCGAATCGCACTCCTTGCAGAAGCAAAAACTCTCTGTTTGGTTCCTTATCAGAACCACCCAATGCGTCAAGTTCAGATGCCACACGTTTCATATACTTCCTTGCCAATTGCACAGAAGAGAGTTTGATCTGCAAATATGGAAAATCATCAGACGAGAAGCTTAACAAAACATATACGATGAGATAGTATTTAAAGTTTTATTAAAAGCAAATTTTCAGACGATGTATTCTTCCAGGACAAAAAGGCTTCCAGATTTTGTTGGACTATGATAAAGCTGGTATACTGTTACAACCTTAGGACAGATCATTTACTAAGTATCAAATGTCGATCTAGGAAATAGTTCTTATTTTTCTGTCAACAAACAGAACTAATTAAATGAAACAAAAAAGAAATCAAACAGCTCAGATTCTCTTTAAGAATATTGAAGGATAAACTCAGGCTTGAAGATACCTTGCCAACTACCCCTGAATCCAACAACCAATCGACTGGGATTCCAAACTCCCGGTATCGTGATATGGCCATGTCTCTTGTGCGTAAGAGGGCATACACACTCTGTTCCACTCTGCCAGAGAAAGAGAAAAATCAATCACATGATGTCGTGAAAAAGAAAAAAACTTAATCAGTCTGCAATTCACTCTAGTGGAAAACTTAGGCAATTGCTGTTATTGTATAGCCAATCACTATGAAGCAAAGGAATAAACAGAAAATTGTTTTGAAGCAAACGAATAACCAGTTTATTGTTTTGCTTCCAATGGCAAAATCTTATCCCAATTGCGAAAAAAACTTGGGTGGTTTCTTATTATATGAGTGCGCTAAAGAAGGTGCTTACTTTTCAAGCAATGAGTACATCTTCTTTAGTGCAGCCTCGCAAGGAAGTTTTGGGTCATCAGTGAAAGAAGAAACACGCTTCTCCAGTTTAACCAGATCCTGGTATTCAAATGCTGCCTCTCTTAATGCATCTGCTTTCCCTTCAGGCCAGTCAAAGTGCTTCAGAACTGCCCTTTCATCGACCTTGTTAATGGCAGATAAACAAAAAGGATTAGATATTTCCGCCAGCTAAAATGCTGGAGGGATTTTAAATAAGCAGGACTGAAAATTTATTAAATTCCTCCATGTTGAATTTGCAATGCTTGGACAAGAGCAGAAGGAACTACAGTAACTCTTTGTAATCTCGATTTCGTCCTCTCTCCTTTTTCTTTGCAGAGATTAATTCAGCTTGTATAGAGGTATTAAGAACGAGACTAGAATTTCAGATCTAGGATTCATTAATAGGCTCAGAATAAATCCAGATGCCTGATCCAATTACAAGAGATGTCTAAGGGTCTTTTCTACAGAGAGGGCGACAAGCCAACTCAGCAAAACAAAATTAAATCTGTTTACCAAGAAGGAAAGTTCCTCATCCAGCCAGTTGACAAATGCCACAAGATCTTCAATCTTGGTAAAGGATGCTGCTCGGACTTCTGTTGCTAAAGACTGGACAAACTCACCCTGGGATTCTACATCTGCCTTTACCTGTCATAGGAAGATGAAATATCTCTATAAACTTAAAACAACAAAAGAAGCAAAGTTGCATGAGCAAATGATGAAAAACAACTCACAGCTAAAAGGAACGTTGATCTATTCTCTATTTCCCCAATCATGTTGCTCCTAGCATCTGACACATTCGCTGTGGAAGAAATCAGAGACGAAGTATCCTTCTTTGCCTCACGTTTCATCAGCGTCTGATAAAACTGCACTAGTTCAGGAGCCCGATGAACCTTCTCACCGCTTCCTGTTCCTCTAGGAAGACTGCCCGGTGGAGGGGGTGGACAAGGTGGCCCACCCGGTGGTGGCGGAGGTGGTGGCGGCGGAGGTGGCAGCGGCATGCCTGGCGAGGGTGGAGGCATAGGTGGGCCTGCAGATGTAACCGCACTCGAATTATTTGCAACACTAGGGGCAGCTCCTGATGTTTTAGGTGGCGGACGAGGTGTCCTCGGAGGCCTCTTCTCGATGTGTGCAAGCTTCATTCTACTCACTGTTTGAGGATCATCTGCCTTAGCATCAGCTGGCTGGCCTCCTGAATCTTGTGAAACAACTACTTTCTCCTTTATCAGGGCAAGTTTTGGTGGCAGCGAGATATTTTTCTCCCTGTCTGACCTGCTCGAGTAATAGTTAATGTTGAAACTCCTAACACCAAACTTCTCAGCTCTTGCTTTGTCGGCCCTTTCCTTGATTTGCTTCTCCCTCTCCAATGCCAACTTATGGCGGTCTTTATAAGCAGGGTACTTTTCATCCACAACACCTTCTACAGATTTAGACATCAACTGGAATGAACTCACCACTGAATTCAACGAATCACCAGACGGTGTTTCACCCTTAAGCTGAGGGGTACTAGGCGTGTCTGGAGAATCAACAGATTCATGCTCCATCCTACCAAAAGTTGTAATGGCGTTATTGTCACTTGCATTCCTCACCATCAAGGCCTCCAGCGGGCCCCTCAGTCGTAGACTTGTGCTCTTTCTGCTAGGTGACCCACCTGAGAAGGATCTCGCGGGCGACGTAAAAGCACTTGAATCGTCTTTGCTTCTACCCCATTTTTTCAATTTCTGTAGTAAGCCGGGCTTCCTACTGAGACTGCTATATCTGCTGGTGGAACTATCTATAGAAGCATTGTCAAAGTCCTCACTTCCAGGAGAAGAAGGGGGTGAGAAGTTGCTTTCGACATCTGTATCTCCTTGTCCACGTTCTGATCCAGCATACTCTACCATCAGCTGTTTGGCCTTTTCTTGCGACTTGGGGCTTAGGCTCTTGCTAAGATCACGAGCTGAAACCTTTCCTGGTGGTGTCTGGTAGTTGCGGAGCTCATACCTCAAACATGCATTGACCCAACGGAGGTAGACTAACTCCTCAACTTCGCCGAACCTGTTCATCTGAAGTCCTTCCACCTGCTTTGACAGGTCTTCATTTATGTGTCTCAACTTGTTGACTTCCTCTCTCACGGATGCAACCCTTTCGGTCTGCACAAAGGAAGCATTATTGAGCATGTCTACTCTAGTCCAGCACTTGCTAATCCACTTTACAAATTTTCTCAATGACCATAGCCCCTCAATCATAGTATCTGCTAGAGTAAAGGCATGCCCTCCAGTAAGTTAAGAAGCTACTAAGGCAGCGTTTTCTAGTATCAGCAACAACCGATGCTTTAATGTATGTAGAACACTACTTCCGGAACCCTCCTATTTCGAGTCATGTATCAGCATTTCTTAGGAATTCAGTCATCTATCAGCAGTCTTAGGAGACAAAATGATGATTTGCCAAAACGGAAATGAATTATACAAGGCCGTTCAGACACTAAGAGATCATTTTGTGGTTATTCAAAAGGATCACTTGATACCGCAAGCTGTACAGTTGCACGTTAAAGATCCTTGCGCTGCTTGGCGATGGGACAATATCTGCTCTTATATAGATAGATAAATGCAGCAAAACATCAAATTAAGAAGCAATAAATTGGACAAAGAATAGAGCAGAACTCTCACCTCGGTCATATTCGAAAGAGCTGCAATTCTAGCTTCCGCAGCATCCAGTCTTATAGTCAATTCTCTTTTCTCATGCTGAAGTTCTCTGTTTTTCCTTTTCAGCTCCATGACCTCTACCTCCAACTCCTTCATTGCTTTGAGCTTCTTTTCTACTTCGGCTTCTTTTTTAACAGCTTCTTCCTCTTTGGCCTGAAGTCCAGACACTTGTTGTTTGAGCAACAGCAAATGGCCTCTTGTCTGGTTTGCCTGAAGTTGAATCTGATTCTGCAGTTCCTTAATCTTGTTCCTCGCTACCTCTAGATCCTTCTTCACTGAAGCCCCACGAGCAATCTCATCTTGCAGCTTCTTCCTCTCTGCCTGTAGTGAATTGATAGTGATTTTCAGCATGTCGATTTCAACAGTCTTAATTTTCAGCTGCCTTTGCAACTCGACAATGTCTGATTCTTGTTCCTTCAAACCATAATATTCAAGCAATTCACCTTCCAGCTTCATTTCCCTCTCCTCTAATTCCTTCACGAGCCTACGCATCCTCTCCAGTTCACTCACATTGTTTGCCATTTCAATTTCGTAAACTCTGTCTCCGATCGCATCATCGAACTTATCATCAGGTAATGGAAATTCTATCTCCCCTGAGAGAAGATCTTCAAATTCAGGGAAAAAGTCCTCGGTTTCCATATCAGGTACATTGCTCGAAGCTGCATTAATTACACTGCTGATCAGTTTCACTTCAACCTCCTCTTCCTCCTCTTTTTCCTGCCGCAAATTGGAAATAAACATAAATTTCTGAAAAAGCCATGTTTTTAGACCCAGTTTTCTCAAGCTAACCAACAAAAGAAGACTGACAAATTCAAGCTCTATACAATTATATCAAAAGATGAAATAATCGCAAACTACACTTACTTCCTCCTCTTTGAGGCGAGAAGTAGAATATGTAGAGTGCTCTTCATCTCTTCCCTCACTTCCCTGCCTTTCAAAGCTGGTGTCAACATTTTCTGAACAAGAGCATCATCAGCATAAGAGCAGAACAAGATTCCCCGAAAAGGCAGATCCACACAGTCATTACCATATAGGCACCAACATGATGAAACATATCGTATCTTCCCACTTCACAAAAGACACCAATTCAAGAAAAGTACAAAAACCATGGATAACTGGAAAACCAACACATCTTTAAAATGATCAAATTACCTAGAAGCTTGACGTTGAGAGAAGAAGATGGTGGTTTCGAGCCTCCAACGTTTAGCTGCTTAACTGCATAAGCTGCAATTGAAGCAGCAACCAGAAAGCCTAACCTCAAAATCATGTACGCGAAATCTAGATGATGAAAATCTCAACTTTCAACTTCCCTGTAGACATAGCGCCAACACCCATCTCTGCTCAACCCCATAGCCGAGACTTCAACCCATCGAATCCCCAAAAGAAAAGAAAACCAATGGAGCAACTGAGAAACCCAGAAACAAAAGACACACAGCAGTCCAACGAACTGTCAGAAGAGCTGGAGCAGCGAGAAGGAACAAAGGGCGTGTATCCAAGTACTAACGCAAGTTACGTTATCGTCTTATCGGGTCCTCCTCGAGAGACAGACGCTCGTTGCTTGAAGTTGAAAGGCGACGACGAATTGTCTGATAAGTAGAATTCCAGCACAGCTTTCCCGCTAAGGGGTAGAGCAGCCACCAATAACTAGTGGCCAGTTTTTCTCCGTTTCTTTCTTGATTTTCTTCAACAAATAGTCCGAAGAAAAGAAAAGAAAAATAAAGTAGGGGTCGAGAATGTGACCAATTACTTCACATCTTCAGCGACTTTTTATAATAAGCCAAGAATAGGAATGAGAACGACCGCAGAAGCTGTTAAAGCTGTTAAAGCTGTTAAATCTTTATTTTCCCCTTGTATTTTTGCCACCAAAAAAAAAAAAAAAGAAAAACAAGCCCGACACGTCCCGCCCTACATCTTCCTCGTCCGGAGGACCGTTTCTATCTGGCCGTTAGAAGAGGGAGTTGTGGCTCGTGCTTCATGACAGTTGCTGGGTCTCCTCGTTAAAGTCAGTCTTTTTCTTCCTCGAAGGTATCGAAGGATCGGGTTCGTCTGCAAAAATCGACTGCGCGACGAACAGACGGATGAACTCAAGCCGTGGAATGCAGCTTGAGGTGACCCACAGGAACATCGGTCAGGAGCAAGACTAGGCAGGCATGATCGAAGATGGGGGGTTTCACCGGAGCGGGTCCCACCTCGAGAGCTGGAGGTAACGCTAATTGAGACAAAAATCGAATTGGGTTCCAGCAGTTTCGGAAGGTGCATGGAGTGATGGAGGGGGGAAAGATCAAAAAAAGCTAATGAGGCCAAAGAAAATGTAGCCAAGCGCAAGCAACGCAAACCAAGCCTTTTTTTTGGCATCTCTGCCAAGCACGTCTCGGTTTGGCCTTTTGGGATTTGTCTGGCGATGAAATTGGTCGGGCGGCACCCCCTTTTGGAACCTTGTGGATGGCGACGATGTGAACAGTCATGAGCAAAAGCAGCTATTTTTATTTCTTTTCTGGTGTATGCCAGAGAAAGCATAGCTTGCTGGGGACAATTCGTCCGATTTTCAAGTAATGCCCCGTCGGATGTTTACTATAGAGAGCTATGCTTTCTCGTAAATTTTCTATATGCCGATGTCTCGGCTCGTTCACATATCGAGAAACTCTGAGAGAAGGCACGAGCCTAAAGAAAAGCGCAGTAACTCGGCCGCCTGGCTAAGATCATCCTCGCAATTAATCTAGGACATTAAGTCATTCCCATCGGACCAGGCATAGGGACAGGCGGGATTCGCGTTTCGGGCGGCGAAATGTCGGTGATCTCAGCCGAGGAATACGGGCGGCGCGGACCCGATCGAATTCGGGATTCTTTCCTCATCCCGTTTCGAAGAACGCCGATGACAAGAAGATGGAGACGAAAGAAGTCCATTTGGAGCCATCAATGCGGTCGCCTCCCCTACTGGGCCACAGCAGCAAAAGGCTAGCCGCCGAAGGATTCTATCCCCTCCCTCCTCCTCCTCTTTCAGTGGCCTACATTTCACTGGGGCGAAAGACAAACGCATTCTTTTGTCGCTTTTGCTCTTACAAGATAGCGCAGTCCGACGTTGTATAGGGATCTCCATCACCGATCCTAATCCAATTTATTCTCGACCCTTTGCAGTCGCCTCCGTTTGAGTTGGGATCACGACGTGTCGCGCACACGTTAGCATCGACGATGCTATCAGGCATCTAAACTTGTTTGTCACCGTCCGACGAAAGAATACCCGTGAAATTGACTCGGCAATATCGCGCCGTCGCGAAGCGGGTCCGCGCGAGAGCTCCGCCTTTCCCGAAGGCCCGAACGTGGGTCTGCCAAAGTCCGAACCGAAGAACCGCGACTGTAACCATAATCCGTTTCGGCTCGCCCAAAGTCTCTGGGCCAATTTCCTTTGTTTTTGGCTCCCTGGGCCGACCGAGGTTGCATAAAAATGGAGACTTTTTCTTAGGTCGTTCACATCCTGGAGGCGCCATCTCCGTTGACAACGTTGACTTTTGCTGGCAGATCAATGGCCTCCTCTCGCGTGACGCATTGGCTTGCGATTGTTCCCGCAGCGTGCATGGGTCAGGGTGTCTCCAACTCCCATGCAAAATAATAATAACAATAATAAACAAAATTCTAGCATTAAGAAAAGTCAACGAACACATACTGAATTTTGTAACTGTACCACGACTTACGATTAACGGAAGGATTTGATTGGATCAATTTGATAAGTTTTAAAATTTGATTGCACTTTTGAAAGTTTTAGGATTTTAATGAATTTTCGTGATAAATTATAAGACTTTCAATGCATTTATTCTTTAATGCCCTTACCATTCCCTTATTTTTCCCTTAAGTTGACTACTCAAATCAATTGGAGATTATTTCTGTCCCACTACGTCACCCAATCTTGCAGCACCCTTTAGAAATTCGACTTGGGCTCCCATCAAGTGACATTTGACAGGACACTCCTTAGCCAGATGACTTTCTTGTTGGAGTTGATTTCATGTTTAATTCAGATTAAAAGGGTTTTTTTTTCAGCCTAGCATGCTTTTTTCAGGCTGGATTTAGGTGACCAAATGATAAGGGCACAATTAACTGATTAATCTTGTTATATTATTGTCAGAGACATATACATAACTTGTGTTAAGATCCCACTAGCGGCACACTTGGACATCGATCTCATAAGCAAGTTTTGGATCATTAATTAATAGAAGGAAGATGTCAAATGAACAGCATATATTAATCATCATGAATCGATTAGGTGTGGTCATGTTAATTAGACCGTTTGTGCCGTGGTATAATTAGTTGTGCGGTCGTCAAAAAGCCGCTCGCCATAGCCTCTCAATTTTGTACCTTCCTCATTTTTTTCTTCTTTCCTCTAATAATTTGTCATTGTATAAGGTCAAGAAATGGGTCATTTGACAAATCTTGATACCAAATGCCGCGACGTTTGTGGCAATCAATGTCGATCGGCCAGAAAGAAAGGGAAGATACCATTTGGGAATTTGCTGTGGAGGGTTGGGTGAGATGGCTTAGTGTTAAGTGCATGGGGACAACATTAGGGTTTGGCGCCTTTGGAGGGGACCCGACATATTCATTTGTGAAAATAATAAGGAAAATGTTTGCAGAGCCGTATCACGTCACAGTGTTATGACCACAAAAGACGATCGATGTGCCGTTTAATGCTAAAGTTCTCAAGACTTCTTAGATATCCCACTTCTTATTGTCGGCTAAGTTCGTATATTAGAAGTTGCAATCAAATATCGGGAAGACTAACATGAAAGCAGTACAACCAAGTAAGTAGAATGTTGATCCGAGCCCAACGAAATAACGTCGTGTCCTTAAGACGAATTTGGCCCCTCAATCAGTACCCGAGGATATTGGATAATCGTCTCCCAGGATAGAACGGATCTCGTTCCTCCAAAGTGGTACGCATTCGGAGGACTCCTACGAACGCAATTTCGCAGAATAATCACACAAAATGACAATGATGAAGTGAGAAATGTCTAGAGCGCGTTGGGAAAATGTCTTGCAGGAATGCAAAATGCCACGAAGTGTCTTTTACCGAACTAAACTGTTCGGTTATATTAATGGCGAAAATGAAGAGCTACAAGGGTTCGTGAGCAGCCGCAAAGGGCTTCGGTTATCGTTCGGGCGAACCGAACCTCACGAACAGACATGTTTATTTGTCCAATAGAGAGTGGACCCCGACCCGAACCGAGCCCGATGGACGGCGACGGCGGCGCTCGCGGGGGGAACCGACCTAGCTTGGCGTAGGTCATCTCTCTTCCACAAAAGTGGGGTACCCCTTGGGGCCCAAACCCATTTGAGAGGCTCAACTATTTGAACTCATCTCTCATCTCTCTTCTATTTTATGTGGGACACTTGTATCCACACTCTTTTCATTCAAGTCTATGGGATTTGGATGTCAAAATCCCAACACTTCTTGGAACCAAGCTTTTAGCCATTTTAATGCTGGATCAAATGCTTTTCTATGTCGTCAAAGCACAAATCACCTTGTTCCTAAGGATATGGTCACATTGGAATCTCAACCTTGCACCAGAACGAATGTCGTGAACGCGTTCAAACAAGGAGAGGGGCTTGGGGACTCGATCCTTTTGGAACGACACGCATTCCCTTGGAACGTGGGGCCGTCCGTTGAGAGTTTTCACAGTGAAGCGGACGAACTACGACTCGAGAAATTGGTTGGAAAAATCTCCAAAGTTTGTCTCGCGTGCGTTGTGGGTACATGTTCTCCCCTTTTGGTTTTTATCGAATGCATATTTTAAGTGGAACGCCTTTGGATCAAAGTATAATCTTGTTTATCACTTCAATTATTATGCGGGTTGATTCACGCCTCGTCTGGAGAATCCTAGGTTCAATAAGAGTATCATTCTCATCGGCCTTTGGCTAATAGCACTAGTCTTTTTGGGAGTTCAAAGAAACAGCTTCATCGGCTCACAAGAGCCAAGTCTTGGGTGAAAATATTCCTCCTTGAGCAGATATCTCTTAATCTCAAAAGCTCACATAAGATAAACACAGACGTGTACTCTTAACACCATCTGTCGAAGTGATCTCATAATTATTGCCATTGGTGAGAGATGAAGAAGAATATGCGATTTCTTTCACGATCGTAGAATTAAAGCAGACTCTTCACAAGCATTGGCGGATACTTAATTGGACCCATATTCACTCTAAAGTTTAAACATTTAGTTGTGAACTCATAGAGAGACGGTATGACCGCACTATGTTGACATATAAGTTAACACCTGCTTGAGCTTCCTCTTAGATCTACTCGTTATGAAGATATCGAGCTTCTGCTACCCTTCTTCAACAATGTCTCTCTTATCTTGTCCCTGGATCTATTTCTTTCGTCTCACAATTTCAAACTCCAAAATGCGATAACTATAGCTATTGTGATTCAATTGATATCTAGTCTGATTTATACTCATATGTAAAGAAACCTAATCTCTTGCTAATCAGTCAAATGTAATATATACTAGCATTTAGACTTGTCACATATTTGACCAGAGAAAAAAATGAAAATGCTGCAAAACCCCAAACGCGAAGCCTTGTGTTGTTCATATTAGCTAACACCATCCACATAGCTAATTTTGTATTAGGGAAGAAATTTATTTCCATGGTCTAGAATGGATATCATCATATTGGTTTAGTTAACAAATTCCCGTTCAGGAACCAAATAAACATTAGACTTTTCAAGACATTAATATTTCTGATAATATGTGTAATTAGTATACATCTCATTAGATGTGCTCAATAAATTTTCTTAAGGCACTGAAATCAGAACATTAGTGATGACTCTCTCTGAACTAGCACAACTTGATAAAAAAAAAAGAAAGGTAAATCTTAAAGAGTGCCTCTTGAGCACTTGCTAAATTCAGTATTCGAAGTAAGTGACTTCGTTAACATGAACAATTCTTTTTTTTCATTTTCAAAGTGTCTCGAAATCGGTATTTTAAACAATGGGTTAATACCACAATAAACTTAAATTGGTACATCCGTAATAAATTTACCCCAAATTAATTTTTTTACCACCAAAAATCCCAAACTGGTACACTTATAATAAATTTACCCCAAACTAATTTTGACCATAAAAAACTCAAAACCGGTATACTTATGACAAATTTATCCTATGTTAAATTGGATTAATACAAAAAAAAAATCACAAATTATTACACCTGTGACAAACGGAGTGTAAAACCCCAAAACCAGTATATCCGTCAACTGTCATGTGTCATTTAACTTAATAATTTGATAGTAAAATTTAACGAAAGCTAACGGAGGATAAATTTGTTACAAATGTACCAGTTTGAGCTTTTTGATGGTCAAAACATTAATTTTGGTTAAATTTATCATATGTGTACCGATTTGGAGTATTTCGTAATATTAACCCTTTAACAATTAGTTAGCTTGGGTAATTCCCTCATGGCACTTGTAATAATCTCGAAATTAGGCAATTATTATTTGTTAGACAAGAAACGAGGGAAGACGAGGCTCGAAGACGCCAACACTTGGCTCATTTAGCTTGAGGCTCAGCTCGGGACAAAAGCCGATCGGGCCGACCAAACCCCAAACAATTACAACTCTCTCGCAAGGCGACACCCCCAAGAATCTTCAACATGCCGTGCCATCAATTCTCTTGATTCCAGATCATCTCGATCGTCGCCAAATAATTAATCAAAAATTTGTAGTTTAATTACTCCGAAAAACAATCGCCCCAAACTAGACTAATATAAATACGTCGCCACCCCAGTATCAAACTCCGTGAAAACACAACTGGACAAGGAGTTCGACCCTTGAGAGAAATTGATTTTGAGTGCAATACCATACCAAAATTCTTGCGACAATGGAATCCTCCACCGGCAAGGACTTCAAGATCGGAGAGTGCCAAGGCCAGAAGGTGGTCGACGGCGAGGTGATGCCCCTCGTCCTGCTCCCTTCGGAGCCCGCCAAAAGCGACGCCGAGTCCCTCGTCGCGGCCCTGAAGAAGAACAGGGAGTGGTTCGACCAGATGATCATCAAGAACAGTGCCGTCTTGCTCCGTGGATTCGACGTGAAGAGCGCCGAGGACTTCAATGAGATCGTCGAGGCCTGCGGGTGGGAGGACATCCGCTACATCGGCCCTGCACCGAGGACTCACATCTACAAGCGGATTTGGACGGCGAACGAGGGCCCGCTGTCGGAGTTCATATACTACCACCATGAGATGGTTCTGGTGAGTGACTAAGTCAAAACACGCATAGCAGTGAAAACATCTTTCATCGCGTGCTCCCCTAGCGTGATATCACTTGGGAGTTCATCAGTTCATGCATCTTTTCGTTTCTTGACACAGATTTCACTTTTATATGCTCCGACGAACTCTTCTAATCTTGAAGTTTCAAGATAGATATCAAATGTCGAGTTAGCTTGATTCGTCGCATCACAAAAGTTGGATTCGTCGCATCACTGACTGTAGTTGATTCGGTTTATATCTTAGAAGAAATCTGAGGGCCGATCAAAATGAGTTCTTTTCGTGGTTGAGCAATCTAACGGAGTGAATGGAATGCATCAGGAGTTACTTTTCTTACATGTTTATTCATTCCGTCACCGCAATGAATTCGAATGAGAAAATTACTCCTCAATATGCAATTGCATCCACAATGATCAATAGAAGCATGTCGTTTTTCTTGTCTATTTTCTCCTTGTCTGCTTCTCGCATATTCGTTAGAGAACAAATTAGATAATATTCAGTTCAATCAAACACTAATTAAAAACTACTTGCAGCAATCGTGCCTTACAACTCAAGTTCATATTTTTTAAAATTGAATCTGACTAGTTCTCAATGGATTTAGAAAGCGCGCTATCTCTTTCTGCAGAGAGTAGACTTCAGCTTGCTGAGTAGGGCAAAAGTTGTTTTCAATTGAGTCCCTCTCCTGTTGAGTGGTGACCAATCTAAATTGGATCTAATTATAAGACGAACATCAACTACTGTGGATGCAACAGTTCAAGGAAAACCCCAAGAAGGTGATACTGTACTGCGAGGTGCCGCCGCCGGAGGGCGGGGAGACGCCGTTTGTGCCGAGCTTCCAGGTGACCAAGCGGATGCTGGAGGAGTTCCCGGAGGAGGTGGAGGAAATGGAGAAGAAGGGGCTGAAGTACACCTTCACTGCCCCGACTGCGAATAACACTTCCTCCATGAGGGGCCGCGGCTGGCAGGAAGCTTTCGGCACCCCCGACCCAGCTGAAGCCGAGAGAAGGTATACTTGTATATGCGGTTCATGATTATTTCCATATTCTATCCGTCATCACGACAAGAATTAATTTTCGCACACTATAGCTCAGTACCGGGTATGCAATTGAAGCAGAAAAAAATTAACATTCTTTTCGTAGAGGATTTTGATAGTCTATACATAATCTGCATAAAGTTTAAACTTTATGTGACCATTTGAATCCAAAGTTTTTACTCTCCTTTCTAAAATGAACTTCATAACAATTTTTCTTATGTATTCAGGAAAGCCCGTATGAATCAAATTTCACACAATTTGTGTCTATAATACAAACCCTAGTCACAAATATGAGTTTGGTTTCATATTTCGATCAGGACCCCTCTTAACATATTTTGGAATTTTACACAATCTACAGATAAATTGACTAATGCAGCACAACGAAAACGCCAGTATTTATCCAATTTTGATTTTGCTCTGTACAAAAATTTCACGATTGAATCGTGAAATTTTTTTTTTTTTTTTTCCTTACCAAAAAAAAAATTTCACGATTGAATCTTACCTTACCAAAAAAAAAAATTTCACGATTAGAAAATGCAATTTCATTCCATTGTACGTAATTTTTTGTAGGGTTAAGGCCTTGGGAATGGACGTGGAATGGCTGCCCGACGGTGGACTGAAGACGATAATCTGCCCGCGATCCCTCACGAGGGTGTTCGAGGGGCGGAAAGGGAGGAGGATGTGGTACAACACGGTGGTGGGGATGCACGGGAAGGAGATCAGCTCGGCCACAATGGCCGACGGGACGGAGATCCCAGACCATGTGGTGAAGCGATGTGGCGAGATCATCGAGGACGAGAGTATCCAGTTCAAGTGGGAGAAGGGCGACGTCCTCTTCTTCGACAACATGGCCTTGCTCCATGGACGCAGGCCGTCGCTCCCACCAAGGAAAGTGTTGGTGGCTACTTGCAAGTGATTTGGTCCCGAGTGGTGTTTTCGAAAGCTTTGAAACAGATTATATGGAGCCAGGAAGAAGTGGAATGAACCAGGGCAAAGTCTGAATAAATGTTGATTTTGTTGTAAACGTTATACCGTATGTAATAATGGCAGCAAGCCGCCGCCACGGTGTCAGTGAGTTCCCACGTCGTCGCTCCTCCTCCGCGACTCGGCAGGGGAGGCCGCGACCTCAGGCAACCTCAAATCCATGGTCGAGGACTGCCGATATGGGGTCTTCTTACTATTAAGTAAAATTTTTACTTTATGAAATATATATCCATTGCTGTTCACTTCCTCCTCTGCGGTGTTTATGATTGAGTTTGATGTCCATATACAAATTCCTCACGTGGAATGAAAGAGGTCCACGAGATACATACGTTCGATCGTGTAGAAACATGGGAATGACCATGCTCGCTACTTATCTGCAAATAGTAGCAAAGGGAACGATGTATACCTCATTGCGCCTCGTCCATGTCCTAGTCTACTATGCCATACAACGATCGCAATGACATCAGCAAGTCTGAGAATATCCTCCAAATTTGCATTCTTCTCCAATCCATGAACTCTTTGCGCACCATCTCAATCGACGTACAGCCCTAGCCTCCAATGTCACGCCTTGGTTGTCACCGCGTCATGTTTGTCCATGCCAGGCAACCTGAGACTTGTTGGAATTTGGGTGCAAATCCCTTGTAAAGTGAATAAGAAGTGTGGATGGAGAAGTCCCACGTTGAATAGAAGAAAGATGGGAGATGGGTTTAAATTGTTAAACCTCACAAATAGGGTATTCCTTTTTTGTGGAAGAGAGAGGATCTACGCCAAGCTATGTCGGTCCCCCCGCGCGCGTGCCGCCGTCCGGCCGGCCAGCTCGGGCCCGGGTTCCTATTTGTTCTTTTTGTTTCGAATAGATATGTCTGTTTGGGTTCCCGTCGGTTTTATTTTTTTCCGAATTTATTCTTTTTCGAACGGATATGTCTGTTCGTGGGTTCGAGTTCTGAGTATAACCGAACCGAACGAAATTGTTCGCTAGTGGCTCTTCATTAATGAACCGACCCGTTCGTGACTCTTCATTTCATGTTTTTCATTTTTAAACTTGAGAGAAGCTTCGCATTTTTTACCCAAAAAAAATGTCTTTCTGAAAAACGCATTCATTCTCTGCGATTGTCTATGCAAAATTGCATTCGAAGGAGTCCTCTGAATACATACCGCTTCCGAGGAATCAGAGGAACGAGATCCGTTCTATCCTGGGAGACGATTGTCCAATATCCTCGGGTACTGATTGCTGGGCCAAATTTGTCTTAAGGACACGACATTACTTCGTTGGGCTCGGATCAACATTCTGTTTATTTATTTGTGCTGCTTTTAGGTTAGTTTTCTTGATATTTAATTTCCATTTCTGGTATACGAATAAAGCCGGACATCAATCTTAAGACGAATTTCGTTGAATTGTTATTCTGTTTTCAATTATCTTCAGTTCTGTTCGTATAATGATTTGCATGGTCTGCGTATTCTTATGCATTGTTCATTGAGTTTTTCCTGTTAAATATCTATATTGGCATTCGTTTAAGTTGAACCTTTGTTGTTCATATTAAAAATTTTCAATTCTGTTCATGAACAAACGATTCTGTTCGTAGTCATATATTTTCGATTCTGTTCGTGAATGTGTTCTGTTTTTGTATTTCAGAAATGGCTTCGGCTTCGACTCAAGTCAACCCTATTCCGAATCACGGAGAAAAGCCAGAAAAGTTCAATGGTACGGATTTCAAGAGATGGCAACAAAAAATGTTGTTCTATCTCACGACCTTGAACTTGGCTAGATTCCTCAATGAGAATGGTCCTAAATTGGACGTTGGAGAGACAAATAAAGAAAGGTTGCTGCTATGGATGCATGGAAGCATTCTGACTTCCTGTGTCGCAACTATGTCCTCAACGATCTGGACAATACTCTCTATAACGTCTATAGTCCGCTGAAAACGGCTAAGGAGTTATGGGATAGTCTAGACAAGAAATACAAAATCGAAGATAACGGATTGAAGAAATTCATTGTCAGCAAATTTCTGGACTTCAAGATGGTTGATTCAAAGACTGTTTTAAGTCAAGTTCAAGAGCTTCAAGTGATTATGCATGATATTCATGCTGAAGGAATAACTCTAAGTGAGTCATTTCAAGTGGTTGCCTTCATTGAAAAACTGCCACCATCCTGGAGAGATTTTAAAAATTATCTCAAATACAAGAGAAAGGAGTTGTCACTTGAAGACTTGATTGTTCGGTTGAGGATTAAGGAAGACAATAGGCGCTCCGAGAAGAAAGTTGGGAAGAACCTAGAGGTTTCAAAGGCCAATGTTGTTGAAGAACGATCGAAAGCCAACAAGAAGTGGAAAATGCCTAGCAAGTCCGAAGAGGGATTCACCCAAGGCCTGAAGAAGTTCGTTGGCAAGTGCTTCAACTGTGGTTAGTCTGGACATCAAGCCAAAGACTGTAGAGCCAAGAAAAGACAGAAAACTTGGGCTAATGTGGTGGAAGAGATTTCCAATGGTGTTGGCGATATCAATCTGACTGCTATGATATCAGAGTATAATATGGTGGGAAACCCCAAGAAGTGGTGGATTGATATTGAAGTGACTCGTCATATCTGTGCAAACAGAACGATGTTCTCGTCCGACACAATTATGGGGGGTGATAAAAAAACTTTATATGGGTAATTCATCAACCTCTAAGGTTGAAGGTGTCGGAAAGATTGCTTTGAAGATGACATCTGGAAAGATTATGACACTAAATAATGTTCTGCATGTGCCAGATGTTTGCAAGAATTTAGTGTCTGGATCTCTCCTTAGCAAGAACGGCTTCAAGTTGGTTTTTGTATCTGATAAGTTTGTGCTCTCCAAAAATGAGATGTATGTAGGAAAGGATTATCTGAGTGATAGTTTGTTCAAGCTGAATGTAACGACTGTTGTAACTAAGGATGATTTGAATAAAGTTGCTTCTACTTATGTGCTTGAGTCTTCTAATATTTAGCATGCTAGACTAGGACACGTTAACTATAAGTCAATAACGAAATTAATGAACATGAGACTATTGCCAAAGTTTGACTGTCCAAGTGAGAAATGTCAAATGTGTGTTGAATCTAAATTTTCTAAGCCTCCTTTCCATTCCGTAGATAATAGAGTTACAGAACCTTTAGATTTAATACACACAGATATATGCGATATGAAATCAATACCGTCAAGAGGTGGTAATAAGTATTTTATCGCATTTATAGATGATTGTTCAAGGTATTGTTATGTTTATTTGCTTAGTAGCAAAGATGAGGCTGTGAATGCTTTTAGAACTTATAAATCTGAAGTTGAAACTCAGTTAAATAAGAAAATTAAAATGATAAGGAGTGATAGAGGAGGTGAATATGAATTTCCTTTTGACGAAATTTGTACCGAGTTTGGTATCGTTCACCAAATAACTGCTCCTTATACACCACAATCAAATGGTGTGGTAGAAACGAAAAATCGATCTCTAAAGGAAATAATGAATGTATTGTTGAACAGTTCTGGTTTACCGCAGAATTTATGGGGGGAAGCTGTCTTAATAGTAAATTTTATTTTAAATAGAGTACCTCACAAAAGGACACAACAAACTCCCTATGAGAAATGGAAAGGCAGAATGCTTAACTTGAATTATCTCAAAGTGTGGGGGTGTTTGGCTAAGGTTGCGATTCCTAAGCCTAAAAAGGTTAAGATAGGACCAAAGACTGTTGACTGTGTTTTTATCGGATATGCTCATAATAGGAATGCATATCATTTTCTTGTTCACAAATCAGAGATCCCAAATGTATATGTTAATACGATCATTGAATCAAGGGACGCTTCGTTCTTTAAAAATATATTTACGTATAACATGGTATATGAGCCAATTGATAATAATAAGAGGCCTTGAGATACTGTATCTAGAAGTGATCATATGGAGGATGAACCTAGACGTAGTAAAAGACAAAGAACTTCTGCATCTTTTGGACCTGATTTCTTAACGTATCTGTTAGAGAATGAGCCTCGGACATTCAAAGAAGCTGTGACATCGTCAAAAGCCCCGTTCCGGAAAGAAGCTATCAATAGTGAAGTTGAATCCGTCTTGTCAAACCATATATGGAAATTGGTTGACCTTCCTCCTGGTAATAAACCACTACAATATAAATGGATTTTCAAGAGAAAAATGAAAGCGGATGGTACTATTGATAAATATAAGGCTAGGCTTGTGGTAAAAGAATACAAGCAACGAGAAGGTCTGGATTATTTTGATACTTACTCATCTGTTACTAGAATTAAATCCATAATGATGCTAATTGCCATAACAGCGGTGTATAGACTTGAAATCCATCAAATGGATGTTAAAAAGGCTTTCTTAAACGGGGATTTGGAAGAAGAAATATATTTGGAACAACCCAAAGGGTTCAATAGTCCAGGACAAGAGAAGAAAGTACGTCGGCTTATCAAGTCACTCTATGGATTGAAACAAGCACCAAAATAATGGTATGCTAAATTCGACCAAGTCATGTTGTCGAATGGTTTTAAGATTAATGAGTGTAATAAATGCGTATATGTTAAGAACACTCATAATGGCTTTGCTATTTTGTGCTTGTATGTATATGACATGCTTATAATGGATAGCGATAGTGAGGTTGTGAATACGACCAAATGCATGCTCACAAGTGAATTTGATTTGAAAGATATGGGGGTTACAAATGTTATTTTAGAAATTAAAATCCATAAGGCATCTAGAGGATTAGCTCTATCACAGTTCCATTATATTGAGACGATTCTTGAAAAGTGCAAGAATCTAGATATTGTACCAAAAAAAAACTCCGATAGATGTTAATTTACATCTTTCAAAGAATACTGGTGAAAGCAAAGCTCAAAATGAGTATGCTAATATACTAAGCAGTCTAATGTATGTAATGAACTGTACTAGGCCGGACATAGCTTGTGCTGTAAGCAAGCTAAGTCGATTTACAGTTAGTTCAAATGAAAATCATTGGAAAGCTATGAAACGTTTATTGGACTACTTAAAGCATACTCAAGATTATGCTTTACATTACACAGAATATCCAGCTGTACTTAAAGGATACTATGATGCAAATTGGATAACCGGCACTAAAGACACAAAATCAACAAGTGGATATATATTCACACTTGGTGGGGCGGCAGTGTCTTGGAAATCATCCAAACAAACTTGTATTGCTAGATACACTATGAAATCAGAATTTATTGCTTTGGATAAAGCCGGTGAAGAAGCAGAGTAGCTTCGAAATTTCTTGAAAGATATTCCTAATTGGCCTAAACCAGTGCCCGTTGTTTGTATACATTGTGACAGTCAAGCGGCAATAGGAAGGACAAGAAATGTCATGTATAACGGTAAGTCTCAACACATACGTCAAAGACATGACACATTAAAGCAACTTCTTTCTAGTGGAATTATCACCATTGACTATGTGAAGTCAAAAGATAATGTTGCGGATCCATTGAAAAAAGGCCTAACTAGAGAGATGGTTGCGAAAACATCAAGGGGAATGGGTTTAAGGCTTATAAACAAGTCATCATAGCGGAAACCCTACCTAGTTGACTGGAGATCTCAAGATCTAGGTTCAAAGGGACAACTAAGTTATGAAGACAATGTAGAGTACTGTCAAGTTTTTGACTCATTCCTGGATGAAGACAGTACTAATATGTGAAGGTTAAGCAAAAAACTTTTAATAATTCTGAATTGAGTACGTGATATACTATATGTTCAGAAATCACCTATGTGAGTGTGAAGTGAGGGCTGCTTCTATGAGAATTGAAAAAAGGCCGAATTCTCTAAAACGCTCATGAGACCAAGCGGTGTTCATGGCCAAAACGAACACAATAGTGAGAACCAATTTTGTTCGAGAAACAGTTGTATGATTTCTATTGTCTAGACTTACACCAAAAGTCGACAGTTCAAAGACATCAAGTCTACTGATTGACCGAGTAAATTCGATAGGTTTCACTAAAGGAAAGTTCAAACTCTCAGACTATTTATCCTGGTGCAATATTTTCTCATGGAATAATCGCACATTGCATCTCATGCATATATGAAGAGTCAGAAAAACTGAATCTCTTATTCATGTGGGGGATTGTTGGAATTTGGGTGCAAATCCCTTGTAAAGTGAATAAGAGGTGCGGATGGAGAAGTCTCACATTGAATAGAAGAGAGATGGGAGATAGGTTTAAATGGTTGAACCTCACAAATGGGTTTGGGCCCCAAGGGGTACCCCACTTTTGTGGAAGAGAGAGGACCTACGCCAAGCTACGTCGGTCTCCGCGCGTGCGCACCGCCACCACCGCCGGTCCGACTGGCTCGGCCTAGGTTCCGGTCGATTTTATTTTTTTCCGAATTTATTCTTTTTCGAACGGATATGTCTGTTCGTGGGTTCGGGTTCTGAGTATAATCGAACCGAACGAAATTGTTCACTGGTGGCTCTTCGTTAATGAACCGACCCGTTCGTGACTCTTCATTTCATATTTTTCATTTTTAAACCTGAGAGAAGCTTCGCATTTTTTACCCAAAAAAAATGTCTTTCTGAAAAACGCATTCATTCTCTGCGATTGTCTATGAAAAATTGCATTCGAAGGAGTCCTCTGAATACGTAATGCTTCAAAGGAACGAGATCCGTTCTATCCTGGGAGATGATTGTCCAATATCCTCGGGTACTGATTGAGGGGCCAAATTCGTCTTAAAGACACGACGTTACTTCATTGGGCTCGGATCAACATTCTGTTTATTTATTTATGATGCTTTCAGGTTAGTTTTCTTGATATTTAATTTCCATTTCTGGTATATGAATAAAGCCGGACAACAAGACTCTGGTGCAAGACAGCATCGATGGAGATCGGATTCTTAAGAGAGCTGATCAGAACAGTTTGAGATCGTTCGTTCTCTTGAATCCTTTGTCCAGAAGTCGCAATCTAAAATAGCAAGGAACCGCCATATTTTCATGGCAGAATGCTCTCAAATGTTTTGCTTCCATGTTGTTTAAGAGAAATCAGAAACGACGTCATGTTCATGTGTTCGGGGGCACCGTTAGTGTCTCGCAAGCCACGTAAGAGAGAATAATAAAAATAGCTGCCTTGGATTTTTCCTTCACATGACACCGGCGGACAACGTTTGCAAGTTTTAAGACATAATTTTATGAAACGAAAGTTTCATGACCCAATCACACGTTAAAGGGTAACAGAAATATTGAGGCTTCCAATTCACTTCATTCATATATTTTATTAAAATGTAAAAATAAGAATAAAGCTCTATCTCAGCTACGTTATGCCACGTCTAAATTCGAGATGAATGTTGATTAAGTAAGCCTTGATGAAAACTTATATGGCACCTTGTGAATGAAGAACCATTCTATTGCCTTTTATCAGCATTGTTTTCGCTGCATATACAACTACTATGCCTTCGCCGCCTTCCATCATTACATAATGCTAAAATGGTGTTACCAGTGAAATGTACGTGTGCATTGTGTTAGAGAAGTTCCATATCGCAGAATTAGGATAGTATAGAACAATTAATATATCTTAATTAGCTCATAACTCATTAGTAAAAACTTTTGAATAAAGGTCAACTGGATATTTTGCTAGGCTCAACACATTGGACTCTCTCTTGGCGATCTCCTGGGCAAAGGTATCGAATTTTTTCTGCGCGCTCCCAACATTCACCGGTTTTAGGTCTTCATGGGATGTTTGTTTGTGGATGTTTCTGGCCTTCACTGCCTCTATTGTTTCTCTTAAAATGGCCCAAATTTGCATTAGCCCGCTGGGTCTTAGAATCCAAATACTCTCCTAACCCTAAAACGGTCTGACCAATTCAAGTCATTGCCCGCAAATTAAAGTTTATTGTCTTCATTCTTTTCCTTTTATACTGATTTTCTCAATAAGGCCCATTTTGCAATAGCTCAGCGGGTATGGAATTCGTACACTCTTATATCTGTGGAAGCAGAAAAATCCAATTCATTGAGTTAATCTATGTTGCTTTTTCAATTTTTTTTGTGAAGGGTAAACCTCTCAAAACCAGCTTGGAATTTATCAGACGCACTATAAATTATCTTTTCAGTTACACTAAAGTTTATTTTTCTAATGTCAAATGCATATAATTATCATAACTATTCTATACATAATATTATCAAGGGATAAGTGCACTAGAAGTCCTAAAACTTCTCACCAAAGTGCAATTGAATTCTAAAACTTTTAAAAAGTGCAATTAAGTCTTAAAACTTATCACGAAATGCAATTGAGTCCTAAAATTTTTCAAAAAGTGCAATTGAGTAATAAAAATTATCAGATTGGTCTAAATAAGTTATTCGGTTTATTGCACTTTTTGAAAATTTTAGGAATCGATTGCACTTTGATGACAAGTTTTAAGACTTGATTGCACTTTTTTTTGTAGTTTTAGGACTCAATTGCATTTTTATGACAAATTCTAGAACTTCTAGTGCAGTTATCCCTATTATCAAAGTCCACGTTCAAAGATGTCACAGTTAAAACTTAACTACTCATTCTTCAACACAGTAAATAAGTCATCATCTAAATCCTACTTCAAAGCCTTCTCTCCTTTCTAATCGCTTTCCAGAAGACCCCGGTGCATTAGCTTTCAAAGTTTGGATTCAAAAGGATTAAAAAAAATTCGAGTTGATCTGCTTGTGCTAAAGAGATGAAGGTTACGTTTAAAAGGCACCTTTATCAGAATACTTTGATGAATGAAACTTAGTCAACTTTGTGCTTCTCCAAATAATATAATCAGCTTCTACCAAAAATAATAATAAATATGATCAGCCCCAAAAAGAGCTTTTGCCGTCAAAATTGTAATTAGGACGAAAAAGGGGAGAAGAAATGATTGGAGAATGGCAAAAGACGATGGACTAGCAAGGCTGCAACGACTTGATGAATCATATGAAATTTGACCCTAAAAAGGTACTAATGGCGAGATAAAAAGTGATAGATTCGCGTTTCTCGACACAAACCTCTTAAGGTGACAACCGTGACAAAAAATCCTAGGTAAATTAACACCTGAGGAATGCACCTTTGAAACCCAACGTAAAAAACTTCAGGATTGACATAACTAGTTAGAACATTAGGGAATTTCTCACGTAAGAACTAGATATCATACGATCAAATTTCGCCAACTGCTTAGAAATTACTTTGAATTAAGAACTACCGCACTGATCAAAGACATGGACTCAAACGATTACGGGTACCATAAGATATTCTATGGATCTTCAGGTCCTCCGCGTAAGGTGGGTAATTCACTAAATGCATGAAAAAGCCATAGAATTATGTCCAAATGAGTTTGATTAGGAGCGACCCTTCACTTTCTCTTTCTCCATTTTCTTCCTCGTAATCATACAAAAATCTTCTTTTTTCCACAGCACACATAATATTCCGTAAGTCGCGCCTCGCGAGCAACGTGCGTTTTTTCTTTCTCCAAAGTCGTGAGAAACGTGGTTAAGAAACTTTATTAAATTACATCAGTAGTAGACTTTGGGCTGGCTTTGTTGGTGTGCATAAAATAAGCGTAAATGGTTGAACAACTTGGCGAAAAAAGAGTCAAACTTTTCCGTCATTCAAACGTTGAAGAAAGGGATCCTATCGCAAGCAATAACATTATCTAGAATGAGAATCCGTTCGAGGGTTCCTTGACTGAAGTATATCCCTATACAATGTCGATGAGTGTTATGCCTTGGATGAATGCATCGGGCTTCTTTCGAGTGTGAATACAGCTAAAAAAAATTAGAACTATTAGATTACGAAAGGAAGCAACTAGTAGGCCTCTTAAACCTCATGCTTGACTGGCTTAATGAAGTAGATTCATGTTTGTTTTCAACTGTCTTGTGAAATTGATATTTCTATGGTTGTGTAAAAACTTATAAAGGCTGAGCTAGTTTAATGCTTATGTGGAAATTTCGCCAACAAGTCGAAATTTCGACGTGAGAGCTTTAACTCTTCATTGTTACTATTCCGTTTAAAAGAGTGGATTTTTTTTCCATTTGGGTATATTTCTGAAAGAGTTGATAAGTCTAAAATATCGTTGGTAAAGAGATTATTGGTAATAGGTAATTGATAACTTATCTGTGCCATCACTTTTATGAAGTTTTTTTACATTTTGGAAATTATCAACTTTTCTTTTTTTTTTTACTGATTTTTATATGTCTTTCTAACAAAAAGTAAAAACTTGAAATTTATCAACTCCCATGTGAATTTACTAATCTTATTTTAGCGACTTAGAAATTTTTCCAATAAAATCATCAAGAAGTTTTTTATTACCAATTCTCAATCGAGTTAATTATTGATGTTTATTTTATTTTTTATTAATTTATCCCATTTGGTTTTCATTTACTAACTTTTATTTGTCTTTCAAACAAAACGCCATAAATTTATTGACTCTTATATGAATTTGCTGACATTGCTTGTGTGAGTTACCATCGTTTCACCCAATGGATTGCCGACTGGTTTTTATTTACCTCGCTCTCTTTCGAGTTACTCACTAAAACTAATCTGCCTTTTTCATAAAAAAAAATAACAACAATAGTTGTATGAATTGCTAGTTTGGGACAAAGTATCATTGGGAAAATTACCCGATCAATCCTAAATCTATTGTACGGAAGCCAATTCAGTCCCAAATTTTTTAATTTTGTCAATTTAGTTCTAAATATTTTCCGCAAAATTACAATGTAATCCTTTTTAAGGTAATTTTCGCCGAAAATCACTAACATGGCAATTCAGTCATCACCGATTGTCTTGCGTGTTACACCATCACGTTAGCGATTTCTGACGAAAATTGACCGAAATGATTATAATGTAATTTCGCATAAATTTTTAGGATTAAATTGATAAAATTAAAAAGTTTATAACTAAATTTATATATATATAAGATTTAGGGCTGATCGGATAATTTCTCCTAAGTGTAAGCCTATGATTTACCTCCTGAACTTGCCGAGACCATTTGTAGAGTCCTAGGATGACACCTTACTAGGATGTCAGTGCCTTGTCGCGTTGTCAAACTTTAATGAGCCATTAATTTCGGAACCAAATGTACACTTAGATTTGGTCCCCATGCAACTTAATCACGTCCAAAATGCACTTGTCTACTCTGAATTTCAACCATCCACATCCCCATATCTCTGACCCATTAAAACGTATCCCCACGTTATTTCTCAGTAATCGCCAGCAATGTTTTTGTCTGCAACACCAACAATGAAGAAGGTTGGACGACTAAAACCTGATCAAAGCTCCCCAATTGCAGAAAACCATTCATTGCTGATCAAAATCCAAGTGCCATGAATCGGGTTCTGATCCACCTTCCATTTGTTAACATTATTCTTTTCATTAATTTTGGTAGGTAATTGTACGGGCATTACATGAATAGATTAATCGAATGCGATAGGCAGAAGAATGGCCGAAAATTATCACAAGTTTTTTTTTGTCGGAAAATTATCACAAGTTTATTAGTCATTACGTGCGCAATTAGATGGTGATTGCAATTCGGGTTATCTTGCAGAACTGCCATGTTCCCCACTGTCTAGATGTGACGGCCCAAGCCAAGTGTCGGACCGTGGGGAGGAGGGATGGCGGTGTGTCCACGCCTCAGCCCTCGGACGTGCGCAGGGAAGGGGGGAGCCTCTCTTGTCCCACATCACTTAGGGGGGAGTCCTGGACAAATTTATAAGATTCAGGATTCTATATTTATGTAACGCGTTTCACACAAGCTTCCGCTATGCTGAGAACAAAGCCATGAGGGAGGCCCGTAGCTGGGACGGCAATGCGTTCGCGCCAGTGCGGGAGGCCCAAAGAGGACAATATTGGGATGGGATGAGGGATGGTAGTGTGGCTGCGCCTCTTTCCTAGACAACACGTTTTAATGCCATAAGGATCAGTGGGCCCAAAACGGATAATATTACACAGTGTAGACTTGGGATGTTACACTAGACATCCTCCTCCATATTTCTCTAACAATATTTCTAATTATAACATGTCATTAATTCTGGCTTGAAGTAATACCCTCAATTAAAGTAGCTCCCTTAAAAGCTTTCCTTTGTATGTAGTAGGACTATTATTTTTACCCATGCTTATCTTGGGTCTCATACATAATTTTTCTTTTTGAGAAGTGTTGTTTAGTGAAACTGCTTCTCTACTCTTGACATTCAATTTATTTGGATAATATCATTTTTAGAGTTACAGCAATGACAATAATCATGAAATTGTAAAAAAATATCACTGGGAAATAATATAAATGATATGGAAGATGAAAAATTATAGTGGGTTTATCTGCCTTTATGACGGGGTGACCCAGGCTTCAAAAACAAATTGACTCTAATTTTGAACACAACAATGCGTGGATTATGGATCCACCATTCCCTAAAAAATGACGAGAAGACGGTCTCTTCTAGATCACGAGTTTCGTATACATCAATTGATGAAAGATTTAGCAGGTGTCAATTTTCAAGAATTTTAGGGGAAAAAGTTTCTAAATCAAGGCCTTAGCTGGTTCATATTTGGGATTAAAAAATAACAATAAATTTTTACGTTCAACAAAATGCAAAACCAATCCACATTTTACGATTTTGACCCATTTGATTACAAAATCATAATCAATAGTTGATCAGCGCTATCATCCACCGGTGGCAACTGCTATTGATGCCGCCGTTGCCAATCGCGGCAGGTCTCAATCGTTATCAATGGTTGATCAGCGCTCTTCCTTATAGATGACAAGTATTCTCCAAAAATGCCCCATAATTATCTGTCATCCACATAACGGAATAGGTATCTTGCTTTAAGGAATGATGCTACTTAAATTACGAATCCATTTGAGAATTCCTTGTCGTGGAATCAAATGAGACCTATAAGCAATCGAGTGTAAAAGGATTTGGCCAGAGAGAGTTTAAGAGTAAATGATTTGATTTGCATTATAACGTTTCTAATAATGTCTTAACTTTGTAAAGCTCCGGTATTTCATAGCAATTAAGTGCTAAATGTCGTAAAATTAGCAACAACCAAAAAAAAAAAGAGTTGGCAACAATCAAAAGTCCCAAGGAGAAAGATATGCTGGACATCAAGAGAACATGTTTGGTCTGAATAAAAAGAAACGAGAACAACCCTCGTTTCCGAGCAATAACGGCACCCTTATGCTAGCATTATATATAGTATTTTACTACGCATTGTATTGGATAAAATCGAAAATTATTTTACAATTTATAGTATATTTTATTGCAAGCAAAAAATCAATTTTTCTCTCCATATTATTCTATAATTTTATAAGTAAATTTTTTCTATGAATATCTCAAATCACATATCATGCATAATAGTCATTTTACCTTATTATACATATAATTACTTTCAAAGATATTTTTTCTCATTCTCATAGGTCAAGTTCAGTACATGTTGTTAAGAGATTTTCATCTCAACTTTGATTTTTTCGTGGAAAACTCTTAATTTTTCATTTGGAAAAGGAAAAGACTCCCTTCATTAAAACTTAATACATGTAATCTTTTAATATAATATATCAGATAGTTCATCGCGATGTTTGCATCTATTAGATTGGGCGATTGATTAGGACCGCTTGGCGCTATTTTTTCTTTTTTTCTTTTTAATTTCCAGTGTGACATTCATTTTCAAACTGTGAAATGAAACTTAGCCTTCAGTCTCCAATTCTTTATTTAATTCAAATTTTCTTCCATTGATTTGGATAGTTCTTGGGCCCCAAGTCCAAGTGATGAGATTGAATGGAAACTTCAGTTTTCCATCCTCATCACGACCTTTCTTTTATGCCCTTGTCCTATGTTTCTTATGGAGGACGCCTTTTTAATTCTAAAATATTCTATGTTCAAGTTATTTTGCCAACAAGATTATTCCTTCCTTAATCTAATCTCGTTCCTTAGCCGGTCCAATCAACCCAAACTAATCCCGTCACTCCCTACTTTAGCGCTGCAGGATTGACAAAGTTGGATCGCATACATTATCTTCTGGAGTCTAATTCTTCTATATACTTTACAAATATGAGTTCTAATAGTAAACTACACCACTGTGGCAATAATCATTGCCTAAGAAAGTTGCAGCCGGTTGGACTTTTTGGTCCAAAACTGACATCGGCTCTTGATTTTGACAGATTATGTGTGCAAGGATATTACGGCAACATGCTTTGACGTGACTAAATGCGAAGGAGATTGGAAGGAAAGTTGGATAGGAGAGTTGAATCCCTACGAGATACTCAAAAGACCAAAGTCGCACATAGGCATTTTATTATATTAGGAAAAATCTGGGAGGGGCAACCCTAGGATCCCTTTTGAAGGTCGGTCTCACACCTGCCATGGAGCGTTCGGCATCGTACCATGGCTATTTCGCTCCACCCGTGATTTGAAGGTCCGCCGCACCCGAACTAAGACGCCATATTTCTCTCCACACGAGGTATATGCTGCAGTTAGGCAACACAGCACGAGTAATTCAGAGATTCGCCCACAACGTAAATCGAACACGTGACCTCTTAAAAGATGGATGACCCTTCTACTATTAAGCCAACCACCTTTGTGACACGCCACGCACACGTAGCAGTGTAGAAAAGTTGGATTTAAATCAAGGAAATTCATTGTATCCGGCTAACCAAAATTGGCAGCAAAGGGAAGGAATCTCTGGTCTCTTTTTTTCCCCTATGATAGGCACATGAGCCTAATCAACAAGCTGACAACTTTTGCAAGGCCACGATTCTAAGGGTTACCCCATCCATCCGCAGCGCACGCAATGCACTCCTCTCCCTGGCCAACCCTTTGGACTCTCACTAATTGCAGGTCAACTCTTCCCCTTAATTCGTTTAATCTCCATGACCTAGCATTCATCTTCCTTGATGGAACCGGTATTGACCGTGGGATATGAATCGAAAAGCAGCCTTTTGAATCTTGGAATCTCCATGTGAACACAGCTTATAGTCCTCGTGTGTGAAACGGTATTGCACCCGGCTAGCTATTTATGACTAGGTCAAGCTGTGGAGCGATCTGCTTCTGCAGCAGCAACTTTATTTTGTCGAACGTGTTTGACTCCTCGTTTGTTCGTCATTCATTTCAACCGACGCAGCGACTTGGTTGCGGTGAGTTTTGAAGAGTTCTTTTTGGAGTTGGTGGCGAAGCGAACTAATCTTGCTTAGCGAGATTTGACGTTGAACAGCAAGCGAATCAGAGAGGAGTTTGCCTATTGACGCGAACATTGGCTTCGGAGAGAGGAAATTTAATCGACCCCGAACATGCTCCCGCTTCGACCGAGCAAGTCATAGGTACCGCGAAAGCTATCATAAACCTCTCTAAACGAGAAAGATGTAGACCCGATGTGTTCTTTCTCTTTTACATATCGGGAAACGAGCTCCCATGGGATCGCTTTTGCGATCGAAAGGTACCTAAGTTTCGGCGAAGAGGCAAAGTTTGATTTGATGTTTTTCCCTAGTTGCAATGCGCTTCTTTTAGCAATCAATTTTAGTCGCTCTCACGAAAATACCAAAATATTATAAATAGATAAAAAAAAAATGGTAGGACCACGAAAAATTGGTGCGACCGCGAGAGTGGGAGGACCTGGACCCTTCTCCTCCTTAATCTTGCACTTGACGCCGAGCATTTTCCGGGAAAACGACCCGAAAATTTTGAACAAGCCAAGAAAACGTCTTCCACTTGAACCGTTCGCAAGACGCTTTCAATGACCAGCCCACCCAGAATTTTTTTTTCTCTTAAAACAAAATTACAAAATAAAACCGTGTAATTTCTTTTTCCATGCACAAACCCACCATTTTTAAGGGTTTCATCTTAACTTTGGAATGTAAAACTCGAAGGCATTTTCTGTGAAGAGAAGAGAAAAACTTTCTCCTCAATTAGAAGGCTAGTCATGCAGTCACTGACATGTAAAAATAAGGAAGGTCGTCCTGTTAGTCTGCCAGGTGTATACACCTGGACAGGCTAGGGCTGCCCCGGTCCGAAGCAATTCCCCTGCTGTGGCGAGGTACCCTCGATAACCACCGTCACTGATCCACGGTAGGCCCCTGACCTACTGAGGTCACGACCTTGCGGAAAAAATAGAATCTCCACAATATTTTTCTTTCTTTCTTTTTGAATAAGTAAGTGCCAAAACATTATTATTATTATTATTATTATTATTATTATTACAAGCAAAATCGAAAGGAATAGAAAAAAGAAAAGACAGAACAAGAAAATCTCTGTACGAGATTCGCATGAAAATAATATGGTCTTGGAACGCCTGCTCCCCACGTGCCGCTTACCTGCTCCGAATGTCGGTCTCGCACCGGCGTCGTGTCATCTATTTCCTCGTCCCGCGCCTAATCCCCCGGACTCCCACACAAACGGACGGTCCCGATCGACTTTGCGTGCGTTGACTTTTCCGGCGAGGGCGACCCCCGCCCGCCCCGCCCCGCCCCTCGCGCTCCTACCCCGTAGACCGGGCTCTCCACTACGGTTTCAACACGTACAAATCCGTTTCCCCGTTCAAAGTCTCCGGGGGTGGGGAGGCAGGCCCTTTTCTCGATTCCCTTTTCCTCTTTTCCTTTCGTTCCTTTCCTCGCTCGCTAGACACCAGTTGGAAAGGGGGCGAAACGCGATTACGCCCCGCGTAATGACGGGTTCTTTCCTCGCTTTGACCTTGGGAAACAGTTAGACGTTGTCGGGGGGAGGGTTTGCGTGGGCGGGACGACGGGGTCGTCGAATTTGGAGACCGGTTTGTTAATGAGTCGGTGATGCCAAAGTGGGCCTGGCTTAGCCTGTAAGGTTCGATGTCTCCGCGCATCGTGCCCGGGTTCGAATCACGCTGCCGGCGGTCTGTCCGCTATGAGACCTTTTGGGCGTGTGGCATGGCCCGAGCGTGGGCATGGGCTAGCCTTCCCTCCTCCCGAACTTCTTCCTACCAAAAAATGATATAATAGGTCGATGTTCATTCCAGAGAGAGAGAGAGTGGTGAGATTGGCGCAGGAGTCACCGTGATGCACACCATCGTCACGTCACCCAACCGTGCTTACAAGGATCGGGCCGGGGCGGGGGCCACACGAGGTGAATGGGGGGAGGCTTTGGTTTCTTATGGAAAGCTTCGCACGCAAAAGATTTCCTTGGGCCTTCTGAATTGGTGTTGAATTCCACGTCTTCTCTATTGAGTAGGTGACGCGAGGAGGGGGGAAATTAGGTCCACTTGGAGCTCAATCGCAGCAATTTTCGATGGCGGGACTTGAGTTACGTGACTTGCGAGTTCTAGAGTTGTGAAGATTCTTGAAAGAAATTAGCTCGTCTACATGATTTTGTTGGACTTAGTCCGGTCCTACTGTTACATCCCCCCCCCCTCCCCCGCCAAAAACGCCCCTTCTGGTTAGGATATTTTGTCCCACGAATCATGACGCGGACGCTTAATTCGCGGCGGACTTAATCGCGTTCTAATCTAAGGAACCTGATCGCATTGAATTGGACGTCCTTTGATTAGGTGACGGTGATAATGCTGAGAAGAGAGAGAGAGAGAGAGGAGATAGGAAGACGGCGGACTAAGTAGAAGATACATGCTATGCTAGGCTATGAGCATGTAAGAGATTCCTTATATCAACGGGAGGAATTTCATTACCACTCGTAATGTTAATAACATTGCCACCAACATATTACATATATGTGACGAAATATTAGATTGGCTACGGGTATAGTAGATAGACGGAATATTCCTTCTCTTTTTGAAAATAAAAAAATCTCTCCTCATTAATTTCTTGCATATACGAATGAAAAATGACTCAATAATATTCCATCATTTCGAACCGACCGTATGTGACATAACTATGCATTGCAGGCTACTTCTTGAAATTAGGCAAGACGGCTCTGATGTTTATTTTTATTTTCGAAACACAGCCCATCATTTGATTACATCTCTCTCTTTTCTCTTACGTTATTCCTTAAAAGTCTCGACACTGTTCAGGCGTCGTTAGAACATGGTTGGCCGTGGAGATCTTCGTCAAAAACAGGTGATGGCACTCAACCTTCGAAATTTGACTAAATGCCCTTCGCGTTCGTCGGCGTCCTCTTACGTTTACCTACACGGGAACAGGAGCTTCGAAGAAAAGCTCCATGTATTGACCCGAAAATCAATAAGAAAAAGAGACGGCAGTCCCGTGGCCAGAGAAAGTTGGAAAAAGAAAACCCATGCAAAATACTTTTTTATGTGGCTTGCTTTGACATTTTTTAGCGTAAATCCCACTCACTCGCTCTCTCTCTCTCTCTCTCTCTCTCTCTCTCTCTCTCTCTCTCTCTCTCTCTCTCTCTCTCTCTCTCCTTCCATCTCATTGCATGCCAATTGCGTAGTTATTATGACCACTAGTCCTCCCAATTCAATCCCTATATATATCGAGCACCGCCCCGTTGCGAACAGATTAAGCCACTCCAAAACCCTACGAGGCTCTACCAAACCGAAACGACGCGCGCGCGCGCACGCACCGCCCCGATGGCCTCCTCATCCTCTCCATCTTCGTCTTCTTCGTCGAGATCCGGAACCCTCCTGTCGAGGCTCCTGCACGTTGCCGTCCTGATCCTGCTCCTCACGAGTTCTTGCTCGGCCACCCGCCTCGGGATGGCGTCCCCGGCGTCGTCACGGATCGCCGTGAATCTGGACTGGCCCCGCCGCCAGGAGGGCGTGACGAGCTTCCGGCACCGGGGCCGGGTCTTCAACTTCTTCCCCAAGGGGTCGACGGTGCCGCCTTCCGGGCCGTCGAAGAGACACAACAGCGTCGTCGACTCCGAGCCCCACGACTGAGGGATCGATCAGCATGGAGGGTGCGTAGGTTTTTGAGCCGCTTCTCTACTTTCTGCTCCCAAGGTTTCCACATTTTTTTTTCGGGGTATGGGATTACTGAAGAGAGGATTCGATCACGGGACGGATCAAGAGCCCAGCAACAAGAGATCTCCAAGGGGCTGATTGATGATTGATTAATACCTTCTTTGCTTCTTCCTTTTTTCTTGGGGCTTTAGCATCGTATGTTTCGAGTTATACTGTACAGGGAAGATGTTCATTTGTTTGTTCTCCAAAAGCATGTCAACAATCCATGACACAATATAGATGAAAGGCTTATTATTCGCCAAGATCAAAATGTTTGATCAAATCTCTCTCTCTCTCTCTCTCTCTCTCTCTCTCTCTCTCTCTCTGAAAACGTCGGTGTTAAGAGTTGACTTTGATGGCGTAGACAATGACAGCCTTCGGATCGTATTTTTCTACAACTGTAGCTTGAAAAAAGCGCCAAATGGCGACCGGAGAAAGTCAAAGTTGAAATCGCGAACAGGGTTCGTTGGGTTGGGACTAGACTAGGGCGGTATAAGCTGGCCCACCCTCTGAGGCGTTAATTCGGCTGAAAGCCTAATTGAGTGTTTGGTAGATTAATCTCATATATATAGTTTATGATCTTTCCACTTTCTATGGTGTTTCTTTTAGGGGGGGCCTGATTATTAACATTTTTTTGAATAACATAACCCAAAGTCATAACCCGCTTTTAGCAAAGTCGCTTCAGCGGAACCTAAATTAGTAAAGTCGAACCATATCGAAAAAAACCATGAAGTTACCGCACAAATAAATGGACGTTTCCGTGTGTATGACACATGTATAAGTATTTGTTTATCTAGATTAACATGGATGTATCCCACATAAACTTTAGTAGACACAGGAAGTTTTTTGCAGAATAATAGAAAGCTAAGCTTGCGCCGACTGGAGAATTAGAAAATGAATAGTTAAAGTACGAGTGAACGGATTAACTAACAATTCTGTCAGCTTGTGAATGGGATCATTTAGCTTTCTTGTTCCTTCATATAAACGACAAAGATGCATGCACACGCACTTATCTTAAAAGAAAACGATGAATGTCGATGTTAGGAAAAAAGGTCGAATCATCAGCTTCCTCATGCCTAAACCCTAAGTAGAAATTTTGGGATAGGCCTAGAAACGGCAAGAGATTTCGAAACGTTGTTATGTGATTGTGAGCATCCTACTTTTGAGAAAAGTGTATGTGATTACGATTGTTAGAAAAACGAATCCCTTAAAGTCGGAGATAACCCTTGTGGGAGCTCGTTGTTGGAGGGAAATAGACCCATCAATAATTTCAAATACGGCGATGGAGTGATTTATAATCGTATAAAGAAGTCAAATGATCTATGTAGAACGAGAAACGTTATGAATCGATGGAATAGTGCTTTGATCTCTAGACTCTAGCGCTATATTCCGGCACGCTAGCGTGCTCTTCCAATGTTTACTAGATCTTCCCTAGCTGTTAGGTATGACCTTCGTATTTATACACGAAAAGTGGAGTATAACTTATTTCTTTTTAGTGGACCAAAGAATGTTTGGGCATATAAAGCTCACTACATGAGGAATTCGGAGCGAGGATGGTGCCAAATAAACTGGCCCGCACGTTGGGTGACGATGAGAATGGATCTATAGTCATCTTTATCACACATCCAACCTTGTCCAATGAAATTAGCAAAAACAATCGTAAATCTATTGCGTTTGTACCAATTCAGTTTTAAATCTTTAGACGATTTGTCAATTCTGTTCTAAACATTTCAATTGTGCCCAATTAAGTCATAAATCTTTTGAAATTGCTAATTTAGTCTTAAACATATTGATAATTTGTCAATTTAGTCATTCTGGCCGACCACCTTGCCTACGCAAAAATTCAAAAAAGAAGAAAGGAAGGAAGAAAATAAAAAGGAATGAAAGAGTAAAAAAATTCAAAAAAAATTGAAAAAATGTTTTAAAAATTACAAAAATTATTCATGTCAGTACTGGCCAACTCTAACTAGACTGTCGTGCTAATAATTTCTAGGCTTGGATCTTCTTGTTCTCTCTCTCGGTGACTACTCATTCTCCTTTCTTAGTAAATACATTCTCTCTCTCTCTCTCTCTCTCTCTCTCTCTCTCTCTCTCTCTCTCTCTCTCTCTCTCTCTCTCTCTCTCGTCAAAGTGGCTTATCCTCTTCTCAAAAGTGTCTTCCTTCTCTCTCGAGTGCATCAATGTGGCTGCTTCTCTGTTCAACCAGATTAGCTACGACACTCTCTCTCTACCTACGATCTCCAATCTGAATCTTGTTTTTTATAAGGAGTCCTTATGGATCCATTCTATAGTGTTGGTCCATTCTGTGGTGCACGGAAAATAGGTTAATCAGGGAAAATACATTCGATCAATTAAAAAGGTACCTTCAAAATAGGGGAAAACGACTTCCTCTTTTCAAAACAGTAACAAAGAAATCATTTTCTATCCTCGTTTCCCACCCAACCTAGCACGTTCTCCTCCCCCTCTCGTGCACTTCCTCAAAAGCCAGCTCCCTCGCCTTCCTCTTCACCGCCTACTTGCTCCTCATCTCTCCCCACCTTCAGAGTTCCTCTTCCTCCTCTGGAGTTCCGCCTTCTCCCCCGCCTTCTTGCTCCTCATCTGTGTAGTGTCGAGCGCAATCGATCGAGCAAAGCTAAATGTATTTGGAAAAGAAAAAAAAAAGATCGTAAGGGATGCTAATTAGTTCAACGACTCATTTGAAATAAAAAAAAAAACAAAAACATTCGAATCTTATAACATGACATCACTTCATTGGAGCAAGGACTCTTCTCGGGACCAATTATACGTGTATAAATTATGAAAAGAATTTGATGAAATAATCTTAATAATGTTATAATTAAAAAACAAGGTGTCCGATTGTTTATGTATATGTATAGAGATCATGACATGGTAGATGGATCAGAAAGCGACTAATGGACTTGACTATCTCAATGGCCCATATATGATTCTCCTAGGGCTAGAGCTTGACAATTTGGCCCTTGACTGGTATAGGCTTTCGACCCAACTTCTGATCCAGCTATTGGGAGGTTCTCCAAGTTTTTTTTTTGGCAACACTCTGACCTTCCACTCAACCAATCACGAAATACGAAATGCTACGGACTTTGTTATCTTTGTTTAATAACAATAAGGCAAAATTTCAAATAAAGGCGTGATATACCCTCATTTTCTCAAATAAAGACGTGAAGTGGATCTTGTTTCAAAATGAGAGCCCGCCATTTTCTCAAATAAGGGTCTGAAACGGATTTTATTTCAAATAAGAGCATGAAGCGGTTATGTCTGTTTTAAAAAAGGACTTGACTTTTCAGATAAACGATGGCATTTTCGTATTTTACCTTTTTTGAAATTTTTCCCTTTTTTTCTTTTTTCTTTCTTTTTTCCTTTCTCTAATATTTTCTTTCTTCCCACCACTGGCAAAGCCCAGAAAGGCTGGGCGAGGGCATCGCCCAGCCAATCTGGCGAAGGTTGCCTCGCTAGCTGCCTGGGAAAAACAACCTCACCTAGGAGAGGGGTGACCGGTGAGACCCTTGCCCAAGCAAAGCTTGCCCTCGCTTATGGCTTTCAAGGGCGGCCTCATCAAGGTGAGACCCGCCTCATCCATGGCCAGTGAGGCGACCCTCCTTAGCCCTTTCCACACTTTGCCAATGGTCAGTCGCTGGCCACTGGCAAAGAAGAAAGAAAAAACCAGAAAAAGGAAAAAAAGAAAAAATAATTTACAATTAAAATTATCCTTGAACAAAAATGCCTGTGACCGATTGTAATATATAGCCAATCGGTGATTGGTGAGATCAGGCCCTTATTTGAAATTATCATGGTCACTTCAAGCTTTTATTTTGAGATTGATATGACCACTTCATGCTCTTATTTGACACAAGGTCTACTTTCGACTTTATTTGAGAAAATGAGAGTACTTCAAGCCCTTATTTAGATTTTTCCTAACAATTTTGTTGATAAAACTTAGGTGCTCCATAATTAATTAGAGGTTAGCATAGTAGTGCTTCAAAAGCATCTAAAATATTTTCTCCTATCATCTCATAAATATCTCCTAAAAATGTTAGAGGGTTACTACTAGGAAGAATCATAAACTAGTAAACTTGTAACAAATTTATCCTAAGCTAATTTTTAAATCACAAAAAAACTCAAAACCAGTACACATAAGACAAAATGCATCCCAAACTAATTGTTTGGGTCACCAAAAATCCTAAACTGGTATAATTGTGACATATTTACCCTCCGTTAGTTTCCATCAAATTTACCGTGAAATTACTGAGTTGGATGACACATGACAATAACTCAATTAACACAACAAGTCCACGTGGAAATTCATATCTGTTTTGAGTAAATTTGTCACAGGTGGACCGGTTTTGAATTTTTAGTGACTCACAAATTAATTTGGAGTAAATTTGTTACAGGTAGACCAATTTGGGGTTTGTAGTATTAACCCAACGTTAAAAGGAGTGGACACGAATGGGAAGCAAAAAGGGAAAATGACACAAATAGTCCCTGAACTTTGGCTCAATGTGCAATTTGATTCCTAAACTTTTAATTTGTTTAATGTAATCTCTGAACTTTAACCGAATGTTCAATTTAATCCCTGGACTTTTAATTTGTTCAAAGTGGTTCATGGACTTTTAGTACATGTTCAATTTAGTCCCTGAACTATATGAAAATGTTCAATGTAGTCCTTTCATTAATTCAAGTTCAGGGACTATATTGAACATTTTCATATAGTTCAGGGACTAAATTGAACATATACCAAAAGTCTAAAGATCACATTGAACATATTAAAAGTTTAGAGACTAAATTGAACATTAAGCTAAAGTTCAGGGACTATATTGAACAAATTAAAAGTTCATGGACAAATTGCACATTGGGTCAAAGTTTAGAGATCGCTTGTGTCATTATCCCAAGAAAAAATGACTACTCGAGCCCAAATTATAATCAAAATAACCATAGTACAAAATATTGTTTCATGGTCAATATTGTTGACCAACTCCTCGCTTCAAGTCAAATAGTTGACGTTCGATGGTGGACACCTAGAACCATACGAAGTTCATCCTCCACTTTTCTCCTTGGTTGCTTCGGGGCTAGCGACCATGTCATCTATAGCTTTACAGATGGAGAAAGTACCACCAATCAGTAGAAAATCTTTCGGACGAGAGGGACACAAATAAAGAAACCAATGATCGACAACGAGGTACGGCACATGTGACGACAGCAGAGGGCGTCCATGATGAGCTCAAACGAAGAAACTATTTGGCAATTTCACGACGCACCAACGTATCTTTCAAATTGGCAATGGTTGCTGTATAGGCCAATCGAAAATGTGAAGCAGACTTCTAGTTTTAGCATCATGATTCCTGACCAATGGCTTCTGAAATGTAATTCAAACCACATCGAGTATTAAATGTCTGTCTAAGGGATAAAATTTTGCATCGTCGGAGGCCACATTAATCTTTCGTTGGAAATTATTTTCAGAAAATTATCAAAGTACCTAAGTCGTAAGTAAATTCAAAGTTCAGTGCATTTGATTGTAATGCCGAGTAAGGTGATCTCAATACACTTGACTCTAAAGTACAAGGACCCGAAAATGAAATTTAACCTAAATGGAAAACTATCCGATTCATGCCGTATCAAAGTAAATACGTGGACATTTTTAGATACCTAAGTAAATATCCCAAAAATAAAGAGACGCACATACTGTCACTCTCCATTCTCATCGGCAAATCAAGTAATTGAAAGGCAAAAAACTGGATTTGACTATCATATCGTCATCATTTTCATATGCACTTTGCCAAGAGCAATAAAACTCAAGAAGTGACCGATAATCGCAGCTTATTCTAGTCAAAACAAAACGAGACAGACGTCAATGATCTTCATTCGCTACCTTTTTTTACTCGTTTAAGAACCTATTCAATTCAACCACCTTTGGCTGCTGAAGTAATTCTAAGAACACATCATCAGTCCAACAAGAAAAGATAAAACAAGCCAAAACTTAAAAACAAGAAGCAACTCTCTCATCCTTAACCCCCATTTCATCTTTTCCCCATGAACCTCAAACTCTGAGCAAGTAAAGGCTGAGCTCGGGGCCGCCGTTCCCGTCGGGGCTCATCATGTAGAACGCCTCCGAATCCCCGGTTCCGACCACCCTCTCAAACCTTGCCCTCATGTACATCATCTCCCCCTCCTCCCCCGTGCCATTGCCCTCATCGCCCGGCAAAACCCCGGCCCCCATCGAGACCACTTCCAGCGCCCTCAGCACCTTCTCCTCCTCCTCACCACACCCACTCCGCAGTGCGTAGCCGCACTTCCTCCCGTTGCAGTACGTCCTCCACAACGCCTCCTCTACGAGCTTCCCGCCATTCTTCTTCTTCTTCTTCTTCTTGGCGGCCTCCACCGCTGCCGTTGCCTTCTTATCGCACTCGAGGGCGATCCGCACAAGCCCTGATGCCATCTCACGCACCAGGATGCTCGTCGGCACCGCCAGCTGGATCAGGAAGGCCGGGGCCGAACTTGGGTCGTCCTGGAACGCGAAGCGGACATGGCCCCGCCGGTTGCCGAAGAGCGTCCCGACCACATGCGTCCTACGCAGGGCGTGGAACTTGGAACGCTTCTTGCTGAAGAGGTGGAGTGCGGAGCGGAGCTTCGGGAGCTTCTTGGGCGGGGCCTGGAACGGGGTGAGAGAATTGGGGACCGGGTAGTCGGGCTCGTCATGGATGGGGTCGTCATCGTCGTCGTCGAAGAAGTGATCGGAGGAGGAGCTGAACTTGAAGTTGAGGGTTTGGTCTTCGTCGTCGCTGGTGAGCTTCTTTCTCCAGTTGAAGTAGCGTCGGGAGAAAGAGAAGGAGGACTCGTGGGGCGAGCCTGAGATGATTGTCTTCATCATCAGAGAGAAGACGAGAGAGTGAGAGAGAGAGAGAGAGAGAGAGAGAAGGCGTTTTGGTTCTCTCGATCAACCAAGGTTTTGCTTGTAGGAGGATGCTGAATTTCCGGGGAGTTGGAAAGAAATATATATATGTGAGTTAGTGTGGAGTCATTCTGTGTTCCCCGGTGGTGCTTTTTGTCAGCGTTTGTGGGACTCACTGATGAAGGAGGAGGAGAAGGAGAAGAAACGGGTGAGAGAATAGAGACAGAGGGAAGGTGATCAGTCCCACCTAACTGTTAACAATGGAAGACGAAAGTACACAGACAAAAGTCCACAGAACGAGACAAGTGATGAGATCTAATCCACGAAAGTGATGATGCACACACAGAAACAGAGCCAGAAAGAGCCAGAGAGACGGAGACGGAGAGACTTTTTCACAAAAGGCTACTGTTGAGCTTTTAGGATCCAAGGTCCCCTTGTTCGGGTATTCATATTCCCCAACAAAAAGACACGAAATCCGCTCCCGGTGCGTAGGCGGAGATCGGAACCGCCCCGATAGGGTCATAGGGAGCAGCGGCCCGCAACACCAGAGGGCTTATATAGTTCGGATCCGTATTTTCTTAATAGTTTGAGCTTAGACTTATTAATAATTACTAAATATATATAATTTCTTTATTTAGTAATTGAGAGTTGTAACAGAAAAATATGAAGTGTTAATCATAATGGAATTCTCTGCTAGACGTAACTCTAATTTAAGGATGAATCGAGATAAATATTGTGTCTCGATTTCTCTGTCATTTTTACTCTCTATTTTATTGTATTTATGCGCCTACTCCTAACACTCCTGAAGTCATCAAAAATTGAAGGATTAGGGAAGTGCCATCAGTTTGGATTAGTGGGTAAAAGAACTCCACGGGAGTCAGTAAATCAATACCTGATTTTCCTAATGGAAAGCGACGTACCTCTGACTATGACAGTTAACTTCCGTTGGTGGGAGCACAGAACAAAACTCTGGCTTTGCATTGACAACGGTTAAGTTGGGGAAGGTAAAAGATGCACCAACCAGGGCGACCAAATACCCACCCGGCGACCGCTGCCTGAGCCCCTTCAGTAGTTCATTCTCCTTCCCAACTCCGACCCAAGCACCACTGCACGGACTCCTACTGTCACGTCACCATCGGCCCATGCACAACATGACCATCGATAACAAGACGTTTGTCTCGTCTTTGCCGCTTCTCGTCCCCACCTAGATCGGCTTCACCCATCGTGAAATTCATCGTGAAATTCGATGGTCATGTTTACACTGTATCAAGTTATCAACAGGTCGCGGTACAGACGAGAATTCTACCATCTCATTTTTTCTTATGTCCTCCTGTCATGCATATGGATGCATTATCCAATAAAAAAAAAGATAGGGAATTTGGAAAAGAGGGTGCTATCAACAAAGGATCCTAGGAAAGGATTATATCCCGAGACCATAGCATACATGTCACAAATGTCGTGCCTATGGATAACGGGACAAAGCTAAGCTGATTACCCTATTCGGGAACGGGCTACACGTCTAGAGCGACCGAACTTCCTCCAGTTATTTAAGCAAGAATCGAATCAGATCAGGGTCAAGAAAAACCGATCAAAATAGGGTTTGAAAATTGGTGGATCGGGAGAACATATTGGGTTCCCCATATTCTTTTCCTGGAGGAGTCAAAGGGGTTTGGAATTGGAGCCACGATTTCATCTTAGAATAATGACAAGCGGGGGGACCAAACCGGGCTTACGGATCAACTAACCACGATCAAATCGCACCAAACTCCTAAATAAAAGTGCATGCCACCTCCCTAATTTCCATGAGTGCCCATAGATATAGCGGCCTTTTTCGATCATTAATTTAACCCCAACAGCTTCGCATATGAATTCTATGAGTAGATTAGAACTAGCGACAAGCTCGCGTATGGTTTGGTGCGACACAAGAAAGTTTCGGTCCAATAATCCATCCATGCATTGGCACGGCATGGCGTGGCGTGGCGTGGCGTGGCATGGCACAATATGAAATAGAAGTGATCGGTTCTCGATTCAATCCAATCTCACCTAGGAATGGGGAGCCCGGCCAAGAAGACCAATTCTCAATTTCTGAAACTAGAAACCGGACCAACCCGAGCGATCCAGTGAAACCGGTGGCACGTTCTCTCTCTTCCCAGACCAACAGACCCATGGGAATTCGGATGGGTTAAACCCCTAGAAGAATGCCCAGACCAACAGAGTCCTCGCTCTCTGCCCAGACCAACACACCCATCACCTTCCCAAACTCAAATCTCTCTCGCACTCCCTGAAAGTGAAGCGTCACCCACACACACTATCAACAAATGAAAGAGCAATAGAGGGGGGCTTCGAGCTTGATCGAGAGGGACGCCAGGTGAGGCCTCGAGAGGGAGGCTTCGAGCTTGATCGAGATGAGTCATGATTAGATCTGTTAAACGGGTATGTCAGGTCGGGTTTGGGTCGGGTCATAAATGATCTGATCTAAATTGACCTATTAACCTATTTATGACCTATTTATTTATAATATAAATATCCCGACCCATACCCAACTCAATCCATATTAGTAAAACACTTCTATATTTGACTAAATATAGGAAAACTTGCTTCTTATGACTCTTTTTAAAAATTATACTACTAAAATATTTTCATACAATACAAAGTTAGTGAACAATTTTTATAAATTTTTTTTAAATTGTGGTCCCGTTTGTTTCATGAAAAATGTAACATTTTGATAAAATATTTTTCATGAAGTCATTTTCCAAGAAAATAAAAAAAATTTCAGTGTTTGGCTGAAACTTGAAAATGAATTAGAAATTTTTTTCCAACGTCTGGTATATAAAATCTGATTTGATTTTACTTCATACATGCATTTTAATAATTTTAATAATTTTTTTATTTTTTAATCGAATTTTTAATTATTTTTCATTTTTTTCTGTTTCCTTTATTGTTGGTCGGTAACTGACCACGGCGAGGTCGTGTCTCCCCTGTGGCTGGTGGCCGGTCGCTGGCTGTCGCCGTGGCTAGCCACCGGCCTAAAATAAAGAAAAACAGAAAGGAAAGAAAATAAAAAATAAAAATAAAATAATTTAGATTTTTTAAAATAAATATTTTTATAAAAGGGAGTGAGTTTAATGGGTGTGCTAGAAATGGGCTATACACTCAACCCATTAAGAGCCATTTATGATAAGCTTAAAACTTTAAAAGCCATTTAAGACGGGTTCTTCAAAATTGTATTGACCCATTTATGATCCATATATTTTTAAATGAGTCATATATAGGTTTTAAAACCCATTTAACAGGTGTAGTCATGATTGAGACAGGTGTAGTCATGATTGAGAGTTGGTGGTTGTCGAATTCACTAAAAATAATTCCTACTCTCTAAATCACAAATAAATTGTGCTTAGGGTGAGCAGAGTCGAATCCACAGAGACTGACAAATTGTTAATTTTTTGAAAATCAAGTAAACAATAAAAGCGAAACTAAAAAGGGGGGTTTATGCAGAAAAGAATTAAATAAAATAAGCAAACAGAAATTAAAGAAAATCATATTATGCAACATCTAGCAAAGGTAATCTCATTCAAGTTCAGAAATTGATCATTGAGTCAAATGAATAATCTCAAACACTGCAATAGACTGGTTATGGTTGTTGAAAAGCTTCTAACAACCTAATCTTTTCTTAATATTAGATTAACCGAACACGCGCCTGTGATTAATCCCTTATTAACGAATAATCCCGACACGCGCCAAGGATTCAATTCGCTAATAGCATGAAAAATGAGAAAAACCCAACCCTAGCTAATAAATCACACACGTAACTTATTCAAGCTAGATCAAATATTCTCATAATACAATTTGAAAATCTGGTTTTAATGAAGTCATGTTATTTGCCATTATTATTAAAACACCCAAACAATTACGGGCATAGGTATTTCAATAGGCAAACTATCACCCTGTCAATTGCATAACAAGCTCTTATTGTAACAGCCAACAAAGCAATGGTAAACAATAAAACAGAGAATATATAAATACTGCAGAAATTAAGAAGAAGGATTAAGTTTAGATCTCACAACTTGAATGAACTTGAACTTTGATAATCCTTTGCTAGACTAAAAAGGAGTTAGCCACACATGGCTACAAAATATGCAAAAGAGAAAATAATATGTTTCTGAATTTTCTGGAGTCCAGTCACTCCTCCCCTCTTGCGTTCAACCTCTTAAATAAAAAAAAGAGAAAGTCTAGAAAAAGAAATTCTATACAACATGGAAAGAAAAACAAAATGCAAAAGCTTCTCCCTAATATCCCTAATTAAGAGTTCTATTTAATTACAAAAATCCTCCTCAATCAGATCCGGAAAATATGAAAATTAATGGCCAAATCAAGTTCCCAAATTCTGCGCCAGCTTTACATCCGCGTGATATTAAGCCGTGAGTACGGATCTCTGGAAAATGGATCTTTTATATGCAGAATCCCAACCAACAGCTCAAAAATACATCAAAAGCGTCCAAAATCTTCGCGATTGCATCATTCACCATCACCTAATCACAATGCATAAAATCAAATAAATTCCACTCTATTTATTTAAATATTTGCCCAAAATACCACCAAATATAATCAAAATATAAGTCAAATATACACATCATCAAGAGTCATGTGAGAGAGCAATTGAGAGTACAACGAGAGAGGCGTTAAGCGATTAGGGATTGTGAAAGTGCGAAAAAGGCATGATTCGGGCATGTGTGGTGTGTCTGCAACGTGAAGTTAATGGGAGATAGAGATAGATTAGGTTTTCTTTTTTACAGAATTTTAAGAAATTAAAAAAATTAATAATCGGTTCTGGTGGGCAGTTCCATCCTTAGAACCGGAAATCACCAATTTCAATTTTATGAAACTGAACCGATCCCCACGAGAATAGCCCAAACCAGCTAGTTCAATTCGATTCGATCTAGGCAATTCCTTGTCCGGGTGGTTTCCGTTGCTCATCCTCATTAGACCTATCAAAATGGATTATAAACTCATTTCTTACCTCATATATTAGTAAATGGGTCATAGATAAGTTAGTTATATTTAGTAAATTGATCATAAATTGGTATATGTATAATATGGGTGTTAAATGGGTCATAAATAGGTATATGTATAATTTTTTTTTTTGATAATCCAGGGAACCCCCGCACGGCCGACAGCCGGGGAGTAAACCCTGGGGGCGACACGTTCTAGCCACCACACATGTGTCACCGGTTAAGTCACCCTACGGCGCCCGGGATTCGAACACTCAACCTTTTGCGAGAGGAAGAATACGCGTTCCAACAGCGCCACCCAGGCTGTCACGCCCCGCACCCCACGAAGCGTTAACATCCCACGTACAGGTCGCAATGTGGTGTGACGCTCCCAGGTTACGACACCGACCCAAAAACCAACATCAGAGAATACACGCCTCATGCGGAAACGACGTATATATAATAGAAATATATATACACCCAGACAATTTAAAAGCAACCATGAATAGCAAGAGATAACAAATTACGAACTATTAAAACAATATATACATTCATTATAAGACTTACATACAACATCCGTCTATAAACAGGAGATACAACAAAAAGGCCACTAAAACAAAAAGGGATCGATGGCCTAGGGGATCGGGCTAACAACCGGAGGGCTACAGTCAAAAGGTATCGGCCCTTGCTTCTAAAAACTGAGGTCTGCCCTAGGATATCTAGTCGGGGTCAGATCCAGACGTCTCGGACTGCTCTGGCTCCTCCTCTGAACTCATAGCCTCAGACTCTGTCTCGGGTTTGGGATCCTACTCCTCGGCCCCAAAATTCATGGCCGGAGATCTGAAATATCGGTTTTACCACAACCGTGAGAAATCTCAGCAGGTACAAACCTCTAATCCTAAACTAGGCTAATGTGCACCTCCAGAAGGGTGAATAAAACACATCTAACAATGAACCAGTAAAACAAATTAATTCACCCGAGCTTACAGCCCAATATATTGTCTCATAGCCCTGCAGGTTAGGCATTTAATATCACTTAACTCATGTGCAATTATATCGACCCGAAGGCCACAATTGGATATGCCGACCCGTAGGCCCGACCCGAAGGCCACAGTTTGAATATTTCGACCCGTAGGCCCGACCCGAAGGCCAACAGTTTGATAAATCGACCCGTAGGCCCGACCCGAAGGCCAATAGATGCTCTGGCTTGAAAGCCCGACCCAAAGGCCACAGTTTATTTCGACCCGAGGGCCCGACCCGAAGGCCACGATCTAAAACGACCCGTAGGCCAACAAATCTCACTATTTTATACACGTGCATCATTTAGCACTTTCAATCTATATTAACTAATATAGATCACGAGAAATGGAATTTGAGTCAATAGTCGATGCCAACGCGCTATGTACTTTTAAATATAAATTCAATGAATTCCACGCATTATCGGCACCCACAACTCATTTCATTTTAGTCCTTCCAACCCGACACTCAAACCGCACAATTCTTCCCATGTGATTCAAGACGTTTAAGGCCCGTCACACCTAATCGAACCTAGCCAATAAACTCTTAAATATGGCAACACCCATAGGGTTCCAACAATTCCCAATTTGCCCTTTATAATGTTTAATTCCATGTTTTTCCTTAATAGCCATTTAATACACAACTTAGGCAAATTGCACAAATTCGGTTCTGTGTGAACAGTACCAGGACAGCACACTTTAGGGCCATTAAATCACCTCTAAATCACCTCATTAAGCCCTAATGAAGTCCCCTAAACATCCTACACAAAATCTCAAATCATTAAGCCTTATTTAAGCTTAATTAAGCCCAATTTCACCCCTAAAATGCACAATTTCGGTTCTGTATGAACAGTACCAGGGCAGATTAACATTTAGGCACTAAACTACCTTTAAACCATCTCATTAGGGCCTAATCACTTACCCTAACCATCCAACCACTAAATACACATAATTAAGCTTCAATTAAGCCTAATTAGCCCATAAAAAGTCCAATTTTAAGTCATTAACCATTGAATTCACTTAGTACAAAACTTAGACAAAATTGCACATTTTCGGTACTTAGTGAACAGTACCAGAACAGAGGGTTGTTTAGGCTTTAATCCACCATTAAACCATCTCATTAGGTCCTAATGACCTATACAAAACATCCCACACACAATTAAGCCTAATTAAACCCCAATTAGGCCTAATTAACCCCTAAAAATGCACAATCAAACTAATTAGGGGTTTAGGGGTTTATACTCGCCTATTAGCGACTCGGGACGACGGGAACGGGCGGTCGATCACCGACGCGCGGTAAGGATCGACGGCGGCGTTCCGGGTGCAAGCCGGCGGTCACGGCGACGACGGAAACGACGATTTGCTACTGTTTCTTCACTGTTTTAGGCTGGAAACGGGGCTGTGGGTGGCTGTGGTGGTACCAGGCGGTGGCTGGTGGCTAGCAGCTCCGGCGGTGGGTACTGTTCCGGCGTGAACAGTACCAGACCAGCAGAAAGCCCACGGTAGAAGAAAAAAAACAAAGAAGAAGAAGAGGAAGAGGAGAAATCGGGAGAAATGAGGGGGAGAGGAGAGAGAGAGAAGGTCAAAACTGGTCCAAGGTCTGGTGAGTGGAGTCCAAGTGTCAAAATCTTAGCCAAAATGACCATTTTGCCCCTCATCCAAGGGCTAGAAATGCTTCTTATCCAATAATGCATGGGCAAAAGGGTCAAAAGCCCTTAACCATGGGCTAACCAAACCTGAGTTAGCCCTAATCAGCCTTAGTTAACTTCCCCCAATGGCCAAAATTCGGAATTATCAAAAACGGGCCCAAGGGCAATTTGGTAATTTTCCGGTCCCGGGTCAAAATTCCAATTTTTGCACCTACGCGTTCCGTATATGCGTGGCCAACATAATATGGCGTCGGAATCGCAAAATTCACATTTTAAGCCCCCGAAAATCGACTGCAAAGTTTCGGGAATAAAATAATATTATTTTCCAATTTTTGTCGAAATTCCAGTTTTTGTCCAAAATGACTCCTGGCATGCGTGGCCACTCCAAAATGATGTCCGTCTCGAGAAATAACCTCATACGGCCCCCGAATCCAATTCTGCTTCCCGAGGGCAAAACCGTAATTTTCTGACCCCGGACCAAAAATCTGATTTTTAACCATATTCGCTCAAAATGTGCGTGGCCAGCGTAGAATGACGTCAGAACTCCAAAACTAATCTCTTAAGCCATCGAAAATCGATATCCCAATCCGGGCCTAATCTCGTGCTCAAAATTCGCTCGGTTTTCAATTTTAGGATCTCTCACTAACGGGTGGCTGTTTAGAGTGTACGCGTATCGACCTAGGGTTATCTGAATCACGACGATTCCGTCCTTTGAGAGAATGAGAATCTATTGCTAGTCCCGAGAATCACGATCATACAGTTCAGGCTTAGGATTGACTAACCACGAGTACTTTCAGTCTTGCAGAATCACCTGCGATCCGATTGCACGTCGTTGGCCTTGGTTAAATCCAACCCGTTGCCTTTCCTAAGATCGATTCATATTGGTTCAAAATATTTTCTCATTACTTCTCAAGACCGGTATTCGATTCGAGATCGGGTCCCTGATCCACGTACCACTTTCTAGTTAGCCATACCCTATTGGTTAGTATCCCGAGAGTGATCAGCTCTGGGCGAGACTTACTAAAATCAAACGAGAATTAATATACACATTATTGGTCCCGGTAACGGGTCAAAATTCGGGATGTTACACAGGCGGGTGGTGGTATATGTATAATATGGGTGTTAAATAGATCATAAATAGGTTTGTAACTTATTTAAACTTAACTTATCTCTCTCGCCCTCACTTAATTTCGCATTAACTCACTCTACACTCTCATATTAGTTTAGATATAAGTTTTCCTAAATTTAGTTAAATATGGAAGTGTTTTAGCAATACGGGTCGGGTCGGGTATGAGTCAAGAAAATTACATTGCTCATAAATAAATCATAAACAGGTTAATTGATCAATTTGAATTGGACCATTTGTGACCCAACTCAAACTCGATCCGACTCACCCATTTAGCATGTCTAATCCCCAATATGGAACCCAACATTAGATTAAGCTTCTACGATATAGAATTGCCGAGATGTTGTCTACAAGTGGCGTTCGAAACTTGGAGAAATTGTCCAATTGGTCGTAAACTTATTGTACGGACATCGATTCAATCTTAAATTTTTTAATTTTATCAATTGAGCCTTAAACATTTACGCGAAACTCTAATGTGGTCATAAACTTTTTTGGGACACCCGCTAACAAAAACATAGTAAATTGCTAACGTTTGATGTATTATTATATCTTGTAAAAACTTTCGGATCTATTTTTTTCATTTGTAAAATTGTTCTTGGACACAAAAGTGGCGAGGGTTGGTGGTGGAGTGGCAGCTATTTGTATCTTAACGAGGGACTCTCGAAATTGAGTTCTTTGGATAAATATAGGTTACGCCAAGAGGTGAGTAACGGCCTGCTCGGTGCGCGTTGGGCCTATTTTGTTGCTTAGGCGCACCCATAATTAAAATTAATTCGTGAATATTCGACCAAGATCGGGTGGACTTTAAAATTAAAATAGCCTTATCCAAACCCACCAAGAAATTTTTTTTCTTTATCACATTACCACGTTTAGATTGTGCATCGTGAATTAGGATATGACTGTATGGATCATCACAATGTACCATAGAAGAACCGAATCTTTACCGTGAGCATTGAGCGAATTATGATACAAAAATCGCGATTATTTGTGAAAGGCACGCATAAAATTAAATTGTCAAAGTAGAAAGCTAACTGATTAGTATAAAATAGTGAGGAGAGAGGAGAAGGATGGAGGGCAATAAATTAGTGCATAATTGTTTTGCTACTTTGGTGGAGAAAATACAGATTTTTTTTTTTTGCAAGGAGGAGAGACCAATTCTAGTAATCTAAAGTCTAGGTGGCACATCTTGAAACAATACTTGAAGAAGAGTTTTTTTTTTTATAACCAATACTTGAAGAAGAGTTTATACATACATACATACATTTTTTTTTTTCAATTCTATCTTTAACTCTTCTTGCTTTTCGACCTTTGCTCTATTTCAAGAGTCCAACCCCATACTTGTAATACTAGACCTTTGCTTTATTTCAAGAGTCCAACCCCATACTTGCAATACTAGCGTCCCCGTCCCCCAATACCTTTATTAGCAAAACCACATATCTATTGGTATACATACATACATACATACATACACACATAGTTTTAGGTTAATAGAACAATTTGAGATAACTAGGGCTCAATTGGGTTCCTCCACATGTGATCCGACCCAAACCCGACTTAGGCCCACTCGTTTGCTATCTCCATGACACTAACTTGCCTATTCTCTTAAGATGTCTTTGCATTGTAATCCATCGAGCGAAACAAAGGGAAACTTCATCAATCCAAGATGACACATGAAGATACGTTCAAACCTAAAAGGAATCAAAGCATACTACTTTGGCTATGAAACGAAGGGTCTCATCCAACCCCGCGAAAGACTCCCAAATGACCACCAACTTACTAATCAAAAACATCATCATATAAATTTGGCATCAAAATGCGATTCAAATTGATCACTTTTCAGCTTCTAGCGAGGCTTGGGGAGAGGAAGGGATCGAACCCGCTCCGGACCATCCTCCCGAGCGGCCAGAACAGCGGCGCCGGGAGGTTGCCCCAGTCGTACCAGCCCCACCCGTGGCATTTGTCGGGCTCGCGGTTCTGGGGCTCCTGCTCGGGATCGGCCAAGCGCGCCCGCACGAACACGGTGACGTAGTGCGCCGGCGTGGGCTCTTCCAAGAACACGTTGTTGGTCACCGTCAGGAGCTCCGTTCCGTCGATCTTGAGGCCCGTCTCTTCCTCCACTTCTCTCGCGGCGCACTCCTCGAAGCTCTCCCCTGAAACCACCCACCACACCCAAGATCAGATTCACGCTAGAATTTCACTGCAGGACAGGGGGCCCTGAAAGGCAAGAAATCGATTGCTTCTCGGCTCTATGGTATTCTTCCAAGAATGACTTGCTTGGAGAGAGAGACACACACACACCGAATTCGAGGTGGCCGCCCGGGAGTGCGAAGGTGGAGTCGCCGACGGCGGACCGGCGGCGGCCCAAGAGCACCGCTCTACCCTTGAGCAAGAACACGACCACCGCCACCCGCGGCACCCGCGACGGCGCCGATCGGTCTCCCATCTTCTGAAGAACGAAGATCACTCCTTGACAGCTCGAAATTTCTTTACGAGGGCGGCTTTCCAATTGGACGAAGCGAAGTGGGCAATTCAGTAGCACCTCCATCGTTATATAGGGTGGTCGAAAAGTTGAAGGAGAGGGGAGTTTCGGAGGCAATTTACCCGCTATTTTGCTTCGCCAGATCCCGCCTATGCTGACTTTGACTTTTGATTCTTCTTTGCGCTTTTGCTGTCCCTCTGTTTCTTCGCCAGAAACGGGAAGTTAGGCCAAATTGTTTAGGTTAATCATCCCGGCTCGAAAATATAATCTGACTAACCTTTAAACTGATAAGATTACAGTTGTGAAAGGACCAGGAAAGTACGGATAGAATCGATATTGCGGTAAGCAATTCAAGAGGAAATGATTAAATGGGGGGTCTACCTCTATATGAATTGAATAATAATGTTTGAAATTGTTACCCATATAGGTAAATTTGGGTGGACCATCGAGCATGATGGCGCTAGCGTGAGCCGCTCATCTTCTAAGAGGTCAACAGTTTAACATCATATCGTGAACGAACCTCTACTTAAATTATGTCTTAGATATTTTGTTGCGGCGTGTGAAGAGAATCTTGATTTTTAGAATATCGATGAGACTTATAATGACATAATTATCAAGTTTTGACCTTTGACATGATTCACTTATAGAGGATATTAGATTCTTATGACAAGGCCAAGAAAAGAGTGTTGAGTTCGTTAGACATCCCCACAGGGGAATTAATGGTCGTACAAATACTTGAACTTTTTTTTATCATTAGTCAAACAAGCATGAAACGCCGCTCCATTTCTCTTCTATATCTCTTAGGCTGCGTTTGGTCGTCCGGATTTCTAAACGGGATAGGACTGGATAGGATAGGATAAGAAATCCTGAGATTTCTTCATATCCTGTCAATTGTTTGGTAGACTACGGATTTAAAGTCGGATAGGATAATTTTTATTTTTTATTTTTGTCATTCATTGGTCCGGAGGAGTTAGTGATGGAAAAAAAGCAGAGAAATTTTTTTGGTGAAAGCGCACAAGGTGTGGGGATGAAAATGTCGACGAGTGGAGTGTAGCGATTTTGAAAATATATGCATTAGAAATCCTATCCGGGTCTATCCCATCCCCCCCACCGGATTTTTTTATCCGGGTTATATCCGGTCTATATCCGACCTTATCCTATCCTAGACCACCACCAAACGCAGGATAGGATAAAACATATCCTATCCTAACTTTTATCCGGTCGACCAAACGTATAGGGTTTCCTCTCTTTTCCAGCCGCCAACCCCTTCTCTGAATTTACGTTCTTGAGAGAGAGAGAGAGGGACGCTCCCTTCTCTATCTCCCTATTTCTTCCTCTGCAAGAGTCTGTGAAGACTTCTTTGTTGATTTCATGGAAGATGTTGGCAACTTCCTCCACGGAAGTGAAGAGCTTTGTCCCCATGAGCATTGAAGATCGAAGTGCAAGCACCTCAAAAGAATTTGCCCTCTTCAGATATGCTCGCTCGCTTTGGCTCTAGGTGCTCGCTCCTGAAAGTTGAGCACTTTGCAAGTCTCCGAAGATCCTCTCCCGCTGTGTTCTATGATGAGCTTATCTTATCTCAAAGTGATTTTGGAATAAACCGGTATCTGTTTAACGGCTCTTCTCTCTCAATTTGGAGTTAGATATAAATTTAGATGCTCTTCTATCCCTATCTAAATATAAATATAGATATAAATATATAATTTACAAGGCATTAGTGCTCTTTCAATATATTGGTGTTGTTAATGTCTCTATCCGATGATAGTGGTGGGGACGCCGGAATCTAGGCGTGCATTCTCTTTTGACAAAACTGTAGCTACTAGAGAGGGAAATTTCAACATGTGCTTATCGCTATTGATGATGCGAGTTTAGATGATCGGCCGTCAATGGTGCTCTGATGCTGTGACCAATCCATTTTTGTGAAATGAGCGAGTTCCTGCAAGTTATACTAAGTTGATTCATTTTTCAAATTTGCTCTAGACCGTAACTCTTTAAGATTGGTTTTGTCTTGAAGTTATGTATCTCTTTTTCATGTGAACTAGCATGAAACTCTTTTTTGTTCCATCTATCCCTTATACTTCTTAAAATCATTTCAATTCCATTCTTCCATTATATCTATTTACAAAAATTATTGCCGTGGTAGCTCACATGATTAATTGATCATTAAGGGACTGTTTGATAATCTGCCAAACAATACCCGATTCTATTATTTTGTTTCCCAGAACAAAAAAAGAATAGAAATCCATTCGGTAAATTTTTTGTTCTCTAGTATAAATTTGTTCTCAAAATCAATTTCGAAACAAAATCAAGAATAAAAAAAGTTGATTTTTGATTCTAAGAACAATAATCAGAAATGGAAAATAAATTTCTGCTTCTTTTCTATTCCGGAAATAAAAATTTTGGATAGTTACCAAACGCGTTCAAATGCTTAAAAATTGTTTATGAGGAATGGAATAAAAAAAAATCATTTCTGAGCAAAAATCATTTTCGAAAATAAAATGATTACCAAACCCACCCTAAGTGTCAAAATTGCCATTTGACATGTCGAATCGAGTGGGCCGCATGCTTGCCCATCTTGCTATCAAACCATAATCATTGACACGGCTGAATTACTAATCAAGCTTTGATCAGTCATTTTATGAGATGAGGAGCCGCTCATCAGAGTTCGCAAGGGGGGCAACGCGACTCTAGAAACAGAGTGTCCCTGCGCAGCACCGAAGGAGCAGAAGGTTTTCAAGGCCCCCCGTCCTCATCGTACTTCGATTCAATTCATGTTGCCATTGGATGATCATCGCGATGCAAGTCACGATGTGCACGAGCACGTACCCGACACGATTACTTTCCCAATGGACCGACAGTCGAGCGAAAAGGGGCATGGCGACACTTGAAGTTGGGGGGGGGGGCTTCAAGCAAAAGACAAGAAAGGCATAGATTGATAGGCACGCTTGGAAAAGGTCATTGGACCTTTTTAATTCGAAGAGAAAGAACGCTCTTTTCTAGAGAGCTCTTCGTCAGTTGTAAGCACGACATGACTGGGGATGAAATTTTTATTTTTGGGTCGAAAACTAGGGATGAAATTGAAAGGGCAAATGGGTCGGGACTTAGAGATACTTAGGATAATTCCTCTTATACATCTGATTTGATTTCATTAACATAATTTCATTTTCTACGTCATTATTCCTATCTTGATATTACAGCTAGTCGATTGCGATTTTCACCGATTAGGTGCACGCACAAATGAATCCATCCTTGCCACTCAACAGTTTCGTGCGCACGAGCCTCATCCAAGAAAGCAATTAATCGAATCCATTCCACGACGGTCATGGTTAGACGCCAACCGCATCAACCACGTCGCCCTATCGAGCCGCCTTTTCACGAAGGTGGCTTTTCTTTTGATGCTAACCACATAAGCCACATTGCTCGATTATTGTTTCGCAAGTTAGACGCATTGGCCGCTTGTTATTTCTCCTTCGATTTTCGATCTTTCACGCGTCATTTCGAGAAGCCAACACCACCCCCAGACTCGCGCGCCCTCGCACTAGCTAGGTCTGGAAATTTTGCCACAAATAGTCGGGACGTCACCTCATATGCTGTGTCTCTGCCGTTGAACACTGTTCAGACTTGTATTTAAACTTAAGTTGACATCTTCAATGCATTTTGAGGATATGTTAGAAATATATAAATATTTTCTATACATATTTAGGATAATTTTTTTGATTTTTCATATCTCTCATGATTATACATATCTGATTCGATTTCCTTAGATAGTCATCTAATAAAACCAATAAATAGGCTCATGTATTCCTTTCTATACACATCAAAATATACAAAAATTACTCAAATCTATCTTTCACATTATTATTAACTGGACGACTGATCTCGTCCGGCGTAGCTCGGCTTATAATACGCTAGAGTTAGTAGATTTAGATGCAAAGCATGCACAATCGTGAAAATATAGCTTTCCGGTTATTTGATTTTCTTTTTACAACTTGACACGCAAATATGTTCCATCGCCTTCAAAATCTAGCCTACACATATATTCAAAGTAGAATATATACATAGGCTTAATATTATAGATCTACTAACATATGCTTAGGAATTAGAAATACATAATTGAAGATTTTCTATGATCCGAGATTTGCTAAAGCGATCGTGAAAGATAAATTACTGGGTAAAGCTCAAACGCGAAAGTGTCGCGTGATTTGACCTCGCGCGAGCATACTGTTGGAAAGTTGCGGAACACAGCGCGCATGAAAGCTAAAGAGGTGTCGTCCAAAAGGGTCTAGAGATGGATTCACATGATTTTCTTTTGGGTCGAGTAAGTAATAAAGCATACTCTTTCATGTGACTCCCGCTGAATTCCAATAGAAAGTACGAATATACTATTATAAAACCACATCTCGAGTTTCACGGATCGGGACTCCTAACCACTCCTCTTTCTCCAAACAAAGCAAAGCACTTTCAAGCTCGGGGAGCATATAAATGTAAAGACACTTAATACCTAAAAGATATAGGACCGAATCGGTCGTTGTATAATGGATTTAGAATATTTTGAACAATCATCTCCCAAATTTCACACTGGCTAATCCTGAACATACTGAAGTCGGCTTGACAAGCTGGCTCGTAAGTCGATCTACCATGCATACATAAAAATGGCAGCGTCATGTTTCCCATCACACGTTGAAACACTACCCAACTTGCTCTTTATTTTTCTTTTTAATCTTAGCACATTGCTGTGTAAATCGAAGATTGTACCCATCTTATGAGGAAGGACGTGGCCAAAGTTGTACGACCTCAATAATTCCAGGACAACCGTCCAAACATGTGAAAACCAGTAACCATCACATGGTCCTACAAGCCAAACTGCGCCGTGACCTTATGATAGTGACTCTCGACAGCTAGGGGACCACCCGCTTTCGGTTTTTGTATTTATCCTAGCATACATCCCCACCAAAACCAGTGACTGATCACAAACGATTGAACTCGTATCGTAGTTTCGAAGTATTGAAGTCGCAACCTTCTCAATAAATAGTTGCAACTCGTATTGTTTATGCCGCCATGTCGATATCGGACACCGCCTCTCGAAGGAGGGCCGAGAAAAAATCGCGATTGTGTATCAGAGTCGGAGTGTCTGTGAGTATCAAAGTTATTACGAGATCTACACATGCTGAGGCGATTGGCGTCTTCAACTCAAAATGGTGAAGATCTTGAGTTAGATTTGAACAAAAACTTAGGGTGAGTTTGTTAGCTGGAAAATGAATGTTTTAAAAAATATTTTCCTAGAAAAATAATTGATTGTATCTTTCACAGAAACGGATGAACGGATAATATTTTCATCATCCATGGAAATAATTAGAAATAAATTGTTGTCGATTACATTTTTTTCAATAAATAATTATTGGGATATGTTTACTAGAACAGTCCTAAACTTGCAAAAAGTACAATAAAACCTTAAAACTTGTCAAACTAGTTTAATCAAGTCCTAAAGTTAACACCATCTAATTTGACTAACGAAAAATGTTGACATCATTTATTTTTTATCCTACACGGCAGTGACATGACTTTTTTTTTATTATTTTTTAAATACTATATTTATTTAATTTAAAATTTAAAATTTAAAAATAAGCTATTTTTTTTAAAAGGAGGAAGAGGACAGGCAGGGAGCGCTGCAACCTACAAGCCCTTGCCACTGTCGCCGCTGCCATCTCGCCATCACCAAGAGGGGCTCGCAAGGGTGGGGGACAGTAGGCGAGGGCAGCCCTCGCCTAGATCTAGGCCAAGGGTTGTGGCCTTCTCCCAAACTCGGCGAGAGTGCTGTACCATCGGCAAGGGTCGCAGGGCCAAGGCTGGTGACCCCCCGCCTGTTGTCCCCCACGCTTGTCAGCACCTCCCGACGATGGCAGGGCGGCGACGAGGGCTTGCTTGTCCTCCTCCCCTTTTTTAAAGCTTGTTTTTGAAAATTTTATTTTAAATAAAATTAGAATTAAAAATCAAATTTGGCCGAAAGACATCGTTTTAGTCTTATGTTTCATATTTTATCCATGTTATCGCCATGGAGGAGAGAAAAAATATTAAATGAGCCACGTCAGCATTTTCGGTTAGTTAGTTTGACGATGTTAATTTTAGGATTTAATTGAACCAATTTGATAAGTTTTATGACGTGGTTACACTTTTTGTAAAATTTATGGTTTAATTGCATTTTTGTGACGAGTTTTAGTACTTTTAGTGAACATATCCCATAATTATATATTTTCTAAATTATTTATCTATTTTTCTCCAAACAAACGGAGATGAAGACATAAGTTTTTGGAATCGAATAGCATATTCCTTCTTTTTTTTTGTCCTACCGTCTTAATAATCTCGATTGGCCCAGGGAGATACAAATCAAAAGAAAATTTTACGTGGGGAAAAGCAAAGGGAATATCCGTGGGATCTTATTCGCAATGTAAAGAATCTCCAAAAGCGTCATTTCTATGCTAAATGCATTTATTCTTGGATCTAGCCAAAAAAAAATAAAATATATGCAGATACTTACATTCCGTGCAAACGAACCTAGTAAAGGAATAATGTGATTTGATTTATTTTAGAAACGAAATTACCTAATGCATGATAAGGAAGGTTGCTTAAATTTTAAACGCGGCTAGGATCGATTCATTTTGGCAGCACGATGATTTGGTTCGCATCTTGGATTACTATTCGATCCACTAGTAAGTGATGCATAACCACTAGGATCGATTCATTTTGGCAGCACGATGATTCATGGGTGCTTTGTCAAATTTCTTTAAAGCTTTCGGGTCGGGATTTCTTTCTGGATTTGATTCATAACAATACTCTTTCTAGCATTTATTTAGATCCCATATATTGAATTTACATGGAAAATGAGATGTATCAAATTTTTTCAGAAAAACACGTCTCGCCGATGGCTAATGCACACTCCGTTGTTTTATGTATATATATATATATATAATTCGCATGCCTCTAAGTAAAACCTCGCATCACTAAGACCAATTGTCCTTCGGTGCAAACTCATCATCTTATTTAGTGTCTAGAGGGGCGCGAGAATTTAGGATCTTGGGATGAACGCGCGGTTATTCATTTTTTCTTTGGAAAGAAAATGGAGAGGGCACGAGGGCAATGGACGGGACGGCGTAAAGTGATTTTCGAGAGCAAATCTCGGGGAATATTTAGCTTCGTTTTTATTTAATTTTATAAAAATTAGAGTGGCGTTAATAGTAATCGGGTGAAAGATCAGGCGTGCTTTGCGGTATCTTACTAAAGATAAAATATTTTGATTCATTATAAGGTTTGCGGGGAGGACATGACGGTACGATTTATTTAATAAACCAATCCGAGGGATTCATCGGGACAGCACATTCTCCGGAATCACCTTGGGCCACGTGGCGCCCGAGCTAACTGCTTCACGACACGTCATGCACGAAAAAGACCAAATCTACCCCCCGACCTCGCCGCCCGCCCGCCCGCCCGCCGTGGGCGCGCTCGTTACCCCCCTCGGGGGCGTTTTCGGCATTGAGAAAGAGCGGGGCCCCCAAAACAGAACAAGACAAAACAAAAAACTACCGCATCGCGCTCCGCAACTGAAAATCACTCACGCTCTTCTTCTCTCCCTCGAAGCTCGCTCGCGCACCTCGCTCCCTCTCTCTCTCTCTCTCTCTCTCTCTCTCTCTCTCTCTGTGATCGCGTTGCGCTGCAATCGTTCCTCCGTTTTCGGCTATCGGCGCTCCCCTCCGCCGCCGCCGCCGCCGCCGCCGTTGCCCCGGCTGCCCTTGCCCTTGCCGGTGAAGATGACGGACACGACCGACGACATAGCCGAGGAGATCTCGTTCCAGAACTTCGACGACGACTGCAAGTTGCTCGGCAGCCTCCTCAACGACGTGCTCCAGAGGGAAGTCGGGGGCACGTTCATGGAGAAGATCGAGCGGAATCGCATTCTGGCTCAGGTCCTTCTCCTTCCCCCCTCTCTCTCTGTTCACGGCTCTCTCTTCCGATATGCATGCTCTTCGTTCGTTACAGCGTAGTAGGTAGCCTGCCCGAGCCGTTTTTCGCCTGTCGTCTTTTCCTTCCCTTCCCGCGGATGTTTTCTGGATTTTGCTCCTTTGTCGTGTCAATTTTGGTCGGAGTCTCTGCTTGGATGATGGAAACCGAGGGGACTACGTTGAAGCTTCGGCTCGCGACGAAGGAAGAGGGAGGTGTGCCGTGAAAATGAGCAAAGCAAAAGGGGGCCCGTGGATGCTGATTTTTCTCGATCCTATCTATGTTTTTGCATGCTTTCAGTGAAGCGAAACATAGATCGAAATGCTGAACGGAAGAAAAAAGCGGTACATGCCTGCGCGACGCGACATGCTTTCCTCTCCTGACGGTTTTTGGTTTTCTCTTTTTTGTGTTTCCAGGGTGCTTGTAACATGAGGACGGCGGGAATCGAAGATGCGGCGGAGCTGCTGGAGAAGCAACTCGCGTCCGATATATCGAAGATGACGCTGGAGGAAGCCCTGACGCTCGCCCGCGCGTTCAGCCACTATCTCAATCTGATGGGAATCGCCGAAACCCATCACAGGTAGTTGATTCGGTGACCGTGTTTGTTCGGGTGTCCCGGTGGTCCCGTTGCTATGCTTTGTCCTCTGATCAAACTGCTACTATCTAAATAAGCACTGCCTATCGGATTCTGATCAGTGACGCCCTAGAAATTTTTGGGTTATACTCGAAATGGAAGAATCCATTCACCCGAGTAAATAGAGGGACTGAAACTGAAAGTATTACCGAATTCAGAGGTCGGGCAACATTGACCTGTGAGAGAACGAATTGAAATGGCTACAAGCATGGATGAGCAGGAATTTTTATGCATCTCCTAAATTGACATGTTGTCTGTTTGTTTGCTTGGTTCGTAGATAGTTTGATTGAGTATCTGTGTGCTCTCGCGATCTCATATCATCTTGTGCAGGGTGAGGAAGTCACGGAATTTGACGCATTTATCAAAGTCATGTGATGACATTTTCAGTCAGCTGATTCAGTGGGGAGTCTCTCCGGACAAGCTTTATGATACAGTCTGCAAGCAGGTTCAGTGTTCTCGCTTATGTGCTTTCTGGTGGTCCTTACCTCTACTGAGTATTCTGGTATTTTGATTAGAAAGAATATCAGTGCCGAGTCCCAGGTCACATGCTATCTAAAAATTCATCTCCACCATGCTAAGTGAAGGACTACGGTATTATCATCTTGGCATCATAATTTAATGAACTCTGGACTGGAATGCATGATGTCATGATATTTTATCAGTAACTATGCTTCCTCATTCAGCACAATAATGCATCTAACATTAGCACACAGCATGTAGTCAGTCATCTGGCATTAATATTCTGTCACGTGGCTGATTCATTTTCCTCTTGTTCCTTCAGGGGGTTGAGATTGTTCTCACTGCACATCCCACTCAAATTAATCGCCGCACCTTGCAATACAAACACATAAGAATCGCTGTAAGTCTTTTGGTGGCTTCGACAAAGATAATACGAGGGAGCTGATGTTTGTCTCTGCAGAACTCGTTCCCCAGCTCTATTTACTTTATGCATCCTTTTCTTCAGCATCTTTTGGACTACAACGACAGGCCTGATCTCACTCATGAGGATCGAGAAATGCTGATTGAAGATCTGGTATTGTCTCTCCTATCTGTATTCTGGAATATGCAAAATGAGTACTTGTGTGTGCATTTGCGTGTTATATACTTACACAGGCAGGGTTGCTGGTATGCGTGTGCATGCATGTCCATGTTATTTTCCCGTGTCTGAGACACATCCTTCTGCGCTGATAGGAGCCACTCCTCTCTCTGAATTTCTTTGGGAAAGTTTCTTTGGAGAAATGTTGGCTAAATTGGATTTTTGTTTCCTACTCATTTTTGATTATTCTCGTCTTTTTCTAGGTTAGAGAAATTACTTCCATATGGCAAACAGATGAGCTGAGGCGACATAAACCAACCCCCGTAGATGAAGCCAGGGCTGGTAACCTGAGATACATGCACAATTTAGATACGTGTTGGCAACGATCTAGTTCATTGTGAAATATTTTGTTACATTTCAGGGTTGAACATTGTCGAGCAGTCTCTTTGGAAATCTATACCTCATTACTTGCGCCGTGTCAGCAGTGCTTTGAAGAAGGTTTATCTCGAGTAGCCCTGACAATTTGAATGCTTGGGTTGTATTTCATCGCTTCATCTCTAACAATTTCATATGCTTTTACCACAGCATACAGGGCGGCCCCTTCCTTTGACTTGCACGCCTATTAAATTTGGATCTTGGATGGGTGGTGATAGAGATGGAAACCCTAATGTAACAGCAAAGGTATTCTTACCAACTCGAATAATGCATAACTTAATTGGTATGGAAGTTTTACAAGCAAGCCCTGCATTATGATGGCCCAACTATAATGTCAACTTAATTCAACACTCAAAACTCTGACCTTTCTGGGAAAGTGACAGATGACCGAGATAAAAATTGTGTTTTGACGCCCTTTACTTATGGTCTGCAGAATGTTGTTGTACTTAAGATACAAATGCATAGGTAGAATTGTGAATGTGTATATGTATATGCATACATCTTTCAATTATATGAAAAATTCAATGGTTCTGTCTGTTTGTCAAATTTGTCTGTGAAATTCATTTTTCACTTTTTCAAGTGGTGAAAAACTCGCTTGGTCTTACCAAAAAAAAATAAAATTTACTTACCAAAAAAAAAAAAAACTCGCTTGGCTATTATAGTGATTGGACCTCCACTTCACTCTCTTTTTTTCTCTCAGCCACGCTTCCATTTTTGACGCTTCCCACTTTCTTCATTCCTCTCATTCTCTCTCTATTAGTTTTGGCGCACATGTATGTGTGTGCTCCTATACTAGTATTTTCTTAAATGCTTAGAAGAGTCTGGAGCAACAAAAGCACATACCCAACCAAATATTTCTTCGTTTGGATTTGTGAACTGTGAACAGTGAAATTGCTCTAGCGTTTCAAGTTAATTTGTTAACCTTTACTTGCCTCGTCCTTCAACCGCTTAAAAGATCCAGATGAGAAAAAAAGAACCTACGAGTTACTCTCCTGCCATTTTCTTGAAGAGATTCATATTATTTTCGGGGTTCCCTGAATAACAAAAATTGCATATTCCAATGTCCCAGGGACTGGACTCCCTTATGGTTTTCTGCTTTGTTCTTATGGGTGGTTGTGCCTTATATTTCATCTTAGATAATTGTGTGATCTTAATTTTCTTACTTCAGGTGACGAAAGATGTTTCTCTTTTATCAAGGTGGATGGCAATTGATCTCTACATCCGAGAGGTTGACAGCCTGAGATTTGAACTATCCATGAATAGGTGCAGTGACAGGCTATCAAGGCTAGCACATGAAATTCTTGAAAAAGGTCTGAGAACTAAGATTCTCGCGATAGGACTGGATATCCTGGCCATTGATTGGATGTCATAATCATAATGCTTTACTGTTAGGAAGGCACTGGAACTTAGTAGTTTGGGAATCATATCTCTGATGGTGATGGTGACAATGTTAATGATTACATGATTGCAGCGGTTTTAATATCTGTTTTCAGATTGGAGTGTCATACAAGTTTTGTTTTCAATTGAGTTCGTCAATGGGCCACCAATGAATTTCTCCATTGGGATATAAAGTGATTAATCCCTCTGCTCCGTTTGGTACCTCCATTGCATTTCGTTTTTTTCCTATTAAGCAAGAAAAAGAGACAGGAGGCGTTTGGTCTTTCGAATATAAGATCGTATAGGATGAGATTGGACTGGTTGACAAAAACTCCTGTTATATTCGCGTTGTTTTGAGAACGATAAGATAACAATATATTGTGTCGGAGCTGTGTTTAGTGTGAGTCTGGTCGGACTGGACTGGTTTTTTACAATAATTTAGATGGGCTAGAAAAGAGGGCTAGCTTTCTTCGGCGATTATAGAATTATCAAATACTAATCAAGAAATAGACAATAGCAAAGCAGGGCAGTTGGTTGAGAGAGAGAGAGAGAGAGAGAGAGAGAGAGAGAGAGCGAGAGAGAGGGGGGGGGCATGTTTACAACAAAAAGCAGCGGTGGAGTTGCCGATTGGCTGGCTGTGCCGTCAACACCATTGGTGGACATGGCTGGTGAGATAACTGTATGAAAACTTGGAAATAAATGATGATAAAGTTCAGAAAAGCTCCTTACCAAAAAAAAAAGTTCAGAAAAGCTGATTTTTTTTTTCTTTTCCTGGTTTGTTGGATAGGTGTCAGCATTTGAACAAAAATTGTGTGGGTCTGACTATTTTTGCACCATTTACTATTGTTGTTATTTGTTATGAAGTTGAATGGCTATCCAAAAAATTCTCTTCAGAAACATCATTGGAGGATAGGCTTGAGAGTCGAAGTCAATCTTTGACCAGAAGTCAAATAAAGCTTCACAATCAACAACTTCCATCTCTTCCAACTCAACTCCCAGCTGGAGCTGATATGCCATCTTGCACAGGTTGACATTTACTATGTTTCCGCCTAAAGTTTTACGCCTTCATCCACATCTAGGATTTTCTTTTTTCAATTGGGGAAGTATGTGACTCCTACTTGCAAGTTGCTGTGACAGCAGTCCGAAGTTTAAATGGCCTCATGAAATTGTTTGGACTGCGAGAATAAATAAAATATTTTAAAGTATTATAAGTGGACAGAATCACAATGGTTCGAGGGAATAGTGACGTGCATTGAAAAGACTATGTATTACAGACAAGTATGGGAAGAAGGGCAACAACTAATTCACAGGCAAACTGTGTTTTGCAACTAATTTTTTTACCGTAATTTAGTGCTTATTTTATCTCCATTATTGGGAGCAAATCACGGTTGTTTTTTGGCTAGACAATAACTTGGCATTATTATTTTTTGTTTAATGTCATGTCTCTTGTAGAATGCAATGATGGTGACTCTCAGTATCCAAGACTGGAACTTCCTGGTAATGATTATATGCCATTAAATCGTCAGGTAAACCAACTTCTATTGCAATTGTGGTGTGGAGCTGCACCCTGTGCGGTCAACCTTTTTTATACACCTGATCCTGTAATATTTCTTCTGTAGGATGGTCAAGGTTCTTCATGTTCAGATCCTCAGTTCCAAGATTCAGGGCGCAGTTCTTCTAAACCATCTGAAAATGGAAATTTAGCTAGCTCCAACAGTTTGCAGCCTCCTGTGACACCACGTGGTTCCTCTTTTGCATCCAGTCAACTTCTTGCCCAAAGAAAACTCTTTGCAGAATCACAGATAGGAAGATCCAGCCTCCACAAGCTTCTAGAGCCAAGTCTGCCTCAGCTTGCTGGAATTGCTCCTTATAGGATTGTTCTTGGCTATGTAAAGGATAAGGTATTTTCTCTCTTGACTGAGTGACCTGGTTTTACGATATGGAGATGCTTAATTCAGATTGAACCAAACAAAAATAGAAGGATTCTCGCCTAGAATTACTAATCATGGGGGTAGGACAGCCAACTTTTCTTCGGCTGTGTTTGACTTTAGGAGTTCTTTCTTGGAACCCAGTCCTGGAGTTCAAAGGTTGGTATGGAGAGGGAAGAGGACCAGCAACTTCCTTTGTTATTACATTGGCTTAGCTTTCTTTGATCTGCTCGTCATGCATTGATTCTGTCTATTTCTCCAAGTTTATCTCTCCCCTGCCCCCCTCCCCACACAAGAAAAAATGCAAAATTTTGGGCCTAGGATAACTAAACGAATGTTGGAAAGAAAAAAAAAAAAACGAATGTTGGAAAGAAATTTAAATGCTCTCTTTTTTGCAGCATATCATATAAAATATTCAGTGTTAACAGTTCTCTAAAGATATGCAGTTTAGGCTTGTAGGTAATCATGATGCACAATTAAAAGCAAATGATTAGGTATGTGCACTGGGAGAAAAGCTGGTAGTCAGGTCAATGATTTGAAACAGTGTCTCACAATTAAAGCCTTAGACAAGATAAGCTGCATTTTCAAATGTTTCAATAGATTGATTTGATGTGGTTTATTATATTTCATCTGTGTCTCTGCCTCCCTTATCTCTTGGACTGACAAGTGCATGTGTGAAACACGTGCTTATTATTACTGGTATGGCAACTGTTCCTGGCATATTATTATTTTCAACCATTCTAATCTGCATTATTATATTTTAAGTGTTACATGTGGCTTGGGTTTAATAACATGGACCAATGAGCTACCTCCCCTCTATTGAGTGGTTAGGAAGTTGGCATCCGGTTCAATATTCTTTGCGGGACGGTTATCGTATCAATCAAACCAATTAGATTGTGTGGTTTCCCATTTTAGGTTGGTTTTGGGTTGATATATATAGTTATTTCATGGCAGTCGTTTTTGTAATGTGTTCACCGAGTTCTTTGACAGTGAAACTTTGAACCACCTTTCCATAGGAGCAGGTCACATTGACCAAATCACATAGATGGCTTGTATTTTTGCTACTTTTCGTTTACATGATTGTAACATGAAGTGCCCAAATTTTCTGAGTTCAGCTTATGAAGACACGTAGAAGACTGGAGCTTCTCCTTGAGGATCTTCCCTGTGAACATGATTCTTGTGATTATTATGAGTCATCAGACCAGCTTCTGGAACCTCTGATTCTTTGCTATGAATCTCTGGTATATAGAATCTCCTCCTAATGAGCCCCAGTTCCTGTTCCCACTCTTTGACAGTGATGAAGCTCTCTTCATGCTGACAATTGTTATTATTTGCAGCAATCAAGTGGATCTGGCGTGCTGGCAGATGGTCGGCTTGCTGACCTGATTCGGAGGGTGGCCACATTTGGGATGGTGCTAATGAAACTTGACTTGCGTCAGGTTCGTAAATATTAGGTGCTAAAATAATCCTTGATGATTGCTACTTCTGCGACTCATTTCAAATTTTCTTCTTTAATGAGTCAGGAATCAGGAAGGCACTCGGAAACACTAGATGCCATAACAAGATATCTTGATATGGGTACATATAGCGAGTGGGATGAAGAGAAGAGACTGGAATTCCTGACAAGAGAGTTAAAAGGGAAAAGGCCGCTAGTTCCACTTTCCATTGAGGTAAGGTCTGGGATGGTACTGTATATGATAACGCCTTAAGTATGCAAGAAATAAATTTATGAAATGAAACATAACTATCGCTAACCCTTTTACCTCAAGAGTATAACTTGTGGCCCTAATTCGGTGCAAGTTGTTCCATATTTACTTGAAAATTAATGTGTTGCGAATGTTTTTGTAGTGTGTACCTCGAGAAAGATGGATCTGAATTTTTTCTATTGGGACCTTTTTCATGAAGAATGTTTTGACTGGGCTCTTAAGAAGTCTAATAATTTGTACTGAAGAAAACAAGAACGTGGCAGAGAAACATGCCGTTGCTTCTGTGTACATTTGAAAACGTATAACTGCATGCATGCATCTGTTCTCATAATCACTTGTCCGTGAGAAGTGCATGAAATATATCTGCTATGTGGGCTTGGATTTAGGGTATTTCAACCCTGGCAATAAGTGAAAAAGGGCATTCTCTCATGATTCTCCGTAATTTGTCCTTAGAACTGGTGATTATATTATTGACGGTGACATATTCAGGTAAAACATAAATTGAGTAAGCAAAAAGATATATAGAAACAACCAAATATATGTGTCGTGGATCTGTAAAAGCTTGTCTGCCTTTTTGAAATACTCTTTCTGTCTGAAAATCAGTCTACATTTTGTTATTATATCTTTCTGACCTATACCTACAAGCATCATTCTATGTTGCGTCATCATGTTTTACAATTTTCCCTTATGGAAATATATATATTCTGACTTGTGAGTTGAGCCTCTTCAGGTTGCCCCTGATGTCAAAGAAGTGCTGGACACATTCCGAGTAGCTGCTGAACTGGGAAGTGACTCATTAGGAGCTTATGTGATTTCTATGGCTTCAAATGTACTATTCTTAACAGTCAAATGCTATTTTACTTTACCGCGGTCTACTTGTTTTTACCTTCAAGGTGCTCTTAGCCTAGGATTTTAAGATGCTAACTGTAGTCTACTTATTTTTTGTTACTGTTAGCCTATGATTTTCTGATGCTAACTGTAGTCTGGAATTGGAACATGGTAGGCAAGCGATGTTCTAGCTGTGGAGCTCTTGCAGAAAGATGCTCGCCTTGCAGTCAGTGGAGAGTTAGGGAGACCATGTCCTGGTGGAACGTAAGCTCATATGCTCTCTAATGTTGATACCTTATTGCAGAGATCCTTTCCTACTATGAATTTACTTCATTCTCAGAATAAGATGGAATGTCTGATTTGCCATTTATCTGATCATTTGCTCCATGAATTACTAGTTTAGATACAGGTATTGTCTGCATCTCGAATGTATGCATAAGTAATATTATTTCAGATTATGATATTATAGGCCTTTTGTCATGGGAGTTCATGTTTTGTGCATTACATGGTTGTTTGAATGTCAAGTGGTGCCATCATTTTTGAATGGTTGCTTGCGGCATGAAGTCAAGCACTTGACTTTCTGGTACTTTCTTAACGTTAGAGTAATTAAATATTAAATCACGCCTTCATCTAATAGCTTAAGCTTTTAGAGCAGTTGTTAGTGGTCTTACAAAATCTCACATGGTATCAGAGGTGGAGGTCCCGAGTTCAAATCTTTCTAGGCTCTATTTGCCACCCCAATTAAATATGTCCATGCTTAGTACTCGGCAAAAAGACTAAACTAAGCGTGAGGGGGAGTGTTAGAGTAATTAAATATTAAACCACACCTTTACTTAATAGCTTAATCTTTTAGAACAGTTGACAGTGGTCCCACAAAATCTCACACTTAATAATTCTTGGAAAAGAGGTAGTTTATGACACTCTTGCGTCAAATTTTCACCAGTGGATTGATGCATTTACCTCCAGTTAATATAAATACAACAACATACTTTAAAGTCTGAGTTAATTCTTCTTTTGCCCTGTCGGTACTTTCTTTTGAGCAATATTACTAGAAAGAACAAATCCAGGTGATTTTAACTGGTCCAAAACATGGATTATTTTTCAATTAACCAGACACCATACAGAAGCCAACAAAAAACCACCTTTGCTGATGGTTAAGGATCCATTTTAGGAACAAATTTCCCTGTGGTGTAGGAACATACAATATGATACTACGCGACACTTTATACCCGCGTAAGTATTTCTTTCTAGTCCTGTTGTGCTTCAGCTGTGACATTACAACCAAGAAAGTGAGTGGAATTGCTCTCATCATTCCTTCTTCTGGAGAACTTCATCTAATTTCTCGGTCCTGTGAGCCGATTCGCATTTACTCATGTTCTCCTTGGTTGCTATTCAAAGGAAAATTAACAAGAACCAACTCATAGCCATGTCTTCTAGGTGTGTGAAATTTCTCATTATGGAACAAGTTCTAATGCTGGAAGCACTTTTTTCAGCAAAGGGAGGCATGCATTTTTAATTTTTTTCAGTTTTTGTATGAACTTGGACGACATAAAATTTCGAAGTCTCTTTACCCAAAAAAAAAAAATAAATTTCGAAGTCAATTCAGCTTATGAGGCTGTTCAACCTGGTTTGATGGAAGGCTTGCTTCTTGTCCTTCATTCTCTCTTGCCTGGCTCTTCTCATATTACCTTATACTCTAAATAGGTTGCGGGTCGTTCCTCTGTTTGAAACTGTGAAGGACCTTAGAGAAGCTGGGTCAGTGATCAGGAAACTGTTATCAATTGACTGGTACAGGGAACACATTTTAAGAAATCATGGTGGCCACCAGGAGGTACATATTTTAGAATATATATTCAAGAACTAGTTAGATAACTTTCAGAAATATTAAGAATCTTTTAATTGATATCACAGGTAATGGTTGGATATTCTGACTCTGGTAAAGATGCTGGGCGCTTCACAGCTGCATGGGAACTCTACAAAGCACAAGAGGACGTTGTAGCTGCATGCAATGAATATGGCATTAAGGTTACCTTATTCCATGGACGTGGAGGGAGCATTGGTCGGGGTGGTGGCCCCACATATCTAGCTATTCAATCCCAGCCACCAGGTTCTGTCATGGTTAGTCATCCTATTCACATCTTGCAAGACATTAGTCAAGAATGAATAAATATAACATAAGGATCAAAATTGCATCCGCTCGATTCAAACCAAATAATTGTAAAATCTTTTGCAAGACATTAGTCAAGAATGAATAAATATAACATAAGGATAAAAGTAAGTCTTGTTATGTGCCTGTATACCACTGTTTATTGACAAAATAAAAACTCCCTTTTCTATTTGAGGTAGATTTTTCTGCCAGACCTATTTGGGTGTAGTTGACCTGAAATGAAGCATTTTGTGAAATGGTGCTTGAATTCTGTATTGGATCCCATCTATGGTAGCCTATTTGATACACGGACATAGCATGAGCGTTGTGAGGGAGAAGCTCTGTCTGTCTTGAGTTATAGTTGGACCGTAATCTGGCTGAGAGTCTGTTTGATTAAGCCAACGCACACAAGACAATTTTCAGCTAGATTGATTGAATGGTGATTTGAGCTCAACATAACACAAGCTAAAACCATGTGAATCGGCCTATTCACTCTCTGGAACATCTTGTTTTGAAGGTTCTGTACAATTCTGTTTGACATGAGATATATCATATGTCTTGTGTTAATACTTATAAATACAAATCATAAGCACTGTTTGTCTTCTCGGTCCAGAACTGCACTTGTACTCATGTAAACTTGGAAATGAGAAGTCTTACTGCACTTCTAGTTGGTTATTGTGCTTTTTTTTATACATTTTGTGCAGTTATACACCACTTAATTAAATTGTTAGAATAATTAAATATTAAATTACGCATTCATCTAATAGCTTAAGTTTTAGAACAGTTGATAGTGGTCCTACAAAATCTCACATGGTATTAGAGCGCAAGTTACCAACAAGTCTGGACTTAATAGTCACGTGGGAGATATGGGTTGTTGCCGCTCCGACTCAGGCTCGATATGTGAGGGGAAGATTGTTGGGATTTATCCACATCGGTTGTGGAAGGGAGGGGGGGCTGGTAAGTTATATGTGTGAGGGAAAGCGTCATTCTTTGAGCCCGGCATTGATATCGGAGCTGGAGGTCCTGAGTTCAAATTTTTACAGGCGTCATTTGTCTCCCCAATTAAATATTTCCACGCTTAGTATTAGGCAAAAAGACTAGACTAAGCGTGAGGGGGAGTGTTTGAATAATTAAATATTAAATCAAGCTTTTATCTAATAGCTTAAGCTTTTAAAATAGTTAGACAGCGGTTTCACAAAATCTAACATAAATAATATGATAGTTTTGAAATTCTGTTAGTTTGTGCATTGATATAAAGTAAAGCTAGTTCTGTATCGAGTAGTCAAGAAGCATTCAGAACCATTTCTTGGGTACAACTATGGTGCTTGACAGGGTACACTTCGCTCAACTGAGCAAGGAGAGATGGTGCAGGCCAAATTTGGGTTACCACAGACAGCAGTAAGGCAGCTGGAGATTTACACTACAGCTGTTCTCCTTGCTACTCTACGGCCCCCACTTTCTCCTAGAGAAGAAAAATGGCGTAACCTCATGGAGGAAATCTCGAAGATCAGTTGCCAGAGTTATCGCAATACCGTATATGAAAATCCCGAATTCCTTGCCTACTTTCATGAAGCTACACCACAGGCTGAACTCGGCTTCCTCAACATCGGAAGCCGTCCCACTCGAAGAAAGAGCTCAACAGGAATTGGACATCTACGTGCCATTCCGTGGGTGTTTGCATGGACTCAAACTAGATTTGTTCTTCCAGCCTGGCTAGGTGTCGGAGCAGGTCTAAGGGGTGTTTGTGAGAAGGGACATACTGCAGAGTTACAAGAAATGTATAAAGAGTGGCCTTTCTTCCAGTCCACTGTTGACCTTATTGAGATGGTGTTAGGGAAGGCGGACATACCCATTGCCAAGCATTATGATGAAGTGCTTGTATCAGAGAGCCGGCGGGAGCTTGGGGCTGAACTAAGGAGGGAGCTCTTAACGACAGAGAAGTATGTCTTGGTAATCAGCGGGCACGAGAAACTATCTGAGAACAACCGGAGCTTAAGGAGGCTGATCGAGAGCAGGCTACCTTATTTAAATCCCATGAACATGTTGCAGGTGGAGATACTGAAGAGGTTAAGGCGTGACGATGACAACAATAAGCTCAGAGATGCATTACAAATCACCATCAATGGAATCGCTGCTGGCATGAGGAACACCGGCTAGAAAGTGTCCTGTCGGTGGTTCTACCGAATGAGCCTGCCTACTAACGGACACTTTTTTAATCCCTAAGCCCTTCTTTTTGGAACATCATCTCTTTACTGTTTATAAGTGGTGTAATCAGAGATATACAGCGAGGACAATATGTTCGGTCGAGCCATGTTACTAAGTTTATAGTAGAAAATGTTACGCTTGAATTGTGGGCATGTTTCATAAAGTATAGCCGAGAATGCTTTCTCATGCATTGTCAGGCCAATTGTACAGCCCACTAGATTTCACTGACGAGGCAAGCACATACCTAACTGGTTGTAGCTTCTGGCTGAGCCACGAGACGCAAATGCATTTCCTGCATGCGAAGCCCTATTTCCTGCGTTTTCTTTGATCCTCATTTCTAAATCTGCCCAAACGGTGGTGGTAAACGAACTTTAGTGGACGAATCGTTTGATTTCTCTCCACTTCCTCCCTCAAGATTCTAAAATATCATCCTTTTTTCTCACTTTCATATTGGAAAAGATTTGTTTGTCATCGTTGACACCAAAAAGTGATCTGGTCATCTGGACATGTGCCTAGCACGTGAATAAAGAAAACTTGTGAATGTCACGTGAGCAAGGATAAAGATAATCACGTGTATAGTATATGAGCGCTATCTTGCACATATTGATCTATTGATGGGCACAGGAGTCAACATGTGGCGATCAATGACAGTATTCTTTCATGCCACGCGTCTAGTTGACGAAGTACATTGACGGACGGTTGATAACCGCCAACATGGGCGGCTGTGGTGAGTTCTTTCACCATTCGAAGCTTGAAACTGTCAAGACTGCTAGCATTAAGGATGTATGCTGTGGAGAGAACAGTCATCAATCAAAAACCCAGTCATGGAAGAAGATAGTTATTCCAGAACGTGGATGAGTAAACTTGCGGAAATAAAGGAGTAGATGAGGTTGATGGAAGTTACTTAAAGAAGTAAAACTGCTGAGCATCGTCTTGGAGCAGTTACTACGCGGAAACAAAGGAGTTTGAATGAGGTCGACGGAGGTTATTTGTAGAAGCATGACCGCTGCGCATCGTTGAGGAGCGGTTGCCACAACTTCACTATAAATACCACCACCTATGCAACAAAGAGCCCCTCACACAAATCAAACAAAATGTTATCTTTAAAGTATTTTTAAATTTTTTGCACAGTACTTTAATTCCTTAGTTGTAGATTTCAGATTCGCGTCGTTGATTAAATTTCGGCGTGATATTCCGGGGTAGTCAGGCCTTGTTATCGATTAAATTCCGGTAGAATCTATTTACATTTGTACTCGCAGTACTTTCTGGGCTTTATCATCGATTAAATTCCGGCACAATAATCCAAGTTTGTATCGTTTCTATCCGAGTGAAGTTGTTGATTCCATAATTTGCCTGGATACCTCTTGTCCGAAGTTGCCACAAAACCCAGTCTCCTGTTATTAAAAGCCGAAGAACTACTTTCGGCGAAAGATATTTCGTCACGGGAACAAAAATTCCAACGAAACAGTCACTCAAATAAAGATCGGTAAATTCATCTAAGAGGTGGAAAATTCAAGACTTTGACAAATGTAAATTATTTCAAGATAAGAAAATTTGATAATTCATGAACTGTCAAAAAGAGTTAGTAGCATCATGAAAATGTCGGTAAGTGGCCAACAAGTTACCGAGAAATCAAATGACCCGTAACTTTACTAATTATCAATCATTTTTTACACAAACTCTTTTCGGAATCTGCAAGCATAGAAATAGAAATTCGTTTTCTTAGAACGAAAAAGCAGAATTGTTCGCGTGCCTTCGAAATGAAACGTCAACAATATAAGATTCCACGTACGTGGAAATGTGAAAATATAGACCAACAGGGTCGAGATACATCATCTCCGCATCTGGCAAGCTGGGGGAACATGTCCAGATAGGGCTAGGGATGTGATAGGCGAGTTGTTTGGCTGAAGAAAGAATCTGATACTAATTTCGCAATGCGAGCTAAGGGCGGCAGCATGTGCCGTTGCCGTTCTTTTAAAAGATTGTGAGGATGGCTGTGCTGCGGTCATCCATTATTGTCTGCTAGACCCCCCTTGTCCACGGTTTCTTCTTTCAGTGAATAAAACAGTAGGACGGATTGACCCGCGCTGATCACACTCTTGGAGTTTCAAATCCGTTAACTCGGTTTGAATTATAGTTACTCAGCACCGCAAGGAAGCTAATGTTCCACGTTGGTATATAGTGCCGATGCAATCACACCGGTGAGTCGGCAGTCTGTAACTTCATACGAGGTAGGCACAAACCGGCCAGAGGTTGGCTCAAGGGGTCGCTCAAACTTTTGACCTTGGAAGAGTGCCTTAATTGGTTCATGTCACGGCATCGCTATCCTCAACTCTATCTACGTCATAAAGAGAAAAAAAAAATTTACAGTGGCGAAATTTCATGGTAGTTCTCAAGTCAAGCGTACCTACCTTGGAGACTCTTGAGGCATCGAGAGCAAGTTCGTTACATGAAATGCTGCATTGGAGACTCTGGAATCGATAGCGATTGCATCGTTACTGGAATTTAAAAGGCTCATAAGTTTCTCTTATCCGCATCTAGATCATGTTACGATGCGTACATAGTTTGGTAAACAAGTGTAAGAGAAGGGAAAATGTAAGGCGTAAGCAAAGGTTATACGGTACAGCTTTCCTTTTAATAATCTCACATAGAACCTGCTGCCATGTGAGGAAGGAAATACCTTAGTAGAGAACTTAACAATCTACGAAGTCGAGCTTCACGACGACAATAGGAAGAAGATGGAAAGAGGCAAACGAAAGGAAGTACTTAGAATACGTAACGGAATATGCTTGTGCTGACGGAAATTGGATTTGTAAAATTTGAATGACTTCGAATCAAAAGAGCAATCGAGTCGGACTTTGAGGTGTGATATCACTTTCCTTAAGGATTTATTTACCCCACAATGTTGCTAATGGTCACCGGCAAAAATCCTCCAGGATACAACAAAGTCTCAAAATGAAAATACTAGATAGCAATTTTAGGATTTCTCCAGGGTCTCTCTAGGAAACAATTGAAAATGATGGCTGCAGTTTTTCCTGAAAAATACTTGAAAAGATGTCGTTCTTCTTCTTTCCGAAAAAAACTGACATATATAGAAATCGGTCTTAAAGGACATAGGCAACTCTTCACCAAAGGTTGCAAAGTTAACAAAGATATTTTTTCGGAAGAAGTTGCAAACTGAACAAATGCAACCCTTCGGGAAAGATTAAAAACTGAACAAGTATAATCTTCAAAAGTTGTCTTGAAAAGACACATGTAAAATTCGGAATAAAATAAAATATATATAAATAAAATCTCGAATTTTCATAATTTCAAAAATAAGATAACCTTACGAAATAAAATAAAAAATAAAGGAATTAGTGCTAAGTGCGCCTAATAATCGCGCAATTATTCGCGCACCCGCATGCGGGTATTGTGTGCACTAGCACACACCCCATTGTCTTTGCTCTAAGGAGCAAGAAGATATTCCAATTATAAAACGGCCCACTTTCTCAAAACTTTCCTATGTGGGACAAAGGAAAGAGCATTATTTTGTTTTTTTTTTTATAACCCAGGGAACCCCCGCACGGCCGACAGCCGAGAGGTAAATTCTGAGGGCGACATGTGCTAGCCACCACACATGTGCACCGGTTAAGTCACCCTGCGGCACCCGGGATTCGAACACTCAACCTTTTGCGAGAGGAAGAGTGCCCTTTACAAACAAACATCCAACAATTGGTAATGGGGATGAAAAGGTGGAACTCAAGTGGGAAGAAAGTGCAGAGAAACCTGAATGGTGAAATCCCCCGTCAAGGGCTCTAACTGAAGTGTTAACTTGGCAAATGCAATCTTAATTATGATCTGCATTATAGTAACGCAGTTCCTACATTTTTGCCTACTAAAAGAGTAGGCCCATTTCTAAAGTTCCATTTGTCAAGCACGGAATTCTGTTCCGTAATTGATACATACGTATCATCGGTAACAAATTGGAAATATCGACAGTAAGTATAAAGTGACCGGTAATCCGGTCAGCTGTTTGGATGGGTAACACGTGTACCTAAATCTATACCACACATCACATGCTCTAATCCCGAACTTAAGTGGTTTCTCGAAGAGCAAATTAACAAGTCATGCATCAGGTCAAGATTAGATTTTAATTTGAGCCATGTCATTGGAAGACGCAATGTATGCACTGCTAAACATATATTTCAACTTTGCAGGTATATGTCTATCAAATGATTCCCAAGCGAAATATCTCTTCCTTTTTTCACCGTTTTGAGAGATAGATGCCTGAAAATTGACAGGCCAAAAAGGAGTTGTGCCTTAAAAATGCTGCACCACAACGAGCATATTTTCTCACTCATGGTGTCGGGGAAAATATGCTTAAGCAAAGCATCTGATACAAGCTTCTCTCTAAAAGAACTCTCCAGTCTCCATTGTTATTCTCCAGCTCAGTTGCACTCGATTCTGATATTCCATGCCATTGTTGATGCAATCGATCAACTATAAATAAAGGGTTACTGGAAGAGCTACCCTTGAGGCCAGCAAGATATCATCTCTTTCGCTCACAAGAGAAAGAAGCCCTAGAAGAAGATATGGCATCCCTCAAGGCTGAGAAACCTGCTGGCTCTCAATTGCCTGGCCAGGCCAAGCAAGAGCCTCCCAAACAAAGCGGCAGCGGCCCGAAAGCCCCGGCGACGAAGCCTGCCCCCAAGAAGGCCGAGCCGAAGCCGGCTCAGCCTAGGAAGAAGGTATAATGTGACACCCTTTTTTTTTCTCATTCAAATTTAAATGGAATATAGATTCAAAGTATGGATACTATGTTAAAATTTGCAAACTGAAATATTAAATGTTATTTGTCGTAACTTTCTTAAACAAGTGTTGTCAGGCAACCGGTGGCAAGAAATAGAAGATCACGTCGCGGTTTTTGTCGTGCCGGAGACTCCGTCGTGAAGCTTACACTCATGGAAGGCCCTCTCTAATAAGTGTGTGTCCTTGATGTATACGGTGTTGTACTTTAGCTTTTGAATTTCGACCATGTCCTCCCTCCGTTTCAGCTCGCCTTGATGAATAAAAGATAAGTATTGAAAGAAACAGATCTTGTCATATTCTTTTTTTCTGGTTGCTACGAACTTTGAACGAAATCGAGAGTGCTCGGTGACCAAACTTGGGTAGGCCGATCCCAGCTAGAGCGACTTCCCTACTTTCTTTCTCGGGTCTTAAACTGGCCAATATTAATTGTCCAAAAAGTTTTTAAGTTATTGTACGGCGGCTATTTCAGTCATGAACTTTTCGATTATGCCAATTTAGTCATGAACTTTTTAATGATTTGCCAACGTAGTCCTTCCGATCAATCTTGGCTGGAAATCGATTATGTGGACACCAGCCATCTCACATGGCATGGTCGGCGTTGAACGTGGCATGTTTGAAGTTGACGTAGATAAATTTTGTAATTTTTTTTTCATTTTTTCAAATTTTCTGAAATTTTCATTAATTTTTTTCTTTTCTTTGCTTGTGGGGCTATGGCCTGGTGGCCCTCTCCGGCCAATAGGTGAGGGCTCCACTGGCCCTTAACAGGAAAAGAAGAAAAGAAAAATAAAATACAAAATAATTTGTAAAGGTTGTTCATGTCAATGCATACCACAGCGTTTGACTCATCGATTTCTGGCCACAATTGGCCGGAATGACTGTATTGACAAATTGTCAAAGGTTTAGGATTGAATTGATTGCCAAATAATAGGTTTAGGACTTTTTGAACAATTTAATCTTCACCTCTCTTATATGTCTGTCCTCTTGTACTAGTGGATAAGTCTCACGTATCTCAAACTAGCACGATGCTTTTTAAAGTCGTGATGGCACATGGCGATCCACAGCCTGAGTGGAAATTATCCTACTGGCGATGGCCCGCATAGAGCTGCCTCACAAAACAATATGGGATTTATATTTTGCATACGACGTCCACTCGGTTGAAAGTTAGACGAGCGAATTTCATGCATATACATATCAATAGAACATCTCACCATTGATCTTAAACATATACAGTACGATTTATGTGGAATAATCCCAAATTGAACAAATATATGAACTTGTTAACCGCGTGGAAGATATTTAAAAATGTAATATATGATACAATATGCAAATTCTACGGCAGATTATCAATTCGAGAAAAGAAATTCGGCTTCTTGATGATCAACAATGATCAGCAACACCCCTAACAAAAACATTTTATAAGAAAATTGATAACGTGAATAACATGTTTGAAAAAATCTACTGATCCTGCACATGATCAGTAAAGAATGTAACTGTTTTATGCTTGTAGTGTACTTATCACGTCAATCTTGCTCTTCTAACTTTGATTTGTGCAGCCAAAATGGACTTTTGTGATGATAATAACGAAATGGGATGTACATTAATCTAGAGCCAATAGGCAATAGGCTTCGTTCTAGTTAATAATCATAGCCTATTAGTACTTTTAGAATTAATTAAGATAAAAAAATTTGTTTTCTTAAATCTAAGTTAAAATGCCTTACCAATAAAATGTTGCTTCAGATGGTATTGGAGCCTGCTCGTCTTCTTATGCTTTTGGGTTCAAGTTTTGTTTGGGACACTTCAGGATCAAAATCCGAATGCACCGTGGCTTCAAGATCTCTCGGCTAGATGGACTAGTCGCAATGCTCGAAAGTTAGCACGGACAATACTAGACTGCTAAATAAAATAAAATAAGAGCTGGAATGCCTTAATTTGCATATATCTGTAAACTATGATAATCTATAGGTAGTCAGAAACCCAGCTTATAAGGAGATTCAAATTTTAGATTTTCCGAAATAAATAGCTCTAGGCTGTATCTTTATTATGATCTGATGCAAAAATATCCAAAACTCGACAGTTTGGTGGTTTGAAGCTACTATAAAAAGTAGACACCATATGTAACCAGGAAAGACAGAATAACTTCAAACGCTATTTCTATCAGAATCATTTATTTGTCACATTGCCTGCTTCAGCCTTGTTCCTCCGATGTGCTGTCAGCTGCAAAATCTGGTGATTGTAAAGAACCGCAAATATAATTTAGTTCCCTTAGAATGCGTTCATTTCGCGAAAAATGAGTGATTTAGAAAATATTTTCCAAAACATAATCGCTTGTGTCGCTTACAAAAATAAATGAATGAAATATTTTTTCATCGTCCACAAAAATAGTTGGGAATAGATTATTATCGATGATGAAAACATTTTCCATTAACTAATTTTTCTAAATGATATAAGCAATCATTTTTTGGAAAATGTTTTCCAAATTACTCATTTCCGCGAAACAAACGCACACTTAATATGAAAAGCAGCGAAAAAAATGCAAACTTCATCGACAAAAAGATAATAAAGAGCATCATAAAGCCACATGCAATTTCATTACAAATACTTTGTATCTGTGGTGTACAAGTGCATTTTACATCAAAAGCAGTTGCAGGAAGTATGCAGTTCAAGGGATCTTCCTTGGAGATCTGAAGAAAGAGACCAAAATTTAAATAGCTAAACAATGACAGTAAAAAGTAGAAGGAGAGGAAGAGAAATACTGTAGCAAAAACACTAAAGTGAGACTTAGAATAGGGTGTTATTCACAGTAACCTAAGCTCTAAATATAATTACCCCAAAAGGTGGGCTGTCTTTGAGCTACCTAATGGCAACATTACAGTTCAAAATGGACTGACGGCGCGTGCTAACTTCAACATACACTCAGGTACCATCCGACGTCTAGGAGGAGCTACCGCATCCTTGGCGAGAGCCTCTGTATCACCAGCATGTACGTAGCCCACCAAATCTTCCAACATATCATCTTTTCCACCCCTCATAGGATCCTGGAAAGTCATTTAGGATAAGCTTAAACCCAAATTAAGCAAATGGCGACTCATCGTATATGCCAAAATAAACTAATGAAATTATCGGTATTTTTTGAAGTTATAACAAATCAGGCAGTTATTGAACATCTGCCTAAATCGAGTCAGTTATTGGGTAGGAAATTCAATAAGACAGTCCAACGAAGGATCATAAATGGCGGACTGGTTTCAAGTGAATGAAGCATTTAAAGAAAGTGGAAAAGCTCCATTTACTTGAATCAGTGACAAAAAGGATTGACTGTGCAGAACTAACTTGGGATATATATGATTCGGATCAGAGGACCATCGCCATGCTTAATGCACAAAACTTGAAAGATCCATTGGATGAAATGAGTAAGAGAAGGAATTTACTAATTCTGTCCTCCAACCATAGACACAACTCAAGTGGAAAAGAAGTAAAGAAGACATCAAAATGTCCTTAGCATCTCCTAACCTGGAGAAATAAATCAGTGTGGGTTTTCCCCTTGTATAATATTGATTCTGCTGTCACTCCAGCTCTGTGAAGAGTCTCCGCAAAATTTTTACTGTGAAAAGAATAAGTCAGAGGAAGCTATGTGGAAACAATACTGACATAAAAACATCATCCTGCTCAGAATGGCAGCCTCGAGAATAAATACTTATCTTTGACACAATCAAGCAACAATTACTTAGTATATCCACATGGGATATCATTGCTGATGAAACATCATTTTTTTTTTTGGTAAGGGTGATGAAACATCATTGTCAGTCAAGAGACGCACAATTTGCAACAAGTCTGCAACAACTTGCATGGTTTACCAACCAGAATTGTGGTGAACAGATCATTGTCTAATAATATACTTATCTTGGTTATGGTTAAATGTCATGATTATTAGCACTTCACAATTTCAAAAAGTAGCGTTTGCCACAACATGGCAGGCTCTTTACAGCACCTACTAGGCCATCCAATTCAGTTTATGCAAGTAGCACTGATGATTCAATCTAAGGATTTATCCTTCATTAGACAATACATCCTGTAAGAAACACAAACCTGGCATCTGATGGAATAGAATAGTCTGCAGTGCCGTGAAACAAACGAACAGCAGGCAAACGAGAGACAGCAATTCTTATGTTCGGGTCCTGGGCCACTAAATCCGGAGAAAATCGTTGCAATGATTGTTCACCCTCCATAATGCTTTGAAAACAAGGAAAATGAAACACCTCAGATCCTTCAATTTGATGGAATCAACTGCTGTATCGAGTTCTTAGAAAAACAAAGATATGCACTGGGAAATGGAGGGTACCCCAAGAAGATCGAGCGGTACAGGCCTCGACTGTGAAAGTAATCAACAAGTTCTAACAAATTGTACCTGTTCACAGAAATGTATGTAAGATGATTACAGGTGATTATAGTTGCACCTAAAAATTGCCCAACAATCAGAATGCAACCAGTAGGACTCTCAAAACAAAGCCACAATGGATCAGAATATTCATGAACCCTAACTTGTAGAGGTTGAAATTTCAAAACAAATCAGATCACTGAATTTCCATGTGAAGTTGATCCCGGATATTAGCTTTGCTGTTAGATGATACAATTTGAGCAATGAGATAACCATGCGATTGAATTGAAATAGAATTACAAACCATAAGATCTGAACCACAGGTACACAAGAATGGGGAGCATAAACCAATAGCACTGTTGACTCACTATTGACGAAACCGTTAGTTTCAATACTGAAACTGAATGATTAAGGCAAACTTAATCTAAATTTTGATTCTTGTCACTGTCATATATGCATGAACTACCAAGCTGAATTTGATGTGGGAAGTTCAAGACTAGCTCTTCAAAGATCATTCTTTGAGGACAACATTCTGTGACATGGCCAAAATAATATATCAAGTGCAACAGGAGATTTAATTTAAAGAGAATCCAAAAGGGAAAACCTCCTTTAAATCGACTCCCAGTTAACAAATTGTCATTTGGTTCTATAACTTGTGAAACACAGGCCAGGCATTCCCAAATCACGGTTAACTAGTTGTAGTCTGTAATACGTTGAGACTTCACATCTGCGAGAAAATAAATACTACATGACAAATTAAGAAATAAAGTATACACCAGAAAATGGGTCTGTCAGTCATACTGTTAATTAACTTAATCTGCTAATGCAGGTAGGATTCCGCAGAACACCGGTAAAAAGTCTCTCATGAGATGGTCCAAGATCAATCAGACACATTTTCGGTACTCGACGACGACCATATAATTCTCAAATGGCAGTTAGGAAAATAGAGTTCACTGGAAGATGTCAAGAGATATTTACCCTCCGGATAAACCAAAGTACGCTTTAATCTGAGACACACTCCAAGAAGTGCTCTCTCCTTCACCACACTCTTTAATTGCTTGCTCCAAGAGTGCGCAAGCAGCAATATGTGCCCCAGCTGACTGTCCCATCAAATAAACTCTACCAAAAGAAAGCATGCGCTGTCATCATGACTATAAAAGTTCGATGCCATGTCCAATCAGATACTGGCAAAAGAACATGAACTGACAGTGATTTAACTCTCTTAGGACTTCAAGAGATCTTTTACCTGTTTGGATCGCCTCCATACTCAGCTATATGGTTGCACACGAAAGAAATACCCTGGGAAGCATCCTTAACCATATCGCCAATGGTAACTTGGGGAAAGTTTCTGCAAGCGGGCACCATTGAACAACTTGAGGATTTCGCTATTCAACATTTTGTTGATCAATGAATTTTTTGCAAAAAAAACTGGTGCAAAATCAGAATATTTATCACTATTTTCAACAATGCCATTCTCCTCTAGCAGTTCTAGCAAACCTTTGCCTATCAATGTACATCCGGTGCTTTTAAAAAGGTAAGCATGGAATGAGAACTGTAAAAAGTAATCAGATTTTTCAACTTCTCTTTGCCAAGAAAGTGTTCATAAACTAACTATACTAGCTCCTTGTCCTAAGTTTTGACTCACTAAAATCATGTAAACTCAACAAGTTTCTGCAGAAATTGCATTCAATGTAAACCTGTAATCAATGCAGGCCACCATGATGTCTCTTTCTGACAATTGTTGTCCTAAAAGAGATCCCCATGCTTTGTAGCTGCATGAAGAGAAAATTGCAGTAGAATGTTATATCCAAACCACAGCAAATGAGACAGAAAACTTGTTTTCCTTCTTCATCCATGAATTCTGTCAAGGGACCAAAAATATTATCATAAAAGATCTTTGTCAAGGGACCAACAATATTATCCTAAAAGATCTTTCGTGCAAAAATATTAGCAAACGTTGCAGTTCTGCCATCACAACTTCGTCAAGGATATCCATTCTCAACCAAAGAATTCACTCTCGCATTTTACTCCACTGACACATTGAGGAACACTCACCCAATTATCCAGGCTCCACCAGTTATAAATGCAACCACTGGCTTTGGCCCATCCATGTTTTTCGGTAGATATAAATCGAGCCTGCACTAAAAAATAACTTCCAGTAATTAATAGATAATCCGCGGAAGCACAAAGGGTACACCTATTTGGTGCGTCTGACATAACAGTCAAGTTTGATGTTACCTATTTCGGGGTAGATCACCATAAACTATTCCTCTGCGTACCTGACTAGAGAAGAAATAGTAATACCCAACTGCAAAAAGATAGAACATTGGTCATATGCTTACCACATGTTAACACTAACAGTATAAGCTGTAAGTAGGCATTTAATATTGGAATGGCTCAGCAAGATAAACATAGAAAAGTACAGACCTTGGACAAAACCAGGCATTAGTAACAAGGAATAACAGCCAAGAGCAAGAAATCTTGTAATCCATCTGTAGCCTACCCTGAATAAGAATTAAATGATCGGGCAACATCAAGAAGTTGAGGTGGAAATGCATAAGAACCTTGTACTGCATGTTTAAAAGGAAATGAAATTCCTAGATGATTTCAGTTTTTAGCTGAAAATACAAAGAAATAGAGCGCATTGCGACTCTACTATGCAACAAACAACGAACTTCACTTCCCACTACTCATTTCATTTTTTTTGCCAAAGCTTTTCCAGGTGCATCATGTAGCATCCAATCGCCATTTCCTCCTCACACAGTCCTAGCAATTTTAATTACATGACCATCTGGCCGATCGTTCACACGGCAATTTTTCTGATTGTCTCATGGCCAAGTGCCTATGCAGCAAAGGCGCCACTAAATGCTGAGGTTCTGAACATACCGATAATTCCATATAGTGTTTCCTAATGCTGAAGAATGAACTTCTACTCACTTAACAGTGGTCAGAAATAATGTAGAAGGACAGTGAATGGGGTAAGAAGCCACAACTTTTACATCAAATCTGCATTCACTAGAAAAGAGCTAACTCAAAATCCAACTTAATCCTACTTAGCAACCATGATCATGACACCATTCTCGAAAGGCTGCTTGTGGTTTACAGCACAAGAAAAAACAGCTAATCTTTAATGTGACTTTCTAGTTCGACTCCTGCCCCGTTGGTAGGCAGTAATGTCAATTGATTCTTCTTTCATAACACCTATGACCAATATCCCACATTCGAAGTACAATTACTTAAGGGCAATTCATTCCACCCCGACTCAAGGACTCGATTACTTTCTCATTGGAAAAGGAAAATCATCAGTAATTTCCACTGCCTATCTGGACGACATGCATTTTCCAAATACAAGATTTTCCCCATGACCTCTTGGATGCGGCTCAGTGAGACTTTTGCCCCCACCCAAGAAAAAAATCAATCAGGTATGCGGATCAAAGCATGAACCATGGCAGTCGTTTCGTCGCGATCATGAGAAAATTAGAAACTTACTGTGCTACAAAAGGAAAGTTGCAATAAATATCAGGGAAAAAATATGAACTCAACGAGGAAATTACTACCCATGAAAGATCGCAGTCAAGAAACCGTGTCATGGGGCTTAATAAGCTGATAACATTACAAGTTCAGCATCTGTTGTGCAGAGTATGACCATCGATTGAAAAAGGAAAAAAAAAAGAAGAAATTGCGATCACCAAATGAACAAACGGCCACATTACCCGAGATATCTGAAGAGCTTCAAGCCGAGGCGCCTCAGCACGAACGTCTCGGAAGCTGCATCCGCGACCTCGCGCCCCAGCGGCTGGTGCCGGCCGTTGTCGGACATCGACGAGAGGGAGTTCTCGCTGGCGGACCGCCGCCGCCGCTGCTGGTAGAACCCGGTCGGGGGGGCGGCGGCGGCCGGGGGCACGGTGGGGGCGTAGCTGGAGGCCCTGGAGAGGAGGGGCCTGACGGAGGCGGCCTTCTCGTCGTCGAAGGGGGAGGAGATGAGGAGGAGGTTCGCCATCGGGTCGTCGCCGGGGCCGGCGCCGCCGTCCTTGGAGGGGGGCGGCGGGGGGTAGGCGAGGGAGGAGGCGGGGTCGAAGGAAGGGGGGGCATGGCGGGAGGATGGGTTGGTGATGGGCAGGAGTGGGGACGGCATTGCGATGGGAGGTGAGCTGTGGATTCGCTGTCACAGGCGGGGGGATCCGTCTTTTGGGTTGGCTTCGGTTGAGCGACCCAGACAATGTTCGAAGGCGAAGCGCTGGCGGAGGGATCGATCGGAGATGACGAACTATCTCCTCTGTTTCCAGCAGAAGCAGAGGAAACAGAGGAGAGACAGAGAGATGATTGCAGAGGGACAGAGAGAGAGAGACCAACGGGGGAATCGGAAGTGTTGAAGTCTGATTTGGAGGCTGCCGTGGTGCTGCTGGTTTTTACTTCCCACTTTTCTGGTGAGATTGGTCTTCGTCTCATTTTAAACGCCTGTCTCCTAAGAACAAATGGACATATATTCGCTTCAGTTGTTTGTCTCTTAGACACTTCAGATCAGAAAGATATTCATTTTTTGTGTTTTTTAAGACAGTAAGACACGAGATACATAGCTTAGTGTGTTGGAAACTATAGAGTATTACCGATTAGTTGTTCAACAGGTATTTTCTGAGGAATTTGTTAATGAAATCCCATATGCTTATAATAGCGTGATCTCAAAATACCAAGCTCCATATAACACACAAAGATCGGTGTATTGGAATCACGAATTTTCCTTTAGAATGCTTTATAAGTGTCGATGGGCACTTGTAAAACATTATTGATTATATAAAACGAGAAAAATAAGGCTTTGAAAATAAGTTTTGCCTGTTCGATGTTTTGCCTTTGAATGCTTTAACAAGGGTGCATGAGATAGCCATATTAATGTAAACCGGCTTTCGATATTAAGGTATTTTCCATCGCTATATAAAGCTCAACGATCAAATTGTCGGATTTATTGAACTATTGCATCGCCAGCGTGATCGGTTTAGCAACTGCTCTCGCTTGGTTATGGATCTCTATGTTCGTATGTACAAAATTTACCGAGTCGATGTGTCCCCATTTAATCTATCTCAACAACTTCTCTAGCTTAGTTGTGCATCTCTATGTTCATATGTACAACATTTACCATATTGATGTGTACTTATTTTTATCTATCTATATTTATGATCGTCAAGCCTATTCGCTGCCCTTCTTGAGGTCATACAAGTTTATGAACTGTTGTAAATGTTTTACAGAATAGGTTGCACTTAGAGGAGCTACTATGTTTATAATGGTACTTGTACACGCTTTCGCAAAAACATCAGTGAAGGCATCAACGGAAAAATTGTCCAAAAAGCTCTAGACTTATTACAGTTTTGCCAATATAGTAATGAACATTTTAATTTTACCAATTGAGTCTTAAATATTTTCATGTTTTATAAATTGAGTCAATTTGATCAATTTTAGTCGAAAATCGCTGACGTGGATGTTAGCCATTTAATGTGACACGGCAGGCACTAACATGGATAATTTTTAATAATATTTTAAATTTTAAATTTTTTTGAATTTTTATTTTCTTTCTTCTTCTTCTTCTTTTCTTCCAAGCCCTAGCAAGGGTTGCTAGCCAACCCTCGTCGTTACAGGCAAGGTCGGCCGACCCTCGCTAGTCATCGGCCGACCCTCGCCAACCGCAAGCGAGGGCTTCACGGTGTTTGCCGGTGGCCGACGACGGTTGACCAGCCCTTGCCAGACTTGGCAAAAAAAGGAAAAGTAAGAAAGAAAAAGAAAAAAGAAACGAAAAGAAAAGAAGAAAAAAAATTCAAAATCATAAAAAATCAATTTCTAAATAAAATTTATAAACAATTTGTCTATGTTAGTGTATGCCGTCCTACGTGGCACTACTGGCATTTATATCAATGATTTCCAGTTAAAATTGGTCAGATGAATTTTATCGGTAAAACGTGAAAATATTGATAACTCAATTGGCAAAATTGAAATGTTTAGGATTAAATTAACAAAAGTGTAATATGTTTGGGACTTTTAGAATAATTTTTCCGGGCATCGACTTATCCTCACGAATTGTTATGATGGCTCTCGGGTTCGCGAGTTATTTAGGCTTGATAGTCAATGTGATCCTCTCACGTTAGGTAGTAAACAATATTCAAACGTGTACACGTGACAGCTTTACCTTTGAATTACTCTTTAAGCACGTCATCCTTGTGTAGGCTACCAAATCCTGTTGACTTTCTCACCATGACCATCATTAAATTACTTTGACTTGCTTGAATTCCGGCTTGCTCGAGTCTTTGTTTTTCTATCCTCTTTGCATTGCACGATCCAAAGGGAGTCGGGCTTGCCCTTGATGGTATCATCCTCAACCTCAGATCCATGTGAAGCACAGCGAGGAAGGCTTTTTTGAACTTGCGCCAACGTTTTGATGATTTAGATTTGGCGCAACAAGGCAATCTGATCTTCTACTTCTGGACTTAGGCAGAATATAAGAACCAGCAGAATAATGTTAGAAAATTAGAACCCACGTGATGATGCATGAAATCTCCGGCCATTCTCCGATGACACCGAGCTCATCCGGCTGTCGTGGATGGTGTGATAACTTGACTCTCGGCTAACGATTTCATTATTTTTAACCGCATTTCATCATCTTTCTCACAAAAACTGACTTAAGTATCGGAGGGTCCTCCTAATAGAAATCAAGGATGACTTCCTCCCTCCGTCTTAGGTGTGCACATCCACGGCAGTTGGAGGAGCTTGGTGTCGTCGAAGATCAGCCGGAGATTTTGTCCATCATCAACAACCCATTTGATTTATCAGCTGATGTCATGTAATATCGATTTTTGATAGGCATCACTTTGGCTTTTGTAATCTCACAGTTTTTACAGTTTCGATGCTTACATTATTGCAACTCCTTATCGACGGATGCTCAAGATGACCCTACCAGAGATTGGATTAAGTGTTACAGCCCGGATCCGTCTTTCGGCCCAAAAGGCATTAGAGACGGCCCAATGATCAGGCCAAGCCCACTTAACTCTTGGAGCCACAAAGCCCGGCCCATCAAGTGCTACTAGAAAGCATTCTTGAATAGAGGCGAGCATTTACGACGGCCAACCAGCCCATGACTATCATGCCATGGTCCGATTTCTTCCTTACCCATGCGAGCTTTAAAAGCGGTGCTTCGGGGTGTCGGGATGAAGTGTGAGAATTACATAAGGGATGATACAATTGGGTCGTGGGATCGGCGCTATGATGCCTGTATTTGGAGTTCATTGGGCCAGTGATCATCTTTCTTTTTGCCGGCTCGGCTTATATTGCAATCGAGTATTATCGCATAATGAACATTACCAATTATGGACAACGCCAGATCGCGATTAGGGTCGTTGAAGAGCCTAATTATTGCTCGTAATAATTGGAGTTTGAAAGGGTGCCCTTTCCGCAAAGATCAAAAAGCAAAATTAAAGGGTCAAAAAGGAAAAGAAGGTGAACTTTTACATTGTAGCCCATGCTACGCTTCTCCAACGTGTAATTGCTACTAATTTGTTGACACTTGTCATGTCATCACGCTTGAGAAATTGCGTCTCGTTCATGAAGAGGCCAAGATAATATTGCCTAGCCAAAAGACAACATTGATACCGAATGGATAGACAATGGCTGATTTTATTGAACATAATAGAACTTGATTCCACCCTTTTGTGTAAAACCTGCTTTATCACCGTTGCATAAGTTTACGTCAGAATATATATATACATACAATTGGTTCTTGAACTTTAATTCAATGTGCAATGCCATCCATAAACTTTTAATATGTCCAGTGTGATCACTGAACTTTTTTTCAATGTGCAATGTCATCCCCGAGCTTTTTATTTATATAATATGGTCCATGAACTTTTGATACGTGTTCAATCTAGTCCTTTTTGATAAAAAAATCTAGTTCCTGAATTAAATGAAAATATTCAATATTATTTCTGAATTTAAATGAATAGAAAGATAAGATTGTAAATTTTCATATAGTCCATGGATTAAATTAAACATGTATAGAAAGTTCAGGGTTCACATTGAAAAAATAAAAAGTTTAGGGGTAATATTAAATATTGGGTTAAAGTTCATGGATTGTATTAAAAAAATTAAAAATTCAGAGACAACATTACGTATCGAGTCAAAGTTTAGAAATTACTTGCGTCATTTTCCCAATAAACAAAAGATAATCCGCATCGAACCGCACTCGATCTCTCCCAAAAACCCAACAACGCGAGCCGAAGTCACAATCTCGTTCTTTTCCCCATGAAAAAAGAAATCAAGAAGAGAGTAAAAAGCTGCAATGATTGCCACAAAGTTCGATTCATCACTTTCTTTTCCCGGCACGATTGATTTTGTTTGTTTATCTTTCTATTATTTTTTTCGCCATCGCTTTTTTTGGGAGCAAAAGTAGCGGGGGCAGATCATGTGGGTGTTAGAGATCACAAAGATCATTGACCAGTTTGTTTTGTCTACTAGCTTAGACCCAAAAGGAAGAATTGCCGATTTTAAGAAAGTTTCGCACCTATAGCATCAAATGCTTGATCTTGTGAGGCATACAATGTTCAAATCATCCAAGTTACTTGTAATTGCGTTCATTTTGATCCTAAAAGAATTTGGACAAAATTTGAATCACAAATTAAGGGTGATAGATCATTTTAAAATAAGAACTTCAAATTCTAAGAAAGTTTAGTTCAAATTGGATCAAATTTTCGATCTTATTAGGTTTAGAACTTTCTAATCATTTAATTTACTTATAATTATATTCAATTTTGATTCTAAAAGGACTTCAAATTTAAAGCACAAATTAAAAGGCGCGTTTCGTGTGGATTGCACTCGACCTTTTTCAAAAAGTCAACGACACAAGCCAGAATCATAATCTCATTATTGTGGCCACAAAGATCAATTCATCAATGTCTTTTCCCCGCACTGAGTGATCTTTTTTGTCTATCTTTTTTAATTTTCCCATCACTTTTTTGGGGGCAAAAAGAGTGGGAAAGATCAAATAGTGATAGAGAACATTGACCAAAGTGTTTTTTCTGCTGGCTTGGACCGTCTGACTCCACTTTCTCTCATTTTTCTTATATTACTTTCGAGGGTTTTCCTTTTTGGTTCAATAAGATAATTTATTGTAATTTAATCGATTCAACTATGCTATAGCACCATCATCGAAAAAAGAGAGAAAAAAAACCGTGCAATATTAACAAAAAATTGCGCCCTCGTTCTTGCTAAATGTGAGATTCTCTAGTGTGTCGGAAACCTGCTTTAGTTCGGGTTTAAGCCAACTTAACACCCATTTTCTGAAAATTTCCCCTAAAAAGCAGATACTTCTGAAAAAATTTAAGTGAATTTGAATATCGTTATCTAAATTACGAGGATTTAGGATGTCCAATATCTAGTATGTTGAGGTGCACTTGTGAGAGTGTTAGGTAAAAGAAGCCTCTCATCAAAGTTGCGATTTAAGGTCGAGCAATTGATGCATTAGGGTTGGCTCATCGCTCGTCCGCTTAAGTTTTTTTGATGAAGGTGAATCCAACTGATAATATTGAGTAGGCTCGGACTTGGAGTCTTGCTAAGAGATCTTCCGGGACAAAGGTATAAGCCAAAAATAAAAAATTAAAAGTGAAAATCAAGCCAAACACTCCATCAATTTCATGAGATACGCCAAGTTGAAGTTCATGCAACCAACAATCATTTCGGAGAAAGGTTTAGGTTTATCAATTAAAGAAAAGCATTGTGACAACGCATTTGGAATTCTCAGAAAGAGAATTATTGGCCCGCTAAAAGAAACAGAACTATACATTAGATCCCGTATGAGCTTGAGAAGAGCTGATATATGCCTAGCAAGCAAAAAGAAACTGAGAGAGTCTTTGTACTATTTCAATAAAATGTGTTCATATATGTCTGTCATAATTTTGTCGGGTTTCCATCGTCACGTCCGAATCGAGATTCTCCACGAGTGGCTAAGAGCTTTTCATTATTACTAGTCGAAGTAGTAATTCTCATCATTACCTGTTGCCTTTAATTTCTTCAAGTAAGTCTAACTCCCAACCAGCCAACTTTATTGTTGTGAGATTTTATGGGACCACGGCTTAAAGAGTAGGCTGGACTTTGCTTTCCTTGTGTCTTGTAATAGCAAAAAAAATTTGTATTAGTGTCTTTGTACTATTTCAATATGTTGAAAATTTGGATTGCGTGGAAACATGATTAAGGTATCAATAATAGTTTTTGGTTAGTGATATGCAAGTGTATATGTGTATGGTCTAGTTGATGTAGAGGAATGGACGAGGATAGGTTATATGCAAATATAGTTGGAGGAGGTGTTGGTATAGGAGCTACATGATATGGAGTTTATTTTAATGCTCCCCCCTGATCCATTTTCGTGATTTTCCTAGCATGCTTTGTATCATCTCAAACTTGGCTGGAAATTCTTCTTATGATGTCCCATGCCTTTTCACGGCGGAATACATTTTAAATAGATGTCTAACTAAAGCAGTGTAAAATAAAACTCCAGTTGAAGCATGGAGTGGACGGAAGCCTTCGGCGAAGCATCTCAAGGTTTTTTTTTTGGTTGAATCGAAGCATCTCAAGGTTTTTGACTGCATATGTTGTGTCCACATCCTTGCTTAGAAAAGGAGCAAGCTTGATGAGAAGACAGAAAAAGGTATCTTCCTCGACTACAACAACCAATCAAAAGGCTATTAGGTCTACAACATAAGAAATGAGAAGCTCATGATCAGCCGAGATGGTGAGTTTGACTAGAATGCCTCTTGGAACTGGGAGGACGAGAAGATCGAGAAGAGGTATGTCACCTTACCAAACATATTAGTAGTACAAGAGTAGACAACATCACAAGAAGAAGGTGAAGTGTTGGATTCCACCACTCGCGACATAACACCACCATCCTCTCCAAGAGTGACGCAGGAAGAATCTACTCCAGAGACTCCAATAATGAGGGTAAAATCCTCAGAAGAATTTATGACTCATGCAACTTTGCTACCTTAGAACCAGAAAACTATCAAGAGGCATCCAAAGAAGAAGCTTGGATAAAAGCCATGGAGGAAGAGATGAAGATGATCGAGAAAAATGAAACTTGGGAGACACTACAAGAAGAATTCAAGGCACCAAAAAGGTACACACTATTCGACTGCAGACTAACAATAGAAAAAGCTACTTCTCTCTTACGTGTAATACACACTTTCAAATAAACTCTTTCTTCCTTTCTTGTGCTTCTATCATCCCTTGCCTAATATTGTCCTATATTTCACACACGCTTCCACAAAATTGCTACACAATAAAATGTGTTTATATTTGTCCATCATAATTTTGTTGGGTTTCCATTGTCATGTCCGAGTTGAGATTCTCTACAAGTTATTATAGCTTTTCATTATTACTAGCTTAAGTAGTAATTCTCACCGGCCTATAATTTCTTCAAATAAGTCTAACTTTTGACCAACCAACTTTGTTATTGTGAGATTTCCTGGGGCCACGGCCTAAAGTATAAGCTGGACTTTGGCCTAAAGCTTAGGGATCCAAAAGCGTAGAATATGTGCCTGGAAAGATTTGAACTCAGGATCTCCTATTCTATTAAGATTAAGACGTGATGTAATTTTTTTAACAACCGTTTTGGATTGTGCACCAATTGGACTCCTTGTATATTGATCCTAGTCAACTTGGCTATGGTAAATGGTTCCCAGCTGTCTAGCTTTGATACCATTTACAGAGAATTTCGACTAGAGTGTGGTAGTGGAAACCCGATGAAACCATGATGTGCAAAAAAAAAAAAGCGCACTCTATTGAAAATAGTACAAAAATTACTGAAATAATTCATAATCTGTCCTTAAAAAGATAAAAAAAAATGTGCAAGTTGCTTTTACAATATCCTCTAACTCTTACTCTCACATTGTTGGTTTACCAGGCTTGTGACAAAACTCACCCTGCCTAAGTCACTTAGCATTGCTTGTCACCAAGGTGTTAAGAAACTCTTTTTCATTCCATGCATAAGCAATGCAACACAACACCATGCAAGCGCTTCACATGTACACGTTCGATGCATCATCATAACATGCAAACGCACTTCATGCACATTCTTAAACCACTTCAACCCGTGTATATTTACGAGTTGACACCTCCTATTCTTACCTTTATTCTTTCTTATCTAGGTGTAGATATTGATGTTTAATTCAATTTTCACTAACAAGTTGATGGGTGCCCAATTTAGCCATGTAGCAATAATTTATGAGTGATTCTATCGGTAGAGAAGCCAGTGATTCGTGTGAGATCATGGAAGTTCAACATCGGTTTGTACATTAGAAAGTGTTTAAGTAGTGAGCGTGCATAAGATGAGCTGGTTAAGATACACAAAGTGCTTTTTGCATGTGGTGATGGTGTGCTGAATGTGCACTTGCATATCACTATGTTTGTTAATATGCATGTGTGACTTGTGTTAAAGAAGTCTCACGTGAGAAAGTTGGTGTGGTATGAAGCAGTTAATATATCCTAGTTAGTGCATAATTTTTTCACTTAAGCTTTTGAATGAAGGTAGGTCCAACTAGATATGTTGATGGTTAAAGGTATCATGCTTCTGCTATGCGCTTCCGACAATTGGTATTAGAGCTGATGGTAGATTGATGGACCCTTAATCTGTTCGAGTGTTTGGTAAATATCTTAAGGAATGAATTTGGTGACCAACGCGATTTCCGGGCGCGATTTTCGGGCGATGGTTGTGGTGTAGTAATGGGGGCTGATGATAGACTTTAAGGTTCAATCTAGAGAAAAAACCTAGGGATTAAATTGGGTGTTGATGGAGATTCAAGTTAAAATATCTTGATGAAGAAGGATACCTAGATTAAGGGGGAACAAACCTAACACTGAGCTTACATGTGAAGGGAAGACTATTGAGATGCACGTGTAAGTTGTGTTAGAGAAATCCAAAATCGGAGAATTGATGTGGTATGAAGCAGTTTATATATATATATATATATATATATATATATATATATATATATCTTAGCATGCTCATAACTCAATCCGAGAATTGATGTTATGCACATGTGAGTTGTCTTAGAGAAGTCTCAAATTGGAGAATTTGTGTGGTATGGAGCAGATAATATATATCTTAGTTGGCCCATAACTCAATCGGAGATTGATGGGGTGCACATGTGAATTGTATTAGAGAAGTACCAAATCAGATAGTTGGTATGGTATGGAGTAGCTAAAAGAGGTGGCCACGGTTCGGAACCGGCGGTTCCGATTCGTGGCCACATGTGAACCGGAACCGGCCGGTTCCGATTCGTAATTTAAAAATTTTTAAAATAAATTATGAAATAAAAAAAATAAATAATTATAAAATATAAAATAATGAATTATTCAATATAAATTATAATCAAAATGAAAATTGTAGGGATGATCGGTTCCCGGTCGGAACCGGGAACCAAACCGGTAAGGCCGTTCTTTTAATTTTAGAACTAGGAACCGGACCGGCAAACTATAGAATCGGAAACCGGATCATTGGTCCGGTTCGATTCTAGGCGGTCTAATGGAACCCTTTACTCTTAACTAGCAAAAGATCGTAGCCACAAAAGGCATACAACTTCACATCCTCATGGCTTGGCTTGGTTTTATAAACAACCTCTTTGATGGTCTCTTCATTCCCATTCGATGTGGGACTCTTGACATTTGCATGAAGACAAGCCAAGAGTCTCATATTGAAGGCGTTCAAGGCAAACCGAGAGTCCTACATCAAATGGGAATGAAGAGACCATCAAAGGAGTTGTTTATAAAACCCAAGCCAAGCCTTGTAATTATAGTTCAATACACCCAAGCCAAGCATTGCAATTAGAGATCAATGCACTTACAATGCATGGCAATTAGAGTTTAATTTGTTTTATAAAAAAAAATTAAATAATGAAATTTTTTTTAAAAAAATTTCAGTGTTATTATTTTTTTTAAAAAATGATTTGGAGCTGGAACCGGGCCCGTAGGCCACGGGCCGGTTCCTGTTCCGAACCGTGGGCCCGGTCAACAGGCCGGGCTCGGGTTTGATCGGGCCGGTTCAGGGCCAAAATCGGCCCGTGGCCACCTCTAGTAGTTAATATATATCTTACTTGATCCATAACTCAATTTGAGAATTGGTGTGCTGTGGAGAAATTAATATATATCTTAATTAGCCCATAACTCATTGGCTTAACCTTTTGAGTGAAAGTGAGTTTAACTGGATATGTTGATGGGCTCGAACTTAGGCATTTTGTGGTGATCTTTCCAGATAAAGGTATCAGGTTTTCGCCATGCGCTTCCAATAGTGTTGTATCCTTTAAGATCAGGAGATAAAATGGCTTCTTCACGTCTCAGAGACGAGAGGTGCTAAATGCCCCAAGAAAAGTAATTCTTACCACGATGAGAAGTTCTTTAGGTAATCTAATTATAAATCGAAACTAGTGTACCAAGGAAACAATGCTAAGATAGTGAGAGAATTAGAGAGGCATGTCTTTAAGAGCAACTGGCTTAGTTTTGTTTTGTGTTTAGAGTGAGAGCAATTAATTAAATTGTAAGTGTCTATGTACAATTTCAACATAGTTGTGGCTTTTATTTGCATATTATATATATTTTTTCGGGTTTCTGTTACCACACTTACGTTGAGATTTCTACATATACGACTTTGGATTTGCTATTACCTAAGTGACAGGAAAATTACAAAATAAAGTCATAAGCATATTGCATTTGTGCTAATTCAGTCATAAACTATGACGCTCCATAACGTCACGCGCGACATGTATCATTTCCATTTTTTTGTTACAATTACGCATTTGGAAGCATAACAAACATTTCACAATATCCCTGACAAGAAAATCGCACGAGTTTCATAATATACATATCTTCAACTTTATACATACACCAGTAATTATTAACATAACATAATACATAGTCATGGGAAGAAGATTAGGTCTACTAGCACCACTACTCCCACAATAACCCAAAAGTGAGCCATAATCAATTCAAGGGTTGGTGGCCTTTGATAACATCTCGCCCTCCATCATCATGTCCAGGGGGACCATCCTACAAACTGAAAAATAAAGGATGAGCCGAAGCTCAGTAAATGAAATCTCTAAGTCTAAAGTAGGAGTTCACCTTCGCGCCTGCCCTGGCATAACAATCACAAACATCTAGAGCAACATAATCAATGCATGAGCACACACCTTACCTTCTTTGCAAATGCCTTACACGAATGCATGGTATTATATATTCAATGTACATGTATGTCATATAATTTTTTGATGCATTAGTATCATTTGGTGCCTTATTAACATGCATATACGTATATTCATGAGCATGCATCACATTCATTTTTTCATCACATCCAGATTCACGAGTTTTCCCGATTCACGGGGCGTCTCAACTCCGAGGCATCTCGTAACATCCGACGGGGCATTCCGATTAGTGGGGCATCTCAACTCCGAGGTATCGTCGCCACGATCTCATCTCATGGACGATGGAACATTTTCATATCATTATTTACATTTCTCATGCACATAAATATGTCCAAAAATCAGCATGAGACACTCACAACATTTCACTCAAATGTGAACACATGACTTTTCATATATTACTTACACATGTAATAAAGCCCACTTAATTCTTTTCATTTTTATGCAAGTCATGATAACATTCTTAGAGAATTGGCAATGTGAACATTGACAACTCAATTCATCGACAAAGTAATCATTGACAACTCAAAGATCGGCCATGTGATTAATCGACAACACTTAGCTAGTAATTCGGTAACTTAATCAAATTACAAAACTATCACTTTCAGGTTGAGTATTCGTTATTTCCACATCTTTCACACAAAAATTGTCATCATATCATAGAGGAAATCAAACACTCATTCGGAAAACCGTCAAACACTTTTTAGACAATCCATCAAACGCCTCCTAAGCTTAACGATCCAATTCAAGTAAACACAACAAATTCACATCTCATCATGAAAATTTACCTATACTTGACAACAATGGTAAACAAAACATAAAAACCATCAACCAACCAAGTCACGTACTCATTAGAACAACTTAGCTTAACGCTTAGAGTTTTCACTTACCTTGAATAAAAGGTTTGAGCAAAACCAAAGCTTAGGATACTTTGATTTAGAAGCTTTAAAAATACAAACATGGGAACTTCACATTTGTGTCAAAGAAAAAGTGGCATGGAACTCTCTCTCTCTCTCTCCTTTGCAAGAATGAGTTAAAGCTCTCTCTATCACATTTGCGTCAAAGGAAAAGTGGCATGGAACTCTCTCTCTCTCTCTCTCTCTCTCTCTCTCTCCTTTGCAAGAATGAGTTAAAGCTCTCTCTATTTAGGAATTGGATTCTTGAAATGGCTTCACAAGATAGAGAGGGCATGCATTTAGAAGCTTTCATAAGATATCAAAGGATAAGAACAATTAACCAAGAGTTCAATGTAATGATAACTTTGGGTTAAAATCATTAGATCTAAAAATAGAAGGGTATGTGTTCCAATTGAAATGCTTCAAGTGGCCCCAAGTGGATAGTTAGGATACAAGTGGCCTCATAAGATTAGCTAGAGAAAGATATTTTGATTCAAATGAAATATGGCTCCTTCATGGCCAAGTAAATTGGTGAGTCATAAGATCATTCATTGCCTTAATAAATGAAGGGGTAAGTGTTCCAATAGAATTGATTCATGTGCCCCCTATGCTAATAGTGTTAGTGGTCTACCCTAAGAATCAATCAAGGTTAATACTATAATATTAGCTGTGGATTAGATTGTGTTGGAAAATCAACCTTCATTATACTTAGGTAGTCATAATGTCTTGCTAGAGATCACTTATGACTTGTGGGCCAAAAAGGGTTTTGAGCACACTGTTAATGTTTAGTGAACCTACAAGGTCGTACACAAAAGCGAACTGAGTTAATATTTTCTGTGCCCGGGATCTACTTAAAATAAGAAGTAGATTTTAATTTATTCTCCTATTCAAATTATCTACGTGGTCGTGCGTGTTATGAGATAACGATTAAATGTACGATTGAAGGTGGACATTTTGGTGGGCCTAAATTGCCTGGCCCACTTCTTTTAATTCTGCTGGATAATAAGGCTGTATAAATAAATAGAGAATCATTCTTTGTCTAGGGTTTTTTCGACAGAGTATCGAAAATCAAAAGGCGTTGAAGAAAATGAACTTCAAGATCTTTATCTAGCACTTGGATCGTTGGAAACTTCTGTTCGCGTGTGTAGATACTGGTAGAGGCGCAACACTTGGAGTGTTAATCCAGACACAATCAATTGTCAATTTACGTTCGATTTGCAAAAGATGTGTATCGAACTTCTGTCTCAATTTCAATATATATATGGATCCTGTCTAGGGTTCTAGGGTTTCGATTTACAAATATATTCCGCTGCGTTTTAACAACTGTGGAACCCTACGTCGAACCCTACAAATAGTTAAGGTGCAAATGGCTTGATATCATAAGCCAAGAGAAGACATATTATGTGAAGGAGAGAAGGCTTCATTTCATTTGGTTGAGTATGAGCAATAATCATTCCAGGCATTAATAAACTAAAGCCAAATTTCATGAGGCAATGCATGACCTCATTACTATCAAGTTCCATATCTTCAAGAGGAAAACAGTGAGTGGTTAAATACTTAGGGAAAATAGGAAACATATGCACAAATGGGAAAATTACCAATTGGTTCGATAAAAAAGATTTTCATAATAAATATTTTGTTAGGTTACCAAAGTAACTACTAATTAATACGTAACAAGGAAACTAGTGCTCGGTCAAAATACTTATAAATCCAAAAAATATTTTGAACCCACTAGTGAAAAATAATGATGCTGAGAAAATCTTAACTCAATTAATTTAAAACTTGAAAATTATCCAATATGAAACTCCGAGCACATAAATCATTTCTTCAACTAATATGGCAGCAATTAATTGATTACCATCACGGTACATCATCAATGTACGCGTCAACCTCCTATCATATCGGACTCCGGGTGATAATGATCAAGAAAAATCGTTTTAAATATCATTATAAAACGTGAAAATTTCGGATGTCACATAAACCTTTCAATTGTGTCAATTTAGTTCTAAACCTTTTGACGTGTTGCCAATTGAATCAATCCGGCCTATTTTGGCCGGAAATCACTAACATGGACTCTGGCTGTCCTACATGGCACGGTTAGTGCTGACGTGGATAATTATTAATAATATTATAATAATTATTCGAATTTTTTATTTTTTATTTTATTTTTCCTTTTTCTTCGTTCTTTTCCTTTTTTTTTCCCATTGTGGCTGGCGGGGGTCGCCAAAGCTCGTCGGCCATTGGGAGAGGGCTGTGAAGCCCTCACTCGGCCTCGCCCATATCTGGGCAAGGCCATCACAGTCGCAAGCTAAGGCGGCCATGGCCACGCCTCATGATGGTCTGGGTAAGTGCGGGCATGGCCTTGCCTAAATCATACGCAAGGTTTGTGAGTCCCTTCCTTTGTTTTTATTAGCTTTCATGGGTGTAATAACTTGTGGGTTTGACCTTGTTTCTTTTTTTCTCATTGTGTTTTTTTTTTGTGTGTGAATTTTCATTTCTGGTGGAGTCTCTCTGTACAATTCTTTGTGGATCGAAACATGCCATCATTTTTCTTGAGGTTGCCGTCAATTGTGAAACCAGATTCCTACCCTAAAATATCAAAATATTATTTAAAAATATCCGCGTCAGCACCAGCCGTGTCATGTAGGACAGCTGGCATCCACATCAGCGATTTCAGATAAATTTTGTCTGGATGGACTCAATTGGCAAAACATGAAAATTTTTACAACTAAATTGACACAATTGAAAAATTTAAAATTGAATTGGCACAAATGTAATAGGTTTAGAACATTTTGGGAAATTATCCCCCTAAGTGACTAGTAAATATTAACAAATTTATCATGTAGGAGACATCAGTTAGATAGCTCATGACCCAACAAGAGAAACCATTTGTTCTTCGCGAATACCAACCTTCAATTTTTTCTGTAAGTGAATATTATCATTCAATATCACTGATGCATACCTACGTTAGGTAAAGCATTTGGACAAGTCGAAGTAAATTAGGTTTAGCACTCTTTTCTTTGGACGTGTTTGGGTAGTACGCAAGAATGGAATGGGATCACTCTTTTGCCTTCTATCCCGGTTTTAATTGTTGGTAACTTTGAAATCGGAATGATGAGCATAGCCTTTTCTACAAAAGCATGAATTTCTCATCTTTCCTCATCTTTAAATACATAAAATTTCAATTTCCGTGTTTCTCATAGATATCTATTTTTAAAGACATTATTGAACATTTTTGCCTTAGGGTTTCTCTCTTGCAAATAGGCATGCAAATTTGAAAGACTCATTTTCACTCATTTTAATCTTTTTTTCCTCATCCATTGTCATCACCGTATTGCACTTTATTGTGCCCACTCATGCCGAGCGAAATGATGAAAAGACAAAAAGGAAAAAAGCGGATATGGAGTTGCATCAAACATTATTTGAAACATTGCTTTTTGTTTTAATTAATTAATTCAACGGCATAAGCGCAGCAGCCCAACTACATGAAGATCCATATAGCAATCTGTAATCATTTGGCTCATAATTGGCCTTGATCTAGAACAGATTGCATGCAATCGACAAAAATTTGAACAACTTTATTATATTTAATCAACATCAATTTCCTATAAACTGTAGCTTTTCTTCAATATGGAAAGGTGAGTATTATTCTAAGGTGCATAGTTTTCAACAATCAATCGCATAATGCATGTAATCTATCCATCTCTCACATTAATTTGACTTGCCACGAACTCTTGCTTATCCTATATAGGCACGAGGGACTGTATCGATTTAACTCGAGATTATTCGATTTCGACTAGGTTAGCATCAAGATAAAATGGGATAATATCACGAAAAAATCCAAATTAGTACACCTGTGATAATTTTACCTAAAACTAATATTTTGACCATCAAATATCTCAAATCGGCACACTTTTGATAAATTTTCCCTCAGTTTATTTCTGTCAAATTTTTACTGTCAAATTGCTTTGTTAATGACACACAACAGTTGACTGATGTGTCAGTTTTATATTTTACCCTCTGTTTGTTACAGGTGTAACAATTTATGATTTTTTTTTTGTATTAATTCAGTTTAACGGAAACTAACGGAGGGTAAATTTGTTATAAATGTACTAGTTTGGGGTTTTTAGTGGTCAAAATATTAGTTTGGGATAAATTTATCACATGTGTACCAGTTTGAGGTTTTTTGTGATCAAAAAATTAATTTCGGGTAAAATTGTTACTGGTGTACCGATTTGGGATTTTTTATGTTGTTAACCCAAACCAAATTATAGTATAACAAGTTTGTATTCTCATTTGACTAACATGTGAAACATCTTACATTTGGAAAAGAATCCAAATGATTTGTTTTGGCTCCGGTCAAATCACCTTATCGATTCAATCTGTCTAGCTTTTGCTAACTTTTTGGGGAAAAGTGTTGAAAAGTCCTAAACCTTTTGTATTTGTGCTAATTTAGTCTTAAAACTTTTTTTTTGTGTCAATTAAGTCTTAAATCTTTTGTTTTTGTACCAATTTAGTCCTTCCAGCTAATTTTAGCAGGATTTTGGTGATGTGGATGCCGGTCGATTTACGTGGACAATTTTTAATAATATTTTAATATTTTTTTCGATTTTTAAAATTATTTTCTGATTTTTTTTCTTTTTTCCTTCTTTTCTTTTTCTTTCTTCAACCTTTTTCTGATGACCGGCCACCCCGGCCATGGCGGGGTTCACTGGCCTCGCCTGGGCGAGCCCGCCGTCGCCCGCCACAGGCAAGGCTCGACTGACCCTCGCCTGGGTGAGGGTGTCCCAGCAAGGGAAGCCCTCGCCCAGGTAAGGCCCGACGAGGGTCGGCCTCGCGCAAGCCACGGCGGCCTTGTCGGGCGTTGCCTTTGGTTGGGCGATGCTCGGCGAGGCAGCCGTCGCCTGGGTGAGGCCGATCCTCACCTGGCTTAGGTGAGGGCGAGCCCCGACGGAGGTTCCCATCGCTAGATCTGGCGAGGGGAGCCCTCACTGGGGCTTGCCCTCATCTGGTTGAGGCTCGCCCAGGCAGCGCCTAGCGTTACCTGGCAAGGCGAGGCCAACCCTCATCTGGGTGAGGGTAGCCCTCCCAAACATGGCCGGTGGCCGATCACCGGCAATGGGAGGAAGAAAGCCAAAAAAAAAAAAGAGGAAAAAAATTAAAAAAATTATCAACGTCATCACCGTTGGGCCTACGTGGCATTGCTAGAGTCCACGTCAGCAAAATAGACTGAAATGGCATAAAGACAAAAGGTTTAGGACAAAATTGACATAAAAAAATTTATGACTAAATTAACACTAATGCAAAGGTTTAGGACTTTTTTTTGACACTTTTCCCTAAATTTTTGTGTTCCACATCTATGAAAATATTTCACGGTATTCAACGTGTCAAGGTCTTGTATACAACGGTTCCAAAAAAGGATTCAAATTCTGCTCATGCAAAACTGCTAATTAACACACAAAAACATTAAAGAAAAGAGTATGAGCCAATTTCATATGCTAGGCAAAGTGAAGCGTGAACTTTTCCAAAATGGATAAATACACAAATCATTTTTGAATTTTGGCCAAATGTATAATATAGTTTCTGAATTTTTAATTTGTTCAATTGATCCCTAAACTTTAGTCTAATATGCAATGTCATCTTTGCACTTTTAATTTATTTAATTTGATCTCTAAACTTTTGATATGTGAAAATGTTCAATATTGTCCCTGCGCTTAAATTAATGGAAGGACAATATCGAACATTTTTATATAGTTTAGCTGTTAAATTGAACATATATAAAAAGTTCATAGACCACATTGAACAAATAAGTTCAAGGACTACATTTTGCATTGAGCTAAATTTTAGGGACCATATTGAATAAATTAAAAGTTCAGAGACTACATTGCACATTAGATTGAAGTTCATGGACCATTGGTGTCATTTTTCCTTTCCAAGACAAGGGGTTTCATATGCTTTTGCTGTTGTGGCATGCAAGTAGGGTTGAGCAAAAGAATTGGACTGGATTGGACCGAACCAAGAATCGCTCGAACCGGCCGGTTTTGGGTGGTTCACGGTTCCAAAAATTGGAACCGATGAGTATTGATTCGGTTTCCGATTCCAGGTGTGGGCCACTCACCCAAACTGCCAAGACCGGACAAATATATAATAATTATTATGTTTCAAAACCCTAATTAGAGTACCCTTTGGGCCTTCCATAATTCACTTTACAGCTTCTCACGCTCTCTTTCTTTTGCTCACCCCTACTCAAGCTCTCTCTCGCAACTCCTTCACAGCCTCACTCGCCACTGTCGACGCAAATCACTCCTCTCACAGCCTCTCTCGCTCACAAGTCACAATGCTTGTCGCTCTCTCTCCCGTAAGTTCAAAAACCTAATTGCCATTTGCCCCTTTTCTAGTTTATTCACTCAAGTTTGACGCCTTTAGAGAGATTGGGCAAAGAGAAGATGAGTGCTGAACCGGAGGCAACAACCAAAGTAGCAACAATGATTCGACAAGAAGGCCAGGAAGATTCGACAGTTCGAGAGATCGCACCATTGTCACGCAACGGAAGCACCATGAAGTAGGTTCTCAAAATCTGTAGTGTCTCAAAATTCGGTAGAGAGATCAATAATCAACGTGCTCACAAACAACAACACATTGAATAAAGATACGAGATGATAGAAAATCGATTGTCGTCATCGCTATTGATGAGGGATTAGGAGGGGAGAAGCAAAACTTGTGAAGAAGAAGTAGGAGGAAGCATGGAGTAGAGGGTATGTATCATGTTCTCTATTGTTTGCTTATATGTATCCCGGTGATGGTCGTTGACGAGAGAATATGAACTGAAGTGTTGTATGCAGAGTAAGAGTACTCATGAGCGGTTCCTGTACCTATCTAGAAATCAGACTGGAATTGGTGGATCGGTTGTCGGATGGATCTAAGAACTAGTGGGCGGTTATTAGTTTACGGAACTAGCCCTTCATGGGCAATTCCCAGTTTCAGGATGAGAACCAACCCACTCGGGAACCGATGACCCACCCCTTCATGCAAGAGATGATAGATCTTATCCTCATCATTATGTTGCTCAACAACACATAAATGTAACGAGTTGGAATCACATGCAACCCTAAACGACAATCCTCACATTTCTAGTTCATTGTACATGATGAGCAATTTGTCATGTGATATTGTATAGTGGAAAGTCGGGACTACTTGGGCATTGCCATTTGGCTTTTATAATGGTAAAGAATGCTAGGAGTGTGTAGTAGAAATCTAGTACCTTCATATGGGGAGATCGCCAAGAGGGAGCCCAAATCTAAGCATGTCAACATATTTAGTTAGATTTACATTCCCTCAAAAGTCTAAGCCGATGGGTCATGAGTTAATTAAGATAATACTAACTACTCCAAACCACACAAATTCTTCGATGTGAGATGTTTTTTTTTGACACAACTCACACCAGACCAATTCGCCATCGACTCTAATACCGTTCTTGAGATATTCACCAAATACTGAAACAGATTGGGGGACTACTAATTTGCCATAAGCTTTGATACCATTTGTTAGGAGTTTGTAGTAGAAGCTTGATATCTTCACTTGAGGAGATTTATAAGAGGGAGTCAAAGTCTGAGCATGTCAACATATTCAGTCGAATTCATATTTATTTAAAAGTTTCAGCCAATGAGTTATGAATTAACTAGGATATGCTATCGGCTTCTATCATACCAATTCTTCGATGCGTAACGTTTTTCTAATACAACTCACATGTGAATCTTAACAAAAAACAATAGTTGTATACATTTGCTTTTTTTTTTTTTTCCTTTTTTGCTTCTTCTCCTTGATAGCTTATGATCTTTCTTAGGTGAATTTGGCACGACGGAGATGACTAATGAGCTTAGGTATTATCATGAAATCTGACTTCTTGCAAAGATTGTGGTTATGCGATGTAAATAATTACGGTCATAGTTTTGATTACAAGTTGGAGAATGTTCGGGTGTCCTTGTCACATAAGAGAGATGCTAAGTTTTAGGGGTGAGCATGATGGACCGCCCAAACCGGGACTGGACCGATCGGTTTGGTCAGGTTCTCAAGAGTATCGTTTCGGTTCTCGGTTTCTAAAAGTGGAACCGGTTTCCGGGTGGTCCAGTTCCCGGTTCTAGGGTGGGAACTGGACCGGACCGGATCGATAAATATATATTTACTTTTTAAATTTTTTGAAGAAAAAAAAGAAAGCCTAATCTATTCCCTCCTGCCTTTACCAATTTTTTTAAGGATTGATTCCATTGGAAAATGGAATTGGTTCCATTGGAATGTGATTGGTTCCATTTGAAAATATAAAAATAAATATATTTATTTATTTAAAATAGAAAGCCTAATTTAAAAGTATGTGATCGGTTCCATTGGAACCGGACCGAACCATCGGTCCAGTTTGGTCCACGGTCCTAGGATTAGCCGATCTGATCCTCGGTCCCAGAAAATGGGAACCGGTTCTCCCGGTCAGGTTCCCGGTTCTTGGGTGGGACAGGACCAGATCGGGAACCGCTCACCCCTACTAAGTTTGATGAAATGGGAAACAAAATAAAGTAATTAAGTGAAGTGATCAATAGTAATTAGATATTGTATGCGCCTCACTTATTTAAATACCCACTTACAGTTGGTCACATCACCCTATAAATCAATTTTGTAAATCAATCTTTGTAAACCCGTATAGGGAGCGATGATGCCATGAGATCAATCTCCGTTTGATTGGTACATGTGGTTTATAAAAGAAAAGAAAACTCTGCAATTGCACCAAAGAAAAACTAACCCTAACCCGTCCACTCTCTTCCTCTCTCTGCACCACTGTCACCACTACCACCGTGTCGCCCATTTTGTCCTTGTGGTCACATATGGACCTTATATCCAAGGTTAGCGACGCTGACCTATACATCAAGACTGTGATCATACATGCATACATACATAGAGTAATATAGCATACACTGTCGGTGTCAAAAAAAGCACTCACGTAAACGACCTTATAAACCATTGATTTAAGAGAATGAACAATTACAATCCTCAAATGAAGGGTGTATAGGGTCGCTTGTGCAAAATGTTCTTTACACCGGTAGCGATGATCTATCTGTTGTATTTATGGTAGGTTAATGGATCAACGAATGTGATCAAAATGAGATACGTCTCTTCCGTTCACATATCTCATTAATTCATGTATCTCTCGAGTTCATCTATTTTTTGGATTCGTGTATCTACTTAATTCACGTATCTATTCAATTCATGTATCTATTTAATTTTTAGTTCATGTGTCGTTTCTGTACATGAATTCTAAAACTCTATAAATAGAATAGAGTTGACATTCTTCATTCCAAGCAAGGTTCGAAAACACCTACATCTCCTCTCTTCAATTTTCTCTAAGTGTGCTAGTTTCAAAAAGTGTTTGATAGAGTCCTGTTTGCATAGCGCTAATTCAAACGGGTTCGAGGTATTGTATTTTGGGAGGTATAATTCGTGAAGCTACTTAGCACCGTTAGCATAAACTAATTGCATTAAGGAGATTCGGTTATCCGTATCTCACCTCCTGGTTATATTTTGTTGTCACTTTCTCGGATTTATTGTTTTTTCTGATTACAACAAATAGTGTTATGTATTCTTCTTCCCCCAATGCGTAAATTATTCTTTTCATTGTCCATCTAAGTTTCCAACACTATCTTCTCACATGTGTGTGTTTTGTGTGAGTGAGGCAGAAGATCGAAATGTAGAATGGAAGGTGCATGGCGAAGCAGATAAGGAGCCCGTTTGGTTCAGCTTTTCAAATGCTATTCGGGGAAATGCAAATATCTTTAGGTGAAAGTTACTTGGGAAAATGCAAGTGATATTTGGTAAAAAAAAATTTGTGAAGCTACTTTGGCCTAAGTAGTGTTTGGTAAATTTTTTTTGCAAAGGGCTTTGGCAATTTTGTTTTTAATATTCCGATTTTGCCCCTGTTACTGTTTATCTTCTTCACTGCAAGGGTGGTCGACGAAGGGCCGGCGAGGTCGCCCGACCCAGGCGATGGCCGCCTGGGGTCGGGCGACTGCCTAGGCGTCGTCGGCCTGGGTTGTGCGACCTCAAGCGACGTCGGCCTGGGTCGCGTGACCAGGCGACGGTCGCTTGAGGTCGTGCGACCTAGGCTGACGGCGCCTGGGAGATCGCCCGACCCCAGGCTGCTATTGCCTGAGTCGGGCGACCTCGTCGGCCCTTCGCCGACCAGATCTGCCCTCGCCGGCCCTTCTTTGACCACCCTCGCCGGCCATCCTCGCGATGAATAAGATAAACAGTAACAGGGGCAAAATCGGAATAATGAAATTTGAGTGAGGGCAATTTGGAAAAGGAAAAATAGACTTCAGCATTTGTGGAATGTTGAAAGCCCAAAGCTAGTTCGGACCAGTTTGGGGCTTTCAGTATTTCAAATGCTAGCTTTCGGCTTTCCGGACTCGAAAAGCTGAACCAAACGGGGCCAAGATCCCCTTACTTTTGTTGATGTTTCCGTTAAATGTCTCATTGATCGAAGCTATAAATCAATGAGAGTAAAGGTAGTTATCAAAATAATCGATGGTTGAGATTTCTTGAGGTGCCAATAGAAGCACTGAGTGAATAAAGAACCTTTATCCCCAATAATTATTTGAGTTAGGGAAGGGGCACACATGTTGCGTGTGCATTATAAAAGACGAATTTAAAATATTCGTATGTTGTACTTTGCCTTATTTATTTATTTATCCGAGAAGACTTTATATTGTGATGAGAAAAATCATTAGCACAAGAAATACATATACTCTACTTCATGGGTTAATAGGATGTTCTATGAGTTTTCAGGTAACCAGGATGCCGTGCTCGTGTCCTTGAATAATTAAAAGAATATATATTGTCTACAAAAGTTTAATTGAGTTGAAAAAAACGTAAATTCAAAGAAACAACTACACAAATGTACAATCTTATCTCACACCGGGTAATTTCCCTCCTGTGTACAACTAACAAGAGTTTCAGACCTGTGACCTATTTAAGTGCTATTTATGTACCTACCAAACGAAATGCTTTTTGACTACGCTTGGTTGTCCAGATTTGGATTGTGATAGGATATGATAAAGAGGGATTTGAAATCCTCCACATATCCTCGGATTGTAAAAATATTTTTATCATATGTTTGGTGTAGCCTAAGAAAAGATTTGAAATCTTTGGAAATTTTTGAAAATCCGCAACCTAAGATAAGATTGAAAATTTTTAAAAGTCTATCTCATTTGAAAATCTTTAAAAATCTTTGAAAATCCCATTTTCTGACTTTGCTTCTCCAGTATGTGACACTCAAACCCTCTCGACCACGTCTGGGAAGTTGACTTTAGGAGCATAAGGTCTCTCAGTTGACATGAGTTCACGTAATTTTGGTGTGACCTCGTGAATAGCAGGAGGCACTTCCTGTTTCATCGCCGAAGAAAGCGGCTTCTCCATCCCCAAGGAGCTAAGAGAGGCGACAACGGAGAAGGTGTGCATCATGGGATGGGCCTGCAAGAGGAGGTTCAGCACCACGGTGCCATTAGAGCGTTCTTGATGAACAATAGGTGGAACTCGATGCTCAAGAGCATGGTTGCCAAGAAGCTAATGGTGTGTTGGCCGTTCTTTGTCGACCAACAAGTGAACAGCTAGCTTGTGAGTCCATACGTGAAAGGATGGCTCGTGAGTCCATGCATTAAAGGTCGGGTTCGAAGTGAAGGACATATGCAATTGGGGAGGCAAGGATGATTTATGCAAACCCGGCACAACGATTGTCTTTAGGCCCCTTTTCACCCTCACTTGCTGGACACACGATTGTTGGCCAGCGATGATGACCAGCGTGGTTGGAGGTGAGGGCGATCGTGTGGTGGTTGGAAATGACAATGATCGGTAATTTTGGTGGCGATCGGTGCCGGCGAAGTAATATCTAATGCGTCACTCTATCACTCCGTTAAAAGACAATATGAATATTTTAGTTATTTTTTAAAATTTTATATTCAACCCAAGTTTATCTCACCCCCTATGCCGGATTTTTTATCTGGCAATTTATCCGGATGTATCCGGGTATATCCAATCCAGAAAAAAAGTCACCAAACATCGAGTACGATAATTTGTTATCATATCCGAACTCAAATTTGGACTATTAAATGCAGCCTTTATGTATTTTTCTTTTTGTGGAGGACTTAATAAATGAGAATTCGGAAAACTTTGCACTTACGCGATGAAAATCAAGGGTTAAATGGGAGCCCGAGGAGGCTGCAAAGGGAGAGAAAAATCAAATCAGCAATCGACTATTTACATCAAAACGAGCACAACATGTTTATTGCTCATATAATACATATATTGGAAATTCTATGTGTGATGATATATTCTCTTATCCAAAGTTGCTTCGATTCTCGATAATGAGACGACCCATGATCACATTCTTGATTTTTTACCCACCGGACTTTTCCTAGGCTTTATTTTCTCTAGAAACGGAACATACCGAGGAAGCTAGCATCGAGCTTATACTATCACATTAATTTACTCGTTTCCATCACACGTGACGTTTCACGGCATAATTTACAGGTACATGTATATAATTCTTATGACGTCAAGTATCCCATAATCTTCAGGAATATTTGGTTTACTTATCTGGATTATATATCATAGATCTTCCAATAGCATCGTTCATTAATGAGCAGAGAGTCTAACACCATATAAATGATCTATATAACCACGTATGTGCTATGTAAAGTTCTTCGATTCGGTATGTTATAGGAAGCACATATTCCTTATTGGTTCAATGTCCATGCACTTATCAGATGAAGACGATTGCAGAACCTTTTGCCCTAACATATATGCCCTCCACTCTCCAGAAAGATTGTGGTTCTTCACTAGCTTACAAGTGAATCCGAATCGCTTACCATTCACCATCATATGCTTCTGTTCGGACGATTGTAGATGCACATACGGAGCATATACTTGAAGAGAAGTAACTGTGGGATGGCTAGGGTTTTTTCCAAGAAAAAAAAAAGAAAGATTCTAGAGCAAATATGATCCTCTAGAAGCGTGCGTTTAGAACTTGAAAGGGTATTTAGCGCAAGCATATGCTGGATTTATCGGATCATCTCGAGCTTCCTTTGAAGAGGATGACGAATCAATCCGTTTTACAGGAGAGAGGATGAATATTATTATCATTTTTTTCCTTTTTACTGGGCATTGGATATCCTCGTTTTGTTCTTTTTTCAAGTTTGGCAGTACAGAACGTCATAATCTGGAATCACATTCTCTTTGACAATCCATGTTTATGGTATTTTGAAGGAGTATAAACCCGACCACAATTGAATTATCCGAGTTTTCGGAGTGTCAATTGAAGATTGGAACAGAGTGGATGGAGAATGGCATCTTGATCTGGAGAGATGGGACCTTGTGATATTCTAAGATGCAATGTTTATGACAAGATTAGAGTAACGTGTAAGCAGTTTTAGATGTTAAAGACGCATTGGTTGGGTTCGACCATTTCTCTTTGGTAGTGGCTTTATTCAAATATAATTGATACTTTTATTCTTCCGAAGCTCGTGGCTGAAAACTAGGAATGGTGGATACATGATGTGGGGTACCCTTGAGATAACTTAAAATTATTTAAAAAAATGCCCCCGATGGATTTGACCTCTACCGACCTTGAAGAAATTTATGCATCTCATGCACAAAAGACATAATATTTGTGTTAGCCATATTTTATAAAAAAAACTGGCAAATTTCTGTTGTTCACTGTCCAAAAAATCAATAAATAAATTTTGGTGAGTTGTTTGAATGAGAGTTGGCAAATCAAAACTAGTTGTTTAACCAATAGGAGAAAAAGCAGTGAGTCATGCAAATTAATGTCGGTAAATTCACATGAGGGTTGACAAATCTAGGGCGTTGGGAAGAATGGCAAATAAGAGTTGGTCAACGATTACAAGACTCGAAAAAATTTAAAAGAAGGAACCAAATAAATGTTGATGAGTAATTTAGATGAGAGTTGAAAACCCTTAATTGATATTAATTCAGTTCTAAACTTTCCAATTCTGCTAATTTAGTTCTAAACCTTTTTGCATTTGTACCAATTAAGTCTATCCGGCTAATTTTGACTGGAAATTATTGACATGATTGTCAACCGTCTTACGTGGCACGGCCGGCACCGATATGGATAATTTTTAATACTATTTTAATTTTTTTAAATTTTAAATTTTACTTTTCTTTTATTTTTTTTCCTTCATTTTTTTTCCAAACCCTGGTTGGTGAGGTCTATAGTTGACCATCGCCGACCATAGGTAAGGGTGCGAAGGCCCTTGCCTGGTGTGGGCGAGGGCTGAAATGCCCTTGCCCGCCAACAGGCGAGATTTGGGTGAGGGCTCGATGCCCTCGTTTGTCGTCGGCAAGAGCGTGGAGGCCCTTGCCTGTGGCCGGCGAGGGCCGCAACGCCCTTGCCCAGCCCATGCGGGGGTCGCTAGTCCTCGCCTATGGTCGGAGACCATCACCAGCCAGGATTTGGAAAAAAAAAAGGAAAGGAAAGAATAAAAAAGGAAAAAATTATTAAAAATTCGAAATATTATTAAAATTGTCCACGTCAACGTCGATCATGCCACGTATGACGACTTGTGTCCACGTCAGCAATTTCCGATCAAAATTAGCCGGATAGACCAAATTGGCATTAGATCAAAAGATTTAAGACTAAATTTATACAATTAAAAGATTTAAGACTGAATTGATATTAATACAACAAATTTAAGATTTTTTTGATATTTTTTCCCTTTATCATCTCTTTCCGAAATCTATCGGAGTGAAACTTATTGCTGGACAACGACTCTTGCAAAAAGCAAACCTGTACGCGGTCGATTTTTAGCAAACAATAAGACTAATCAAAGGAATATCGTCTTGTTACCATTCGATTTACTGTCTCTGTCGTTCCCCGCTCACGGTGTTTTGCGGACCGCCACGTGTGACGCAATCATATTTCCAGCTTTACATAAAAGTCAATGTTGGCAGAATAATAGGCACGTGAGGGGTCTGATAATAAATCCTTCGTGTCTGACCCGACAAGGAATAACAGATGACAGAGATCATCATCATCGCCATCATCAGATAGGTTGCGCAACCACAGTAATGCGATCTGAATCGACCCCCATTTCCATACGCAGCTTCTTTTCTGATTGGCTAGGCTCTCCATCAGTCTAATGTGGTTTCCTCTCCTTTCACTTAAGTTTTGCAATTGTAAATTAGATCTCTCATCTCGTCCTGGGCCTCAGAAATGAAATTGGGTATGTACCAATGAGAAGTAAAAGTTACAATTAGGTATCACAGGCAAGGTGTGCTGGGGCTACTAATGTGACTCGTGAGTAAAATGTACCCCACTAGTCACACGAATTTCCGGAGATGAAATTGCATTTTGGGTGTTTGTTAGTCTAGATTCTCTCTCTTTGCAACAAAGCACGTTGTAGACGTTGGATGCCTTGCTTGCATTGTAAGATCAAGTGTCGAACCCCAACAAGTGAATTGATTCGGTATAGCGATTAAGCTTTTGTGTCTCCTGCCCAAAGAATTGATCTTATCGGTGTTGGTACGTGTCACCTAGTGATGCTCCATCCATTTGATGTGTAGTTCTGCCTCCCTCGCCATCTTATAAGAATGTCAAGAGTCTCATCTTGTTCGAATCTTCTCGTTGCAACGATTACTTTCCGTCCTAATCTGATCAAGTATAGCCAGTAGACTTACTGGGGATGAGCCCACTTGATATCATCTATAAAGACCTGACCCAATTCACACTGGTCAAACTCCCAAAATGAGCACTCTGCTCACCATGTAGGGCGGGTCTTACTTTTGAATGACGACGCGAGCTCTCGTCCATCTCATGCGAGGTCTTTGAGATGTTATGCTTGGACTAAATCGGAAAAATGGAGCGTCTTGTCACTTTAAGCGAAAAGTCCATTTGAATCCTATTAGAGTAGGTACGAGTCATCAACCCTATTAAACCCAACCCTGTTTAATGCATGACTTCTAATTGGTGACGAGAGAGAGAGAGAGAGAGCGAGAGAGAGAGAGAGAGAGAGAGAGAGAGAGAGAGAACTATGGTGTATCTTCTTTGAGTCAGCCGGCTTAGGCACGCTGTCAATTTTCCACAATCATAGTGCAGATGTTACGGTCCACATTCACATATACCCCGCAAAGAGAGAGAGTGAGAGAAAGAGACAGAGCAAAGGCTACGGATTTGGGAACTTTTCTTCAGGCACTTTGTGGAAGCTTACATAGATAAAAATGCAATCATGTTGACCAAGTGGAGTGAGAGAGTGGGGGGGTTTCAGTTTCACACATGGAATTTAGAACTTGGAAGCTTCTTCCCCATCATCCCTTACGTCCACCATTCTTAATAATGCTTCTTTTCTTCAAGCAGCCTCGGCACATTTCATCTCTCTCTATCTATATATATAAAAGCTCCAAGCTTATGCTAGAAGTGCACATCATCATCTCTCAAAGATACCCCCCACATTTGCTAATCTCCCTCCTCTTTAGGAATAATCCAATAGCCAAACCGCGTTCCCAAAAAGTAGACAAAATTGCATCATGTGCAGAATTTCGATCCATCCAATCTTCCTTAGCGGAGGAATCATCACATCCTTAGCCATTTGTTTATAGTGGCACAACATAGTTAATCGCGAAAAGAGGACGGCATGAGGAAAGTGTGGGAGATACTCGAAGATTAAGCGAGATGTTTAGTGCTCGTTGTTAATGCTAAACTGGACTTAGTGGCTCGGCTTAGATATTTAGAGGAAAGATCATCGATGCCCACTTAGGAAATCATGATTAAAATTATGAGATAATGCATGTTAATGATTGGTACTTGTGTTTGTTCCAAAGTACATACCTATGTATAGTTCTAACATATTCGAAAACAAATATTAAGTAGACTCCCTCCAAATGAGCTCAACTTGTCCTCGATCCTTCTCTCTAGAAGTAATCACTTGTAAGAACAGAAATACTCACTTCGAACAATTACGCATCTAATAGACTTGATTGCACCCATTAAAAAGTTTAGGATGTAGTTGCATTCCGTTCATATCTCGACAATAAATAAGATTATCCCAAAAACATGAATATCTTCCATTAAATGATGCAGCAATCCAATCCAATACGCCGGCATTCAAGCGCATGTCTTCCATTTCCTTCCTTTTGGGTATGCAAAACGAACGGGACTTTCTGGTTATCCTCAACTAGTGGAAAATCAGGCTGGTCTAATTGGAGGCAGCCTTAGTGCATGGCGTGCCTATACATTGATTAACCCAAATGACCTTCCTTCCCGCAAGCAACTTAATCCTCTTTAGACAGCCACTTTACTCCCCAAAAAACACATTCGCCCATCATTTTCGTGATCTTCCTGAACTAAATGGTCAACACGTAATTTGAGGATGGAAATTATAAACTTTGCAACCTCTGCATTACATGTTATATAATCTCCCTCCAAAGGGCCTTTTTTTAAATCCCATAGTTTTCAAACGATCTCCATAGAATGCATATGTTGGCCACGAAGCTTCTTGCGGAGACGGCGGTCCGATCAGTTTCCGGCGAAGCCGGCATCTGAGAAAACCCCCCCTTTCAAGTGGGAGGGAATCATAGGATCGAATTAATGCTTGCCGAGGGATAAGCGAATGTGCCCACCAGGAATCAGTACTTGCTGCCTCATCATCACGCATCTCAAGCTCACTCTTTTTCCTCATATAAATACATGATCACGAGCTTCAATTGAACCAATCGAGCAGCTCACTCCCAAAACAGGGCCTTAAGACATCATCCGTCGTTAGCACATAAGAGAGAGAGAGAGAGAGAGAGAGAGAGAGAGAGAGAGAGAGAGAGAGAGAGAGAGAGAGAGAGAAATATGGTGAAATTCTCTAAGCAGTTTGAGGGTCAGCTTGTGCCTGAGTGGAAAGAGGCCTTTGTGGATTATTGGCAACTCAAGAAGGACCTCAATAAAATCCATCTCCTTAACTCAGACACCTCTAAAACTGACAATCACCACTGCAACAGCTCTTCTCAGAACAGCATCTTGTCCTCTCTCAGGAAGTTCTCTGTGCTGGGCCAGAGGCACAGAGAAAATGGAGTCATTAAAGTAAAATCTTGTCCACTATACAGTCTAATTATATGCCTATGCCTGAGCATGAACTCATTTACCTGTTGTTTTGGCGGTGATTCTAGGTGCACAGAAAGCTCGCGTCTTCTGCTAGCAGGGGCGACGTCTACGAGACCGAGCTGCACGAGCAGTTGGCTGATTCGGAGGCCGCGAAGGAGTTCTTCACATGCCTCGACTTCCAGCTCAATAAGGTGAACCAGTTCTACAGGACAAAGGAGGAGGAGTTCTTGAACAGAGGGGAGACACTGAGGAAGCAAATGGATGTACTGGTTGAGCTCAAGGCCGCACTCAGGCAACAGCAAGGCGAGGGGGCTTTGAGCCAAGATTGCAAGGAGGATGTTTCCATTTCATCCCACATCTCCTGTGGTATGTAATCCTTAGCCTTCGACTTTTTGAAGTCATAATATAGCCTTGAAACAGGACTGGTTCTTCTTGGAAACCATTACTCTAGGCCATTGCGACTACTCACAGGCTCTGTGTTTCCTCATTAAAGAAACCAACTTCATTAACATCTAGGATAGATCAATGCCATTTTTCTAATACACTTTTATGACATGCTTGTACTAAGTATGTTTGGCATAGTGGCGCTTCCGTAAAAATGATCACTATGTATTTTGTAGGGATTTATTGTGGATGATCATGTAAATTTTATCGGATACTTTCTCTATGAGTTTGATTAAAAAAATGTGAAGGGGTGAAAAAAACAGCATTTTAGTAAATTTGGAAGGAGAAAAAAATAGAGAATATCAGGATCATGGCCCTTAATTTTGACATCTTTTTAAGAAAAGACAATTATTAAGCAAACTACAACGAAATGATCACTCGAGTTTTTACTTTTATCTTACTGCAGAGGAGGAGTCAGTTAAGGACAGAGCAGAACAAGAGCAGCAGCAGCAGGAAGCCAACACAGATGACCCAGAGACAAATGAAATGCCACTCTCAGAGTTTCCGAAAGCAGAGGAAATTGGGGATTCGAAGGGAATCAAAAGAGTGGACAGCAAACTGCGGTCGCTCTCAACTCGCTCTTTCAACTGCCACGGAAAGAACTTGAAGATCAACATCCCTCTAACTACGCCAACTCGTACATTTTCTGCGATCACTTACCTAGTTTGGGAAGACTTGATCAATCAGTCCTCTAAAAAGTGCAATTCAGATGGTGGCAAACTGAATATCAACAGAACAAAGTTACGCAGAGCAGAAAAGATGATCAGAGGAGCTTTTGTTGAGCTTTACAAGGGTTTGGGCTACCTTGAAACTTACAGGTATCTGAAATTTTGACTCATATGAAAAAGACCACAAAAGTTTATCGAATCATCTGATTCAGAAGAGTATCTTTCGTGTTAACCAAGATGACCATTTACCATCAGGAACTTGAACATGCTGGCTTTTGTAAAGATCTTGAAGAAGTTTGACAAAGTAAGTGATGGTGGACCAAACTTTTAATTCTTTCTCTACTGTCTAAACATATCTCCCGACATTTTTATATCTAAAAGAAACAAGAAAAGTAAAATGGGTATTGGTTTCTTGATTGATCCAGGTGACCGGAAAGCAAGTTCTTCCAATTTACCTGAGAGTCGTGGAGAGCTCCTACTTTAACAGCTCGAACAAGGTAAAAGTTTCAAATCTTTTAGTAAATGCTTTATCATCTGCAATTTCCGAAACAGAACACACCCCATGAAAATCATATATTGGAGACCGCTTCAGATGATGGCCACAACATTACATCTGAATATATGCCGACAGGACGAAGTGGTCCATCGGTCCTAGATTTCATGCGTGTCGTGTGTGCATAACGAATGGCCTCCTTTGGATTCTAGTGTTTCTGCTTAGATATTCTTGTCTAAACATGAAAAAGAAGAAAAGCTGTTTGCTGAAGAATGTGACAAATGACAGGTGATGAATTTGGGTGACGAAGTTGAGGACCTATTTATCAAGCACTTTGCCGAGGAGGACCGTACAAAGGCCATGAAGTACTTGAAGCCTCGTCAGCGCAAAGACTCCCATGGCAAGACCTTTTTCATAGGTAACTTTCATGATCCTTCTTTGCTAGAAAAATAATATGATCCCCCATAAACAATAGCTCCAAACTTGATAATGTTTTAAAATGACGTCTTTTTTCGTTAGTTAATGGAGATTTCTTTAGCAATCTCGAAGGAAAAGCGGGAAATAGGGCCCCATCGGGCTACTAGCAGTGGCAATGAGTGGTTCAGTCTTTTCTTTTTCCTGGTGGGATCGAAAGTGTGAGTGAAAGTGAAAGGCCCCATGCAACAGCGCAGTAATAGTATCGAACCATTAAATGGCAAAATCATTTAGAATTCCAATTTAATAGGGTAACCAATTTAATAGATTCTGTCAGCATATGCATGAATTTTAGGCTTCAACGGAATTGTAATTAACTGGCGACAGAGACTAACTCAAGCATTACTCTGTCCTAATCAGGGATATTTACTGGCTGTTTCATTGCGCTTTTGGCTGGATACATAATCATGGCTCACATGACCGGGATGTATACACGGAAAGGTGACACGGTCTACATGGAAACAGTCTATCCAGTTTTAAGGCAAGTGCATAATCGAATTTATGAGAGCTCTAGAACTTTGTGATATACCCAATTCAACTAAGAACATTGAACTTATTTATTGGTTTGCACTTTGCAGCATGTTCAGCCTTTTGTTTCTGCACTTCTTCCTACACGGTTGCAACATTTTCGCATGGAAAAAAGTGAGGATAAATTATAGCTTCATCTTCGAGCTGGCCCCTACCAAGGAGCTCAAGTACAGAGATGTTTTCTTGATCTGTGCGTCATCAATGGCTGTCATTCTAGGCGTTATGTTCGCTCATCTGTCACTACAACAAAAAGGGTATACCTCTGCTCTAGTAAAGGCGATCCCAGGACTGCTTTTACTGGTAAATCTCTTACTTTCATGATAGCAAGAATGAAAATGATAAATCGTCTGGATTCAAATTCTTCGAACTGATCAGCATATTGCTCTTATTTGGCAACGCAGGCATTCCTACTTGTCCTCGTGTGCCCATTTAACATACTCTATCAGTCGAGCCGTTACCGTTTCCTTGGTGTGATGAGAAACATAATTCTGTCCCCTCTTTACAAGGTACTAATTCTCCTACTTCTGATGATGCAATCTAAGATTTTGAGCCCAAATTTGTAGGGGAAAACCATGTCAATCTTAGTTGTTCCTTCTTATGGCCTAATGCAGGTTGTCATGCTGGACTTTTTCATGGCTGACCAACTGTGTAGTCAGGTAAGGCTTTAGGACTCAACCCATCATCAAGAATCTGGTTCCCTGAGTAGAAGTTTGTTCTGATGTGTGATTTGTGAATTCATGACAGGTTCCGATGCTTAGAAACCTTGAATATGTAGCATGTTACTACATAACCGGCAGCTTCAAGACTCAAGACTATGGCTATTGCATGAGGACTAAGCACTACCAGGACCTGGCATACGCGGTGTCCTTCCTGCCCTACTATTGGAGAGCAATGCAGGTCTGTTTGATCACTGGGGCTCCGTGGTCAATATGAATAACATATTAGTGTTTGTGATTCTCATATTTGGAAGGGTCAAGAAAGATTAATCTGATCAAATACCAAAAACATTTGCTTTGCAGTGTGCTCACCGATGGTTTGATAAAGGAGAGACGAGCCATCTAGTGAATCTAGGGAAATACGTGTCAGCTATGTTTGCAGCTGGGGCTAAAGTTGCATACGAGAAAGAAAGAAGCATTGGGTGGTTGTGTCTTTTTGTGATCGTTTCGAGTTCCGCAACTGTGTACCAACTATACTGGGACTTTGTAAAGGACTGGGGTTTGCTCCAAATGAATTCCAAGAACCCCTGGTTGAGGAACGAGTTAATGCTACGCCGGAAAATCTTATACTACGTCTCCATGGTATAAATACACAGGCTTCCCCAAGAGAATAGCAGAAATTACAAGATGTCAACTAATTTTTGAATTGATCGTGCTAGGAAAAGGCTCTTTTTCCCGAAATCAGATGAAAAACAAACCCTTCTTTAACATGACGAGAGATTTTTTTCAAAATACCAACTATGATTTCGTTCTTTGATTGAAACAACGGTATGATTTGATTTCAACATCGTTTTGTGACGGAAATTATGGTATATCATGCAGGGTCTGAACCTCATTCTCAGGCTTGCTTGGTTGCAAACAGTTCTTCACTACAGTTTTGAGCATGTTGATTACCGGGTGACGGGGCTATTTTTAGCAGCCCTTGAAGTTACTAGGAGAGGACTTTGGAATTTCTACAGGTAACTTTAGTTTAACATGTTATTCTCAATCTTATGCATTCTCATGAGTTGCCGAATATGCAAGCAGATAAGAATAGTTCCATTACAGATGCACAAACGATAGATAAATTCGTCCCACTTGTATGCAGGTTGGAGAATGAGCATTTGAACAATGCAGGAAAATTCAGAGCAGTGAATACAGTACCACTTCCCTTTCATGAAGTGGATGAGGAAGATTGATGCCAATTTTAGCTACAGTTGCTTAGAGAATCTTATTCTTTGCGAAATGCGCTGTGCGCGAAACCTCTCCCACAAATTTCTCCGAGCCCCTAATGTCCTTTTTCGACAAATTGATGCATCGTGTTATCAGAATCTTCTCATTGTTCGGTGGCACACATAAACAATGTCCATAACTTGTACACAGAATTTTTTTTTTTTTATAACCGAGGTGTTCGGGCCAGCTTGTGCGCACCTCAACTATTCCTCGGGGGAGACTAGCACATCAACTCACCGCCATGACCCCCCACTTAAATCACAAATGCTCAGCTGGAGAATTGAACCTGGGAGGCTGGGACCAGTGCGCCTAACCACACAATCCCAAGTACGTCCTAACCAACTGAGCTACCCATAGGTGGGTTTGTACACAGAATTTTTCTTTCAACAAAGATGAACAAATTAATGCTTAGTTGTTATGCTCGTTCATTGGTTGCCACATGACTCGACATCGACATCGGCATCGCCGTCTGTTTGCCTTAGAATCTGAAACGTTCATCTCGATCTCGAACTATTAGTGACATTCATTCCTTACCAGCAACCTTTTCAACAATTAATAGAAGTCCCTTTTTGCAAGAATTAGCAAAATAAAACATGTACACATTCTTGATCAGCCTGCTAGACCATACATAATTGCAAGTGAGAAAGGACACAAAATACAAGTTCCAAGAATGCCAACAACAAACCCCGTTCGATAAAAGCCGGTTCGTATGGATATTTTCTTTAAACTCGCATCATCCCGAGCCCGGGTTGCCTGTGGGCTCGGCTATCCCCGCGATGACCCCGATGACAACGCCTGCGATAATCACCACAGTAATTCCCATGACAACGAGGTTGGCAAGGTCCTCCATGCGCTCAGATTCATCCTGTAAATCCATCAGGAATGATTGAACGGAGAACTGATGAGAAGTGGGGAGGGGGAAAACAAGAAACAGAGTCTCACTTCTCTTCTCTGTGCCTTCTGAAACGCGAGGAAAAGGGAATGACTTCGTCCGTCGGCCTATGCTGGTTGAAGCAGTTTCATCATGATCAGACAACGGAGGTTGGAAAGACAACCAACCTGAGTTTCAGACCGCCCATGAACACCGGACCCCAAAAACAACTTGGTCGTCCCATCGACACGCGCATGGCTTTTCTTGGCGGGTTTCGGTTTATGATCCCAGAACTGACGATGAATTTGTTCAACCGAACGTTTGTGTGGGCTTTGATGACCTTCTGCACTACATAAACATGCGAACTCTGTTCATCTTGGGCCCTTCAAGCTCGAATAACCGAAGCAAAGAACCAGACTTTGTGAAAGCCATACGACATTGGCTCGAGCAACATCGCTGGGCTTTCAGGCGTGAACGGCATCAAAACCTACAAAAACCATATCAAACGACACGCGTTTAAAATCAATATTTTTTTAGAGTTAATATAATGAAAAATCTCAAATCGGTACACTTGTAATAAATTAAATTTATCCCAAACTAATTTTTCACATACGTATCAATTTAGGATTTTTCATGGTATTAACCAAGCACGCATTTAGCTCGATCGTGATTCATTCCCTTCACCAAAACCTAATGATAAGCTTAAAAAAACCTATTTTCTAGTACTATATCTTGAACCGTCAATTCATCGTTGCCGTCAACATTCTAATGCGGCCTTCTTAATTACAAGTAATATCTATCTATGCAACGCCAAGCAGGCCACATCCAACCAAAACCTAACCAACCCCTAAGCCCTAACTGGCCAAATATCTCCAAAATAAGCACACAAAAAACCTACCAAAAATAATTCATCGCGCCCCTAATATTCAATTCCCAGTTTTCCCCTCGTTCCAAAAGTCAACAATCATGAACACGACATTACGAAGATGATGCGCATCTCTAATGAGATAAGGCCAGTTGTTGCACATCGATTGCGTCTCTGTGTTTTCCACAGTGAAAAGACAACGACGCTACGTGCCGTTTAGCAGCCTGGCCCCAGACATTTTACATTTGTCACATTTGTTTTAAGTATCGTGCTTCTTACCTTTTGGCACCCATGAATCATCTGACGTTCCTGGGGCCAACCGTAAGGATGGGAACATCTTTCGCTGTCGTGCAGGGTCGAATCGACAACCACATTTGACGTGAAAACCCTGGGATTAGATGAGCTTGTTTGACGGGACGATGTTTTCCACGAACCCAAACCAAACGGCACCTCCTTTTTGGGGTTTTGGTCTTGATGTTTGGCTCTTTCACAATCATACTTAGTTGGTTCCGATTATGTTTTTGTGGCTGAAAATTATTCCGACCCACGCAAGGCGAGGGATCGACTAACCGCTAATCTAGCATTCGTGTCACTAATCATCCGGTCTCGATCCAGTACAAGCACAACTGAAAAGATGGATCACTAATTGTTAGGTTAATAAAATTACCATTGATATCGTCAGGTCTACTGTTGATATGCATATGTGAAATCAGAAAATCGATATGGTTTTGAGTAGTTAATATATCGCAAGTAACCCATAGTTTATTGACTTAAACTTTTGAGTAATTGTGAATCCAATTGAATACGTTGAAGGTGGATGTATCGGCTTTTGCTGCTCATGGAATGAAAAAGGCGATGGTTGCTTGGTGCTCCAATCTCAAGGGGCAAAACCCTAACTAGTGTTCAAGGTGCACGTTTTGACATTTTTCGTTTGAATATTGCTTACAATAATTAACTAGAGAGTAATGTCATAAACAAGGTAAACACATGTTAAAAAGTCTAATCCAAAAGAAAAAGTTGATCGATGAAGGGACACCACATTTATATTTGAGGAGTATATATATAAATTCTTTTATCAAACAATGTAAGATATTTCAATAACACAAGAAAAAAATCATTGAAGCATTCTTTTTCCGATTTTCTAAAGATAATTTGTAGGTAATTATGGTACTTTTGGGTGTGGCACCAAGTGCAAAGTATGTCCTGTATACCATAGTGCACATGGATAGACTTGAATCTCTTCAAGAAACAGCCAAGGAGAACCCAAAGTTTTTCGAAAGAACCTAAGTTTGCCAATGTTTTATCAACCGTGGAAGCTTTCACCAAAATCCTAGAGAGATTCCGATTTAATGAAAAGTGCGAACATTGCCAAAGTGGTTATGCATTATCAGCTTGCTGGGCCATCGACATTATAAGCAAGCTTCATCAATTCAACCATGGGAAGCTGAAGCCGTAAGCTCTGGGGGGTTAGGTAAGAGTGGTGACGGAAGGTTGGACTGAAATTGGAGAGAAGAAAAATAATTTGCAAATTGACAAATTAAGATGATGCACCTCCTAATTAATTAATTAATTAAATCGATGAATCACTTAAGGAATACAAACTAGAGCATGGGTGTTTATATTCCATGATAGTTTGGATAGTTTCTTCTGATGCTCGTTCTTTTTCTATTATCTTTTGGAGCGATTCCAAGAAAAAAAAGAAGATAGAAGTCTAGGTCATTGTATTGTATTGATCTTCGGACACAGGAAGCCAAACTCGATTGAGCTTGAACAGAGTATTGAGGCTTGCCTATTTGAGCCGAGTCGAGCTCGAATATGAAACCGTATTGGCTTGGTCCTCTGGTCGTGCTTCGGTCTTCATGCTTCGATTCTCGCTCGAGACATATGTCAAAACTCGAAACATATTTAACATCGCGGCAATAATATATTTATGGGGTTTTATGGCATGAACGGAATTTTCTTCCGCGTCAATGGACCCCAATTCTAGAATTATTAGAGCTCTCTTTGCCATCCCAAGAGTCAAGACCGATGGGAATTGTTTAGGTCAAATGACTCGGATCCTTTCAACCAAAATAGCGTATATGTAAATGTCTATGCTCTTTCCTCCTTTAATTTACTAGTTTACGATCGGTCTTCAATTCGCATCAATATATACATATATATATGTTACAATTAATAACCTCGTCATGTTCAACTTAATCCAACGCACAAAAGTTGATCCGTCCTTGTCATTTGAATAGAAAGGATCAAGTTGACCTCACAATGTTATCATACTCCGCGTTGACCTTAATTGTTAGCCATCTCATTTTGTTATCGTTAAACACTAACATCCCATTAGAGTTATTAAGAATTATACGATTATGTATACACACACGCATAAAAAAGAATTTATGGTCGGTGCCCAGTTCGCATAAGCATATATTCCATAATAAATACAAGCGTCACGTTCAACTTAATCCAACGCACGAAAATTGATCTGTCCTCCTCTTTTGAACAAAAGGATCGAGCTGACCTCACAATGTTATCATAATCTGTGTTGACTTTAATTGTTAGCCATCTGATCTTTTTTATTGTTAAAAACTAACATCCCATTAGAGTTATTAAGAATTGTACGATTATGTTTGCACACACTAATGCATAAAAAAGAATGAGAAAGGAATGAAGAGAAGAAGTGTTGAAATTGTCCAAAGTCTTCCTCCACGAAGCCCCCGCCGGCGGCCAGGTTGCCGCCATGTGGACCGCGCGACGCGGCTTAGGACAAGGACTTTGGTAGCTACCTCCCATGCCCAAAAGAGACGTTGATTTCATGTTGGACCGGTTCGGTTTCATTTATTATTCACGTTCTTATGAATTTGGTCAAATTGGCCCCGTTTTCGATTGAATTGGCCAGTTCTCATTTGGTCATCTTTTGACATGTCCGGTCTCGTCTTTCTCCATAGCACGCTCCAAGAAAGTTGGTCAAGAGAGGGAAAAAAAAATCTTAGATGCGTTCGTCGTGTGTGATCCAATAGAGCACGTGAATTGGGCTCACATATGCCCCGGCGCACCCGATACTTAATCGTGCAATAGGATCTAGACCCTTGTGGTGCACTTGACCATTGACCATTGACCATTGAATGTGTATCACATGTTGATCTCGAAAACATCTAGTTGAATTCTACTGTTGCTGTGCAATAGTTCAAGTTTTATCGCTCGCTCCCTAACGTCAGTATCTTGGCTCGTTAATATCATTGCATACTCTCTCTCTCTCTCTCTCTCTCTCTCTCTCTCTCTCTCTCTCTCTCTCTCTCTCTCTCTCTCTCTCTCTCTCTCTCTCTCTCTCTCTCTCTCTCTCTCTCTCTCTCTCTCTCTCTCTCTCTCTCTCTCTCTCTCAGAGCTAGTTGGAGATTTTCCTAGAGAGAGAAAGTAAAATAGGTTGGTGGTAATTTTTTTTTATCATGAAGTAAAAATGGACAGACATGGTGATTATTCTCAATCTGACTCGAGGAACTCATTGAATTCACCCGAAAAGTGACCTAATCAATAGGCCTCGACTTAAAAGTTTGCTGTCAGAACCCGATGCAATTCGAACCTGAAAATTGAAGTAATTTAAAATTGATCCAACTGAACTAAAAGTAAATCGAGCCCAATACTGACCTGTAGCCATGATTCAACTCAACATGCTGTGATATTCGAATTTTAGCTACCAAAATCCAAGGAAAACCAAACTCACTTGATCCAAGCCTTGACCACATCCATAACAGAACAGTATCAGCCTAATTGACTCGTTCCTAAAGAAAGTGAAACTCATGAATAAGAGATGATACAAGATTCGACCAACCTCAGCTTGGATCCAAGAAGCATTATCCAAGAATGACTTGAACCCAAATGCTCTTCGAATCTAAGATGACTAAATATGAGACAGCCTACGACGTCTCCTTGCCATCTCTAGACACATGATGCATCTCCGACTGTGTTTGACGAAGACGATAGATGAGTGCATGAAGTTGGGTCAAGCCCATTCTTGCACGGTATGCATTGGAGTCATTTTCGAAGCTCAATTACAGTCTCTTGTATCACTTAATGCATCGAATTCATAATCCGATTTTAGAACGCTCAATGTTACTCCGGCGAGCAATGTTTCAGCATCACACCTATCAAACCCAACTGCACAAGAAATGCATCCACCATCATTACATTTACTCAATGTGATTATTCAATGTAAATTCAGTTCCACCCAAAACCCACATGAATGGAACCACAACGGTCGATTGCAACAAGCCTCTATCTTGTAAATCATCGATAAACAAATAAGAGTACGAAAAGCATATCTATCTTTTTTTTTATTTTACTATTTACCGGCACGGGCATATCAACTAGATTGAAATATCTATCGCTAACATTGGTCGGTCGATCTCTTGCCCTCACCGTTTGCTAGTCTAGCCTAGACCTAGTGCAATGAATACATGTGGCCCAAACGTAATCAATATCGCAACCTTCTCAATAATACAAGAGAAGAGACGATCGGTTTCTCCAGTTCCGGCAGTGGGGTCGAGAAGAACAGAATATTCTATGAACATGATACTCAAGAATTATCCAAACAAGCACTCCTCTTTCTTCTTTTCTTTTTGTCCGAACTTCACATATTAAAAAAACTTTGGAGTCTTATGCAGAAGAATACATAAAAACAAGTCGCTTCCCTTGATAAAAAGACAAATTAAGTAATGCCAAAATAGGGCGAGGGCGCGAGCGACTCTTGTCGCGACCTAAATTTTCTCAGGCTAATGGATTATTAAGACTAACCTTAACTCGGGCCCTCCCAAGCCCTACCAATTCGCAACTTAGGATTTAAGTTCTTAACATGCAACAGTTTTCATGCTTGGAGTTGCCACTAATCTATTTGTGGTAAGTCGATTAGAGACCTAAATAAAACATAGGGAAATATGTTTTATTCCTACAAACCAGAGATTCTAAGCTCGGGGACTTGATTATGCTAGATCTAGACTAACGTTCTTTCCGTATCTTTTCTTTTTAAAAAATGTTTTGACAGACAGTTTAGATTCATTTTAACTTAGTCACTAGCATGTAAGGTGATCATACGGGTGCGTAAACCACCAAAGTAACACCCAATAATCAAAACATTAAATTAAATTGCAAGATTGAGAGAATTACTTACCTCGAAGCAACGTAAGCATCTGTATTGTTAGCTAGAAAATCACATCAACAATCCTAATATGATTTCTAATTAACAAGCAGTTCACTCAATATTTTTTTATTTTCACTTATTTAAATGAAAGCTAATCTATATGTAATGACGTGCAAAAATTAACATGCGATTAATGCAGCCTAACATGCAAACTATATGTCATGCGACAACGTGACATAATTCTAATGACGGACAAATGATTTGTTTTTGGTAATTTCAAATGAAATTCAGAATTAAAAATTACTCAAATTAACATGTAATCTATCCTAGAGAAAATGATTTGATCTATCCTAAAGTGATTCCTTTTTTGAGATTTTTATTAAAATTCGAAATTATTAAATATCCTAAATAATCCACTAAGATTAAAATAATCTTTAATTTAAACTAAGAAATATGCTATCCTAAATCCCAATTTAAATCAAATAATTATTTTATTCTTTAGGATATATTTAAGATTCCCTAAGCATGCAAAATTTCTAAATCCTAACTAACATATTTTTTTATTTTCTTTATTTAAAAGAAAAACAATTAAACAAAGATAACAACTACGTTCAAACAATTCACGCAATCCGCAATATTCTTCTTATCAAATTCAAATTAAGCAAAGAAATCAAACTAACGATCATATTTATAGGGTTATAGATATCGACGGAAAGCTGATTATTCAAATTTGGAAAGCAAATAAAATTTATTATCGTATCCAAATGATTATGGATAAGATAATGATTTTCTATATCGCCGCGTATCGTACCTTAGGGATAAGGTCGGGTAATCATCCAGATACATTGCCAAATTATGAATGATTCTTAATTTTGGGTGTTTTCGAATATTGTGGATATAACATACATTATCCTAAGTATCTAGCAATCCACGCAATATTCACAGAATATTCAAAATATCTGAACTAGGAATCTAAATACTTTGAAAATATACCGGATAGAGGTTTTTACCTGGTTTGCGGATTACTTTCCAAATTTGAATCACACGGATCGGGATTATGGATTGGATGACCGGCAGCAAACGGACCGATGATGACGGCGTCGTTCGCGGTGGTGATTCGATTCTTGGCGTGGGGATCGTCGCAGCAACGTTTCGGGCACGTCAAGAACGCCTGGAAGATCGAGAGGACAAGCTTCGTCGAGAGGAGAAACTACTTCATGAGCGTCAATGAAAATTTGCGGATGAAAGTCCTCGTGATACTTCCCAGTATGGGATCTTTCCTTTTCTCTTTCTTTGTTGAATACTTTTACTTCAGATTGTCTTCAGCTACTCAAAATTTCACTGAAACACCTTGACCACCGCTTGGACTCTTCTGATGATGTCACATGGATTTATCTCTTCAATCACTGGACACTCTTGGCTTGGTCACGTTCTGGCGTTGATCCTGGTTTCCTCCTTTTCACCTTATCTTTTTCAAGCTTTCTTCTTCTATGTAATGTCGCGGATCTCTCTGTCGCGACCCTAAAAAATTTTTTTACTTTTTTCGAGCTCATGGATTATTAAGACTAATCTTAACTCGGGCCCTCCCAAGCCCTATCAATTCGCAACTTAGGGTTTAAATTGTTAACATGCAAATGTCTTCATACTTGGAGTTGCCACTAATCAATTTACGATAGGTCGATTAAAAACCTAAATAAAACATAGGGAGATATGTTTTATTCCTACGAACCAAAGATTCTAAGTTCGAGGACTTGATTACGCTAGATCTAGTCTAACGCCCTTTCGGTACCTTTTCTTTTCAAAAATGTTTTGGCAGGCAGTTTGGATCCATTTTAACCTATTTACTAACATGTGAGGTGTTCATGCGAATACGCAAACCACCAATTTAACACCCAAGAAAGCGTTAAATAAATTGCAAGATTATGAGAACAACGTATATGAATGCAACGCAAGTATCTGCATTGTTAGCTAGAAAATCACATCGGCAATCCTAATATGATTTCTAATTAACAAACAATTCACTCAATTTCTCTTTTTTTGGATTTTCGCTAATTTAAATGAAACATAACCTATGCGCCATGACGTGCAGAAATGACATGCGAATTAATGCAACCTAACATGCAAACTATATGTCATGCGACGACGTGACCTAACTCTAATGACGTGCAAATGATTTATTTTTTGGTATTTTTTTAATCAATGAAATTCGGAATTAAAAATATACCTAAATTAACATGCAACCTAATGACTTCTCTTTTTGGTATTTTCTATTAAAATTCGAAATTCAAAAATGCCTAAGTTAACCTGCAATCTATGATGACTTAATCTATCCTAACATCATTTCTTTTTTTGGGGGTTTTTTGTTAAAAATTCGGAATAATAAAATAACATGAATAATCCATTGGGATTAAAATAATACCTAATTTAAACTAGGAAATATGCCACCTTAAGTCCCAATTTAAATTAAATACTTATCTCATCCTTTGAGGTATATTCAAAATCTAAACATGCAAAATTTCTAATTAAATAACAAAACAGATTTTTTTTTTAGTTTTCTTTTATTTAAAAGGGAAAGCAATCAAACAAATAAGGATAGCAACCACATTCAAATCAACCACGCGATCCGCCAAATTTGTTTCAAACTCGGATTAGGCACAAAAATCAAACTATCGGTCATATCTATAGAGTTATAGATATTAACGGAAAGTCGATAGTTCAAATTTGGAAAGCAGATAAATTCTATCATCATATCCAAATAGTTATGGATAAAATAATGAAATTCTGTATCGCCGCGTATCGTACCTTAGGGATAAGGTCGGATAGTCGTCCAGATATGTTGCTAAATTAGGAAAGTTTCCTAATTTTGAATATTTTTAAAACATTGCAGATATCCTGAACATTATCCTAAAATATCTAGCAAATTGACACGATATTCATGCAACATTCAAACACCCAAATTAGGAAATTTGATATTCTGAAAATTATCGGATAATAATCTTACCTAATCTGGATAACTTCCAAATTTGAATCGAGGTCGGGATTGAGCTCGGGCTTGCGGATCGGGATCGGGACGAACGGCGACGACAGCGAGACACGACGGCAGCACCGGCGGGCGTCTCCGGCGGCTGTGCACGTTGGCGGTGCAAGGCGTGGACGTCAACGTCGGTGTGGCTGGGCTCGGTTTCGGCGATAGCGAATAGCGGCGGTGGCGCGGCTGTTCTGGGCAAAGGCGACAGTGCGGTTGACTGTGGACGCCAGCAAGGTCGCCGACGGGAGGCTGTAGCGGCTGTGGAGACACGGCGGTGACTGCTCCGGACAGTGGTCGGCAGCGGCTGAGCGGCTGGAACAGCGAAGTGGCTAAGGCGGTGGCCCTCCAGCACGGCTGGACAAGGACGGTGGCACGGTGAGGCTGCTCCGGCTTTGTTCCGGTGGCGATGTGCTCGGTGGCTTCGCCGGTGGCTGGTGATGTCTGGTCGTCGCTATGGCGGGGCGACAGGGAGCTCTGGCAAGCGTCCGACGGTGACTGTGGCGGGAATAGCTGCTGTGGGCGACGGTGGGTAGCTCCGGCGGCTGCGGGTGGTGGCGCGGCTGTGCAGCAACGAGATGGCGAGGCAGCAGCAGCTCACGGCGGTAGTCGGGGTGGAGGGGCAGCGTGCGGCGAGGTGGGGCACGGCGAGCGCGGACGGCGGCGGGCGGCGCTCGGCGAGCGGCGGCGTGGATTCTCGCCGGCCTCTCCTTCTCCCTCACTCACTCTCTAAAAATTCTTGATCTGAAATTCTGTCATGTCCAATTGTCTTGCCCTAAACATGTTTATATAACTCTAACCTAGGTCAATTAGATGGGCTTTCTAATCCTACTGGGCTTAGGCTTGGGCTTAGGTTCTAATTAACATCTAAGTGGGCTGAATTAACTTAGGCTTTAATTAATTAAACTGAACAAACTAAATTAAGCCCAACTTAAAACAACCAAGCCCGTTTGACTTGTAATTCCCGACTGTTGCATTCCGAGCTAGCCGAGTCCCATTCGATAAATTTTAAGCTCGTTCGTCATCGCCGGTTCGATGCAAAATGCAATTAAACTACAATGAACCTAAACTATATGCTATGCAATTTAAATATTTTTGTTTAGGGGTTAAAAAAATTAATCCCTAATTTTCTATGCAAATTACGACTAAATGGTCGATAAAATTTAGGTGTCAACACTCTCTTTGTGGCCGTGTATTCAATGTGTGGCGGCTTAGTAAGGATCACGAGTCAGGAAGCAGCAGTGATGTTAAGAGGGACAGAGCAGCCCAGCAACGTCATCAAGGAGGTCAAGACAGAACAGCTTCGCGTCGATGCGAAACGGCAGCGAGCAGTGACGGCAGCTCACCTAGGGCAGTGCAGAGCGGCAACAGACGGCATGGGCAGCGAAGGAAGGGCGACGCGATAATGAGGCGAGCAAGTGCGCGACTGACTCTCTCTCTCTCTCTCTCTCTCTCTCTCTCTCTCTCTCTCTCTCTCTCCTTGCTTTCACTCTCGCTCACGTGTATCTCTCATGCTCTCAGGAATCGTATTCTAGAAATTATGAGAGCTCACTGATTATGATGCATAACGACATATTTATATTGCAACCCTAGGTTAATTAACCGGGCTTCCTAGTCCTAATGAGCTTAGACTTAGGCTTTATTAATTTTATTTTAATTCCAAATGGGCTAAATTAATTGGGTCTGATTTAAGCTCAAATTAAAAAAAATCAAAACCTTTTAGACTTGTGAATTTTGGCCCCCCAATCCCTTGAGTAAGCCAAGTGCTCAAGCTTAATTTACGCGATGAATTTTCAACTTTCTCGCCGCCGCCGGTCCGATGCGGAATGCAACTAACCTATATGAACTTAAACTATATGCTATGCAATTTTACTATTTTTATTTAGAGGTTAAAATTTAATCTCTAATTTTTATGTAAATTAATCATTAAATAATTAGTTAAAATTTAGGTATCAACAACTCTGATCATGACCCCCAAGGTAAAAGCAAGATTCTGTGCATGTCATGAAGCACTCTCGCCCCAAACCCTAATAATGGCTTAGGACAGGACCCACCGAAGGAAGGATGACCATATTAACTACGTAATCACTGATTGGATGTGGAAAGGGGATTATCTTCCAATTACGGCAAATGAAGGGCCTGGATTTCGCTTTGAAATGTGACTTTTTTCAGGCTAAAGTTTTCGTGGAGAGTTGAATCTGAGTGCTGCCAATTTGCAGGTTTGGTTGCTGGGAAAAAACCAAACACGTTGACATCCATCGGACGAAACGGGGGGGACCCGGCTCAAGGTATGCGCAAAAGGTACAAGGCTAATATGGCACAGACAGGTGATTCTTCTTCTTCTTCTTCTTCACCATCATCGTCCTTGTGGTGGATTTCTAACTACAAGTCAAGATCGGCCATTGGCTGATGCTGCACTAATTCAAGATTTAGGTAGCACAATAGCAAATTAATTGCTGTTGCCGCCTTCTCTTTCCTCTTCTTAACTGCCTTCTATTTTGTTTTATTTTATTTTTTTGGTTGGGTAGCTAACAAAAGGGTAATTGTCCAAAAAGTTGCGGTTGATCAAGTCCTAATTTTTTTAGTTTTGATCGATTTAGTCCTAATCCTTCTGACGATTTGTCAATTTAGTCATTCCGGCCGATTTCGGCTGAAAACCCCTGACGCCGGTTGTCCTACGTGAAACGGTCGATGTCGACGCGAATGATTTTTCGAACAAATCCGATTCTAAAGAACATTTATCGTGCACAGAAAAGAATGTGTACCTCGAAATTTGAAGTTCCTCGTTTACTTTTATTCTTATTTGGATATCCCACTCCCCAAAAACAATCTATTTAATAAAGTTGGTCAGAACCACCGATGTTAGAGAATCAACGACCGGATAGTTGATTACATAGCGTGCGGACCATCAGTATGGCTGGTGGGTGGTCTTTAAATATGATTTTGGATGCTAATCACGATAATAACCAACTAATTAGTGTAAGGTGATGTGAGCATTATCATCTGACATCACAACAACTTAGGGTAACACAGCCATGCACTCATCCAATATTAAAAGCGAAAATTACCAAAAAAGTCCTAAATCTTTTGTAATTGTGCTAATTCAATCTTAAATCTTTTTTTTTATCAATTCAGTCCTAAACCTTTTGCAATTGTGCCAACTCAGTCCATCCAGTCACTTTTGGCCGGGCGACGCTGACTTGGATGCCGGCCAGTAGACGCGGCAATTTTTAATAATTTTTCAATTTTTTTTTTATTTTTTCTCTTTTTTTTTTCCTTTATCTTCTTCTCCTGTCGCCTAGCGAGCTCGTCCTCGCTCGGCCACCGTCGCTAGGCAAGGTTGATCTCGCCCGGCAATGGCGAGGCTACCCCTCACCAGTGCCGGTGAGGGCCAGCCTCGCCCATGGCTGGTGAGGTCCACCTCGCTAGCCTCGCCCTCTCGTCGGACCAGCGGCCAGAGAAGAAGATAGGGAAAAAAGAGAAAAAACAATCGAAAAATAATAAAAAATTATTAAACATTGCCACATCAGCCAGCCGGTATCCACGTCAGCGCCGGCTGGCCAAAAGTGGTCGGATGGACTGAATTGGCACAATTGCAAAAGATTGAGGACTAAATTGGCAAAAAAAAATGTTTAGGACTAAATTGGTACAGTTACCAAAGGTTTAGGACTTTTTTGATAATTTTTTCAATATTAAAACGGCCCGCACTATGACTTGATGAAAAATTTAAATCGGGTGAGATTTGTGCTTTTTTTGTCTGGCCGAAAAATTCACAATTTTGTGCGAAGTTTGATGTATAAACCGAACGCATTGTTTGCTGGGGCGTTTACCGTCATTCCGTTGACTTTTGACTGCCTTCGTACGCTCTGACACGTTCGGCTTCTCGTACGTCGACACGTGGCTTCACCGCGTTGCGCGTCGTGTGTGATGCTCTTTCTTGTCGGAAGGGGCTCCGCGCTTTTCGGGGTCGTGAACATTGGCGTGTATATTCTCTTCATATTCCAGCGTGGATATTACGGCTCTTAAATCATGAGGACTATATTTTTTTGTATTGTGGTCATTTTTTGGTGAAATTTTTTTTCTGTACTTTTTTTCGCAGAAGGGGGTGATTTGATTGGGACGGTCAAACTAATCTCCCCGCGCCGTGGAAGGTCTCTTTGTCTAACAGGACAGTGAAATCGGATTCCTCTTATATTGCTTCGAGTGAAATGCGCATGCGTGATGATCCGAGGATATATATTTTTCCATCGGATCAACACATTAGTTGGATCTTTTCTTTTTTTTTTTTCGAGTAATGAATTCCGTTTCTGATAGATGAATTCGAAGAACCGTGCAATAAGACCATGGAACTTTAACTTTTAACTTTGAAAGTGATGCAATTTGGCCAGATTCTGATCAAATTTTCTATGAATTGCTGACATGGTGGGTACGCAGTCAATTTTCAAGATGCCTCGTCACCAGTTCACCCTTCCCTTACCGCACCTTGGATCCTTGAAAATTTGGTCGAATTCCGGGCAAAGTGCATTAACCGTTAAAAATTTGAGAGTTTGGTGGTTAGGAGGCTTAGCTAGGGTCCTAGGACCAATTTCGGTAGCCTACTTGGCAAATTTCACTAAAATTTAAGTGATCGCAAGAGAAATTTAGCCATTCTCGTCTCTCTCCCCCCTCACCCTAGGAATTGATCCTAGGACCCCGGGCTAAGTGCCCTAACCACCAAACCCGCACCCTAACCACCAAACCAGCCCCCCTTTCCGACTTAAATTTTTTTTTATTGTTTTTGCAACTCACAACGAATCGAAGGAAGAGATGGCCGCTTATAGAGCCCAACACGTGCTAGCTCCAAAAGGCGTAGGCCACCTTTAGGATCGCGGAATCACGGTCATAAGATGATAGGTCTAAGCGATCTCGATTGATAACGAAAATTCCAAAACTTAGGATTTAAAAAAATATATACATAAAGCGAAAAGGCTTATGGATGACAAGCGTTCGTATCTATATCAAATCCAAAGAGACTTGACTTCCATTAGGAAAAAGAAAAGTCCGTTTGAACTTTCTCTACGCGGATAGACCCCAAGAAGTAAGTTTTGGGTCGGAAAATGCCTTTATATATATATATATATATATATATATATATATATATATATGTGTGTGTGTGTGTGTGTGTGTGTGATCACATGGACCAACTTTTAAAATGTTAATCAATCGATTGACTTTGAATCAATTCGAATCGAACTCGTCATTCAAAAGGGTTTGCCTTTCTTAGAAAAGAGATGGTAATTTGAAATTGATTTGTTCCAAAGTCAAGATTGTCTCCCGCGTGCATTATCTTTGAAAAGTAATTTGCTCCTTCATCCACATTGAATTGCTTCCGGACCAGGCTTCTTCCTCGTGACAAATACAACAATGACCTTTTTCTCGAAATATAAGGAGCGTCGATCTGGATGAGGGATATGATCTCGATTTTTGTAGAAATCGCGTCGTGAGGAACTTGATAAACCCTATTAAATTCACGGTGTGCTTAGGGCGACTTTAGAGAATCTTGGAGATTGGAGATCGAAACTCAAAGATCGATGCCACCTAACTAATCCAATTTAGGAATATTAAATTTTTCTATCTTATTAACAAAGATAGGTTTGCCGATCCCCCCATGCTCGAGCGCCTTCTAGATATTTTTCGTTGCATGCGCGTTGTTTCCTAAATTTTCCCACCTTTGGTCAAGTCTTTTCTTCTGGAAGGTTAAGTGATCATTAATTATGACAATCCGTGAGAGGGAAGAAGAATCCCGACCATCGCATTTAATATCCATTCGCTTTGATTCCGTCGAAACTCTTCTCCACGCCGGATGCGCCCCCCAGATCCCCCCTTTTAACCGTAAATATTAACACCAGAACACCTCGAATTTATACGTTTACGATAAATTTATCCCAATTTAATCTTTCGATCACAAAAAACTTCAAATCTGTATGCATATGACAAGTTTACCCTCTATTAGTTTCCGTTAAATTTTACCGTCAAATTACTAAGTTGGACGACATGTGACAGTTGACGGGTGCGCCGGTTTAGGGTTTTACCCCTTTGTTTGTCACAAATTTACTTGTTTGTAATTTTTCATGATATTAATCCAATTTAACAGAGGGTAAGTTTGTCACAAATGTACCAGTTTAGAGAAGTTTGGGATAAATTTATCACAGGTATATTACTCCAGGATTTTTCGTCGTATTAATCCTAATTATAATACACTTTTGAATTTTCAGTCTTTCGAAAATTAATGCTTCCTTCGTTCGAGGACGGTGTGCCACAGGACTCGTGGAAGTTCGATGCAAAGCGATCGTGCGTTGGGAAATGACGTACCTTAACATTCGTACGTCGCCGAACATAAAAGAGACCGGATTCAGCCACCTGACAGTCGACACGAATGTAGAGGGGAAACAAGATTAGGTTGTCCCAGACGACGAGATGGGCATTAGAGACGATTTAAGGGAAAAAAAAATTCGATGAAAAATCGAACATGCAAAGACAAAAAAAAGAATGAAAAAAAAAGATAGGAAGAGTGATTGAAAATTTGAAAATTATTTGTTGTCGTTGGGGATTAGTTTTTTTACGTCTTCTTCTGACCAGCCAGTCCCTCACGTTGCAACTTCCACCTCCATGACAACGCACGCTTTGATCGATTCTCCTCGACAATCACTCCCCCTTACTTGTCCTCGAACCCTGCATTATCGTATGCCCAAACCACGCTAATCTCAGCCACGAAAGAGAACAGATCGAAAGGAGGACAGGAGAACGAAAGATGGAATATAATCTCCCTTTTTGCCTGCTCGTAAAATAGGTAGAATTCGAGGGAATTCAGGACGTAATATTTAGGGAGGGATCGATTCAGTAGCTTAGCGGGAAGACAGCTAAACTTTGTTCCTCGTAACTCCACAACAGCTAAAACATGAACATGCTACGCGTAAAAGCGAAGGTGAAATCTGGTTTTTTGTCTCTTTCTCCTTCTTCTTCTTCCTCGGAGGAGACCGAGGAGACCCAACGTCGCCCGTTGACGTCCCGGGGTCGGAGAGGGGGGTGGCCTTTTCCCGCTATATCGAGTAGTACGCGAAGGCTGTTTGATCTTTTCTTCTTTAGTCATTTTCCCAAGAACCTTCTCTGCTCCTTCGTCTTCTTTCTCATGTTGTCGTGGTGAATCTTCCCCCCCTTTTTGTTCTTTTTCCTTTTGTGTCGAGGAGGTAAATTTCTATGGGGCACCGAGTTTTTTTTCTTTCTTTTTTCTGGGGAGTAACGGGATTTTGAGCTTCCGGGTTTGTTCCGGTTGCCGAAGAACGTTTGCCCGGAGGGGAAAGAGGAAAAAAGGAAAAGAAAAAATAGGGGTTGGAAAGTCAAATTTGTAGAGCCAAGCCAAGTCCACGTTCAACGCCTTTCGTTTGCGCTCATGTTTGAGAGGGGGAGGGAGAGGGAGAGGGAGAGGGAGAGAGCAAATTAAACAAGCGAATATTATTCAAACCCATGTCCGCGTCTTGTTTTCAATGAGTTCTGGAGAAGGTTGATGTGTCCTAGTTTAAAAGCTTCCTCCTCCTCCTCCTCCTCCTCCTCCTCCTCTCTCTATCTCTCTGTGGTAGTTGTTACTGTTATATACTCCCGCTTCTCTCCCGCCCGCTCTCTCTCTCTCTCTCCCTCTCTCATAGCTCTTGTTCTTGATTATTTTTGGTCCAATTTGCTTAGGATCAGTATTTATTCATTGGTTCATTCAGTTTCTGGGTGCTTTTGGGCTTCTGGGTTGGAGTTCTTTTCTGGTGCTGTGTTTATCTGGAGCTAGATCTGTCTTCACTTTCGAGCGTTTACTTTGGAAATTGTTTTTATGGAGTTGGTGATCTGATTTTGGTTGGAAGAAGCTGCTTTCAAGGAGGATCTTTATCCTGTTGATTGCAAATTTTTCTTTTGGGGTCTTCAAGAACTCATTTTGAGTCCTGTTTCTGGTGAATTTCCTCTGGAATTTGGCGGAGTACTGTCGGACTGGGCTTTGTGCAGCCTGCAGAGCTGCATTATTTGCTGGGCAGTATCAGAATTTTCTTTTGGTTCTAGTGTTTCTCAAGCGTAGTATTAAGTTGGGATTGTGATAGCTTCTCTAGCTGAAGGGAGGAGGTGGGAAGAAAAACAGAGATAGAAATGGCTGGTGGAAGAAGAAGAAAGCTGCATTTTAGCAAGATCTACTCATTTAGATGTGGGAAGGCATCTTTCCAGGAAGACCATTCGCAAATTGGGGGACCAGGATTCTCTAGGGTAGTTCATTGCAATGACCCGGATTGTTTCGAGGCCGAGATTCGCAATTACACCGGCAACTATGTGAGGAGCACCAAGTATACGCTTGCCACTTTCTTGCCCAAATCCTTGTTTGAGCAATTCAGGAGGGTGGCCAACTTTTACTTCCTGGTCAGCGGAGTCCTCGCCTTCACGCCCCTGTCGCCTTATTCAGCCGTTAGTGCCATCCTTCCTCTTATCCTCGTTGTTGGCGCCACCATGGTTAAGGAAGGTATAGAAGATTGGCGGCGGAAGCAGCAGGTACTAATAATTTGCTCGTTCCACTTAATATTGTCCCTCAAAACTATTGACATCATACTTTTGAATTCTCTCTCTTGGTTAGTGTAATCAAGTGAATTTTGTTAGTTCTGGGTCACTCTGGAATTCCTGAAAAACAGATTAAGGTGAACTTCGTCTTGGACTTGGAAAGTCTGGGGTCTGAACCTACATAACGAATTTTTGGAACCTTACTAAGTACACTCGCGTGGAAGTACATTCAGATGTGAAGTAGATTGATCTTCCGGGACTTTATGCTTGCAATTGGCTGTATCACATAGCTTCCGCTCTTGCTTGACTAACGGTGCAGTTCATACTTTAAAGTTCTATGCTGATTTTTTTCCTTTTCTTTAAATCAATCAGAAAATAGAAAAGGCCGTACATTTGTTTACGTGGGTTGTGTGATTTTGAATATATTAGGAATCAAATTTTTAAAAAAACTGTTACTTGCTGATGTAGATTTCCGCTTCTGCAACATCTTAGTTTCGTGGCTGTGATTTCATTAAACTTCCTTTGTTATCTTATGAAGATTCACCTGCGATCTGTTCATGTCACCAATACAGTCTGTATCAGTTCCTTTGGTATTGATTGTATCTGTGGGTACTTTGTTTAACCATTCACGTGTCATCCAGGATATTGAGGTTAACAATAGAAAAGTCAAAGTTCACCAACAAAACAGGGTTTTTGACTACACTGAGTGGAAGAATCTGAGAGTAGGAGACATAGTGAAGGTAGAGAAGGATGAATTCTTTCCAGCTGATCTCCTCTTGCTATCATCTAGTTATGAAGACGCTATCTGCTATGTTGAGACCATGAACCTTGATGGTGAGACGAACTTGAAACTAAAACAAGCATTGGAGGTAACCTCTGGTTTGCATGAGGACACGGAATTTCGGGACTTCAAAGCGGTCGTGAAATGTGAAGACCCAAATGCAAATCTATATTCGTTCGTTGGAAGTATGGAACTTGAAGAGCAACAGTACCCCCTTTCTCCTCAACAGCTTCTTCTTAGGGATTCAAAACTGCGAAACACGGATCATATATACGGGGCAGTCATCTTCACAGGGCACGACACAAAGGTTATACAAAACTCTACTGAACCACCTTCAAAGAGAAGCAAAGTCGAGAGAAAGATGGACAAAATCATCTACTTCTTATTCTTCATTCTATTCTTGATGGCTTTTGTCGGGTCCATTTTCTTTGGCATATATACGAAAGACGATCTGCAAAATGGGAAGATGAAGAGATGGTATCTTAGGCCGGACAATTCTACAATTTACTTTGACCCAAAGAGAGCGCCAGCTGCCGCAATCTATCACTTCCTGACTGCACTGTTGTTGTACAGCTACTTCATTCCTATATCACTGTATGTATCCATAGAAATTGTCAAAGTTCTTCAGTGCATCTTCATTAACCAGGATATTCACATGTACTATGAAGAAGCTGATAAACCAGCGCATGCCCGTACATCGAATCTGAATGAGGAACTTGGGCAGGTTAATACGATACTTTCTGATAAGACCGGAACTCTGACTTGCAACTCAATGGAGTTCATCAAGTGTTCGATAGCTGGGATGGCCTATGGAAGTGGTGTCACTGAGGTTGAGAGGGCTATTGGTAGGAGGAAGGGTTCTCCATTGGCTCAAGAGAAAGGGAATGGCAATGACCAATTTGAGCACTCAGCCAATCCAAAGCCACTGATCAAGGGATTCAATTTTAGTGATAAGCGAATTATGAACTCGAATTGGGTGAATGAGCCCCGTGCAGATGTCATTCAGAAGTTCTTTCGTGTGCTGGCACTTTGTCATACTGCTATACCTGAAGTGGATGAAGAGACAGGAAAGGTTTCTTATGAAGCTGAATCACCTGATGAAGCTGCTTTTGTCATCGCTGCCAGAGAAATTGGTTTCGAGTTTTACAAGAGAACACAGACAAGTATTTCAGTACATGAGTTGGATCCGGTAAATGGGAAGAAAGTTGAAAGGTCAGTGTCTTTTGCTGCATCACTATCAAAAAATAAAAGAAGTATGAAACTAGTCTAGCCCATATTAACCATGCTGCAGTCTACTGGTTGTCACTGGGATTCTTGTGATCTTAGTGGCCTATACCTCTGATATATAAAATAGGAAACGAACTCAAATGCTCTAAAGTAGTTAATATTTGCATCCCATCTAAACTTGTAATTCAGAGGCAGAGTGATAGATGGATGGGCATTAGTGATGGTTCTCTTTTTTTCCCCCTGGTAGGAGCACCTTTTTTCCTTATCATTTTGTATGCTTGATTTTGAAGTCTACCTTGCTGGTGAATATACAAACTTGTACCTCTACAGTTACTTTAATATACCCACCTTCTCTCCATGCCTCGATCATATGATAATTCTTGGCAGGCTTCACTTTTACCTCTTAGTTATTTTCTTAGTAGTATTACTTTCATCTGCAGGGTGTACCAGCTTTTGAATGTTCTAGAATTCAACAGCTCAAGGAAGCGGATGTCTGTGATAGTGAGAAGTGAGGAAGGAAAGCTACTATTATGGTGTAAAGGAGCTGACAGGTTTGTTTTCAACTGCCCAATTCAAGGCTTTCTCCAATTCCTCATTCATGCACTTCACTGATGTCAGAATTTGCACTATAAAATTCTTTGCAGTGTTATGTTTGAAAGGCTATCAAAGAGTGGTCAGGAGTTTGAAGAGAACACCATGGATCATGTGAACGAGTATGCCGATGCAGGCTTGAGGACATTAATACTTGCCTATCGTGAACTTGAAGAAGATGAGTACAAGAAGTTCAATGAGAAATTTAATGAGGCCAAGAATTCAGTTAGTGCAGAGCGTGACTCATTAATTGAAGAAGCGATGGAGACAGTTGAGAAGGATCTGATCCTTCTTGGTGCCACTGCTGTGGAGGACAAACTGCAGAATGGGGTAAGACAAGAAACATCAAAATTAATGAGTTAGTCAGCCATCAAAGAAGTTAAAATGACTTTCCTGTGTCTTTACTGGAAGGTTCCTGACTGCATCGACAAACTTGCTCAAGCTGGGATCAAAATATGGGTTTTGACGGGAGATAAGATGGAGACTGCCATCAATATTGGGTATAGTTTGCACATATTATATTTATGTCGATATCATTTGTGGAGTCTAACCTTTCTATAATGCTTCGTCATTCTAACTACTGAATACAATATATTGCAGGTTTGCTTGTAGCTTATTAAGACGAGGAATGAAGCAAATCATAATCACTTTGGAGACCCCTGATATTCAAGCATTAGAAAAGGCAGGAGAGAAGACTGCGCTAAGAAAGGTATGCCAGAACATGGAGAGAGAGAGAGAGAGGGGGGGGGGGTGTGGTCGCGACAAAAGTGTATAAATCAAGTTTAGAAAAGAAATTCTTTTTCTAACATGCGCAACTCTTGGAAAACATTTAAGCCCCTCATTTGCTGCATCAAGAAACTGATTAGTATGGGGGATATGAACTCCTTTAATCTGTTTGCCATCTTCCTCTAAGTTAGTTTTACCAACGCTGAAGAAAAAGTGAAATAAATTGTATTTCTTAACCTTGACGAGTTTCTGTGGACTTAATGAACTATTGCTGATTGATCCTTCAGGCATCAGAAGCAAGTGTTCTTCATCAGATAAGTGAAGGGATGGCTCTGCTCAAACAATCAAGTGGGAGCACTGAAGCATTTGCTTTGATTATTGATGGAAAATCGCTTGCCTATGCTTTGGAGGATGATGTTAAGGATATGTTTCTACAACTTGCAATCAGTTGTGCATCTGTTATATGCTGTCGTTCATCACCAAAGCAAAAGGCACTGGTGGGTCCTTATGTTTAGTATGCCCTTCTTATTCAGAGCATTGCATGCCCTCACAAATCTTTGCTTTTATGTCATTCAAGCAAACAATACTTAACCTAGTGAGTCACGTTAAACATTTGTAACTGGTAAATGCAGGTGACAAGATTGGTTAAAGCCGGAACTGGCAAAACAACATTAGCAATTGGTGATGGTGCGAACGATGTGGGAATGCTCCAAGAAGCAGACATTGGTGTTGGAATTAGTGGGGTTGAAGGAATGCAGGTAATCATCAGAGTGTATTGTAATTATATTAATTTCCATTTTTGTCATAACTCATAATTACATCAACTACCTTATCTCATTATTTCTTACATTTGTTATCTTTTCTCTGCTTGTCAAATAACAGGCAGTCATGTCCAGTGATATTGCCATAGCTCAGTTCCGTTACTTAGAGCGCTTGCTTCTAGTGCATGGACATTGGTGTTACAGGAGGATCTCGACGATGGTAATGCTCTTCTGAATGTAGAAACTGGCATTAGTTTGTCTAAATTATGACCAATAAAATGATTAGAAACTATCCAATAAAGCCCTTTACTTTGTCTAATGACGCTGCTATCTTTCTGCTGCAGATATGCTACTTTTTCTACAAGAACATCGTGTTCGGCTTCTCTATCTTCTTGTATGAAGCACATACCTCTTTCTCTGCACAACCTGCCTATAACGATTGGTTTCTGTCACTTTTCAACGTCATCTTCACATCACTCCCTGTAATTGCACTGGGAGTTTTTGATCAGGATGTATCAGCGCGGTTTTGCCTCAAGGTATGTTCGTGTTTTAACCAGATGTGACTAGAGTTTACCACAATCGATATCTAACGATATAGAGGATCAAATCATAGAGCACAGCAATGTTAAGGTTTACCAATTTCTTCTGGCAGACACGTTCGATAATTGTCTGGCAGCTCCCTTGTTAGTGATCTTATACATTTAGTCCCCTTCTTTGGTGAAAGTTCTCTCCTCTTACGTTCTAAGTCATCACAGAGTTGGATAATTGCAGAAAATGCATGGCGCTTTCTACTGGAAACTCAAAACTAAGATCAACTTAGCCTGTGTACTGATCAGAAGTGTCAAAATCTCCTTTTAGGAAAGTGAAGGAACAAAGATAGTTAATCTGGATATTGTTGACAAGTGAAGTTGAGCAGAAAATGATGAAAATTTGCTATTTCCAATCCACTACTTTTTTGTTTTGTGTAATCACTGCCTTTCAAATCAAAACATTCCTAATAAAATATTATTAACCAGTACCCCGAGGGTACTCGTTAACAACACCCGTTTAATTTTAATAGTGGAAAGGACGTTTGTGTTCCTTACAATACTTCACCATATAGTGTAAGGAAGTGGAACAAGTCTGATCGTGGGCATGACCTCTAGAGTCTCTGGATGAATATCGCAGTGTAGAAATTAAGTTCCATGATTGCAGTTCTAATGTTAATGATTTGGCCTGTCCTTTTGAAGATCACGATTCCAATTATAAACTTTTCTTGCATTTGTTTTGCTGTTGCAGTTTCCTATACTGTACCAAGAAGGGGTTCAGAATATGCTCTTCGGCTGGCTTCGAATCCTTGGCTGGATGTTCAATGGGTTCATTAGTGCAATCATTGCCTTCTTCTTGTGCACAAATGCCCTAGAGCACCAGGCATTTAATGACGGCGGGAAAATTGTCGGGATCGAAATCTTAGGAGCGGCAATGTACACGTGTGTAGTTTGGGTTGTGAATTTGCAGGTGGCGCTCGCCATCAGCTACTTCACTCTAATACAGCACGTCTTAATCTGGGGATCCATCGCCAGTTGGTATCTCTTCCTTTTGGCGTATGGAGCCTTACCGCCTGAACTATCCACCACAGCTTACAAAGTCTTCGTGGAAGCGCTTGCCCCTGCACCTTCCTTTTGGCTGGTCACAATCTTTGTGGCGATCTCAGCCCTGATCCCTTACTTTTCGTACTCAGCAATTCAGATGCGGTTCTTTCCCATGTACCATGGAATGATACAGTGGATAAGGCACGATGGTCGAACAGATGATATGGAGTACTGCGACATGCTGCGGCAGAGATCATTGCGGCCAACAACAGTTGGTCACACTGCACGTTTAGCTGCAAAATCTAGGCGTGTGCAAGATGGAAATCATAGCAGATGACTAGCCGCTGTTACATAGTCCTGGGTAGATAAACGTTAGGATTTGGCAGATTTCAAATACAAAACTCGCCCACTGTAGATGAGTTTCACAGGAAATATATGTATCGATTAAATTGGCCTCCTTCAGAGCGGAACTTTGCTCTCCGTATCACAATAAAGATGTATAGATACACAGTTTGGTTGTACCATATGCCTGAGTCTGAAATAGGCTGCACATTGTAAAATTTTTTGGTGTGCAGCCTTCTGTATCATCGCCAAAATGCATGTAGCACTTAGCAGAGATTATTCATTGTAGTTGTGGATAGTGTACAGAACATCTTATATGATTTTCCAGTGGGTAGTCTTTCATTTTTCCTAGATTCTGCACTTGTGCATTCATCCTAGTTAGAAACTCCAACTCCATATCAAGGTCACGATCAATATCATCACTATCCTCAATAAGAAAATTTTTAGGCTTGTTATTCAGGAATTTGTTCAGAAATATTGTAATGAAAGGAACATAGGAGTTTGTCACTAGGTATATGACCAAATAGGATCGTCTAGTTCCTATAGGACCTATCACTAAGTACCCCTAAAGGGGGACCGGGCTAAGCGGAGCCAAAAAGGGTTTTCCATGAGATGTGAAATGAAAACTATTAGTCTCACATGAGATTTGTGAATAAGTGATTGTTTGATATAGAGCAATGAATATCCGTTTTTCTGCTAAATAGAATGTATTGAACTCATAATTCATTAGATACGTTTTATGAAAGTCAACTAAGTATCGTAAGTAAATTGCTCCGGTTGTTTAATCATTTGATAACTAGAGTCATTCTTTGATAAATGATCACTATGAGTCAAACTCAATAAAATTTGATCAATCCTTTTTTCTGTTGTTAAGGTGGAAACTGAACCAAGAATTCTCTTTCTTTATCATCAATCTAATCACTATTCGCGACGTAGGATTCTATTTTATCATCAATTCAATCACGGTGCACATTTTTTCTTTTTCTTATCAATGAATAGATCTTTCTACTTGTATGAGTTAGATGTTTCGTCTTTTTCGAAAAAAACGATTCGATGGATGGGATTCGGTATCATACTTATGAGATTGATATTCAAATATTTCTTCCTAGAATGCAATGATTTGACCATATAAGCGGGACCACCACCCCCATAGCATGTTACCGCCAGAAGTAAAACCTTGTATTTCTTTAGAATCTCCTAATTTTTTCGAAGCAACTAGAAAGAGATTTTTTAACCAAAAAGAATTCAGTTCAGATGTAATATACCTATCCAGAAGTTTTGGCAATTGCATCATGTACAATGGAATCATCTAAGATTTGACCTTTTGGAACTTTGTTTGTAACTCACTATAGGCTTGGGGAACAAAAAAACGATGTGTGGGTGATATATGTAGCAACAAGGAGGAAAAAGATTGAATACAGGAACTCCCGAACATTTGGAGATCTCACATGGGTTTATATCAATGGTGACTCATTATTTTAATGAATCGTTTCTTCGAACAGAAAAAGATTATGTAAATACTTACTCAAAAGCTCATTTATTAGATTCCATTGTGTAAGACAGAATTTTTTCTGAAAAATTTGCCATGATATATTCAATCCATGCATAATATCATGAAAAATTGATACAAATTTTTTACTGCTACTTAGTATGAGCAATAGGTTTGAAGAAATATCTAAAAAACTCCAATTTAGATATTTGTACCTTGTAAAGGTAAGGAACCATGACATATGTGTTCGGAATATATTCCAATTTGAGAGTTGAAAAACCACTATCTCGTTGAAAGGTTCTATAAATCTATTCTTTCTCAACGCAGTTCTTTAGATAAAGACTCCATTTTTTCCTCTTTACAGATGGTAAATATCTCTTAGAATATGGGGTGTGAATCAAACCCATGTTTGAATTGAAGTTGAGATACTGATACAAGTTCTTCCCTTTTGAATAAGATAGATTTATATCTGAAAGAGGTTGACAATAGGTTCTTTTAAAATTGACTATTTGTCCTTCTGTTAGAGTTGTTCCAGAAATATCTACAACTGAGTAAATAGCTCCATCAACTAATGGATTGGATTGGATCGAATTGCAAAATGGAAAGATTTGTACAAATTAGTCCTTTTATGGAAAATCATTAAATATCAATATGTTTAGATACCTGTGAAAATGGCTCTTCTGCTTAGAAATGAAGTGTTCCAAATGTTCCTAAACATTCTTTCTCCCATTTGACCATTTGTATCTATATACATTACTATCCCGATCCATGGATCTCTCGGTTCAAGAATAGAAATAAGCTAACTCTATTTCCGATTCAATAAATGTTGGTTGATTGTATATTTTATTATAGTTTTATGATTCAAAGTATCATTTCCTATTTGATCCCTTTGAATTCCATATTCGAAGTTGCAATTGGATCTATTCATTAAAAAGAATCGATTCCATACATTTCTTATGTACTCATAGGTGCTACATTTTATTTGAATTAGATTTCGGATCCATCTATATTGATTGACTGCTTCCATTACGTTGTTCCTAGCAAATACTACTATTTTTTGTTTTGGATCTTCCAAATCATTCCGCAGGAGATTTGGACTCCATTTTTTCTGATCCTTCAATAAAAAGATTCATTCTCTTCGTAAATAGGAGGTAGAACTAAAAAGATTTCTTTTTCAATTCATCCCTAGAATTGAATATCTCATTCAAGAATTTTTATTGATCCAATATCTAAGAATTAATAGAAAAGACAAATTCCTTATGACACACCAGATCTGGCTCGCTTAGTGACAGAGTGAATAGATCTACCATTTTTTGAAATCTCTCTTCTAATTCAAAATTGTGGTGTAACGTTTACACCCTTGTTCCAGTCATATTACAAATGAAAATAAATCAAAAAATGTATTTTTGTTCAAGAATGAAATCTCATGACAACTATCCATATCTAGGTCATCCTTTGGAACCATATCACATCCCGAATCCAATGAAATAGGATGAATTGAAACGGTATTTTGTAAATACGTATTATCTTGAATATATCAACTATTTCTTTATTTTCCAAAAGAAACATCGTGTTCTTTCTTCAAAAAGTGGACAGTAGGTAACCTACTTGCAACATAAATCTGTTTATCATAAAGAGATTTGTTGTTCTTGACCCTTTTCGTTATGCTTATTATATTTAGTTTGATCTATATCTGTCTTCATTCCACCCTTTATTCGATGAGTTTTTTCTTAGTCAAATTGCCTGAGGCCTACACTTTTTGGAATCCGATTGTAGATTTTATGTCGGTAATACCCCTTCTCTATTTTCTCTTAGCCTCTGTTTGGCAAAGCTGGTGTAAGTTTTCGATGAGATCAATAGTTAATGTCCTAGACGTCATTTATTCGGGAAAAAAAATCGATTTCTGTATTGAGCGATTGATTTCCCGAAAGCGCTCTTGTGGACCGTCACATCATTACATGCGTTCATCGATTAATTCTCCGTTTCAGTGAAGTTGAAGCAGAAATTCTGCATAAGCGACTGGAATGCAGAACTGCTCATAATATATATATATATATATATATATATATAGGTAAATCATCCGTGAGGCGTTGACATAGGTAAATCATCGCAAGATGCAGAGCAAGGAGCATTATGGTTGACAAACATCCGTGAGGCGTTGCTCCATTATTCGTGGCAGGGCTAATGAACATATCTTCTGGAAATTAATTGAGGTTGCATTTGAATTTGCCGAAATGAAAATGCCGTTTAGAATTTAACACCTTGCAGCATCATACCCGGTCGACCCATTTCAAGTGTTTAAGAATACTCTCTGAGGAATCAAAGCTTGGATTAGGTTTCAGAGAATACGCTTCAAATGATTGTTACTTTGTGTTGACTTTTCGATGATCATATCATGCTTGATTGCAATTCCTCAGTAAATTAATAAGCCGCCAGCACTAAAGTATCTGTCAATTGAGCTGTACAGAGTCAATGCAGAGAAAGTCAAAATCAGAATGGTCCAGGAAGATACAGCCCTCATTGTGTATTGTTTTCCAGCTGAGCCTTCAAAAATGCGTCATTCGCGAACTCATAAGATGTACTGTTTGATAGAGTTTCTGCGCACAAAAGTGACTCCTTCAGTAAGAAACAGAATCATCTTGTTGGTGAAATAACTACTCTGCTTCCGTTGCGTGCTCACAATGTTTCATTTTTCTAAAACCGTGACTGAATTCTCTATTCTCCTGGAGCTCGCTCGATGCGCTTAAGGAAGAAAATTTGAAAAATAAAACGAAGTGACCGGAAAAGGAAACAAAGAAAAGTAAGATAGGAACGCTTTTTTGTTAGAAGTGGTTGTCCTAGCCTTTTGCTTTTCTTTGATCTATTCTAAAGGCAAAAGGAAGACACCATCTTGACAAGCACATTGTGCCACCTTGGAAGGAAGGTGAATGCCCTTCTCTTTTGGATGAATGGAGTGGGTTTAGAAGGTGCTTTCTGATCTATGGTCCCTCACAGCGAAGGGTTAAGCAGGTAGTATAGGCCCTCCGACACAATAGAAGGCATCAGAAGCTTTGGATGTCTTCTCGATTGAAAGAAGGTTGAAAATGTCGAAAACAATTTGTTGATTCGTGACTCTTTGGGAAATCACGCATAGAGAATGGATTTACTCCCTCTGATATTTGTAGCTGAAGAACCAACAATTTCATGAAACTGAACAACACTGGAATCAAATCCCTGATGATCACGTCCACATCCTGAGAAGCTCCCTCCACTTTCCCTGCCCCAAAAGCTCCCAAATCCAAACACACCATTTCGAGACATCTCTTCCAATGCCTTCTCAACCTCCTCCATGCACCGCCCGCCTCTCCCCGACACGTCTAGGAAAATCCCGTCCTCCCCGGCTCCTATAGAGCACCCTGGGCCTTCCACGAGCCAACCTTCATGTAAATGCCTTGTCCTTTCGAGGCTTTTCCTTTTTCTGCTGGAACGCCGAAAGCTTTTCTTGGCGAATTGCTTTGTCTTCTGGAATAGGCGGCATGGAATTTTTAACAAGATGAAGATGGCAAGCTGGAGGACCAGGCATTGGCAACAGCATGACACGACAATGCAATCCGCAGCAAGCGCGTTCCAGTCTTCCATGACTCGTGGATGTGGTTTGGAGGCAAATGATTAGCGGAAGACATCATCATAGGTTTATGAAACAAGGTTCTTTGTCTCTCTGGGGAGGTTATTAGGAAGGGTAAAGCAAGCAAGCAGATATCATGTGGCTAAAGCTAATAAAGGTGGCAATGAGTCATATGGCTTTAAATTGCTTGGCAAATCTTAGGATGCAGCTATTGCTTCCAGTTTTGCGTATCAAGGAACGAGAGGAATACCAAATTTCAAGGAAGCAAAAGCCTTTTTTGTTCCCTGTCAAAATCTGGTAATCTTGGAGTCTACTCTTCAGTTTCAGCTGCGGTGGGATGATTCTTGGGTCACCAAGTCTTCGCTTTGATGTGATTCTCACGCCGTCTGTTTTCGGAGAAAATATTTTCTAAACGGGGAATAACGTAGCTACTACAGCTTTCAACTTAAAGATCACTGTTGTCATGTCTTCCTTCCTAGATCAAGCAATCATCTGTCCCATAACATCAACTTGATTTAATCCTGTTGGACTAAGCAGGATCATTAAGTTAATAAATCTAATTTTATAATACGAGATCTAATGAATTCACAGCTGGTCATTGACAGGATTCTTGCTGTTCAAGTTATTGACTGAGACACAAGCTTTTGGCAGGGGTGACTTCGATAACGCTAATCACATCAATATTTTAATCACGCGTAGATTTATAGGAACAGATGTAGCAATTTGCGGGAGAGTCATTGTAACAACTTGAAGGAGCACCACCTCCTCATCCCTCTCGTTTTATTTGGCTTATCAATTGATGAATACCGATGTGATTTACAATCTCTTAATCACTTTAAATACTAATCATACGAAAGAACATCAACCGGGGAAACGAGCTCATGGTGATGAATTCCTTATAATACTAGCGAAGGGCATGTATTCGATGCATCGTTACTTAGTGCCCATTGATAAAATCACATGTACGCGAGAAAAAATTTGTAATAAGAAGAGTGAAGTTCTCAATAAATAACATGCATTTTTAAGAAAAAAACTACAAGTATTTATGATTTTGCAACATTCCATCAACCAACCAGGCGAATTTTCCTGCAAACAAACAAATGCAACTTTCACGTATGTATTTGCGTGATTAGGACCCCTCATTATTTCCACTTCTCTCCATTTGCTGTCTTTACAATGTGTAGCCCAAGATTGGTAGCTTAATTGCATCGTCAACGCCAATGGACTTGGTTCTCATTCATTGTTTTGGCTTAACCAAGAAATCTCCTCAGAAACGTTTAGTCGTTCAGAAATAGGTGCAACAATACGGTTCCCCTTACTGGTTTTGTGCGCTCCCGAAATACCTTGATACAAGAGTGCGACCTCCTCCAGATCTCCCAGATTATAACCATCATATAAACAGTAATGTTACAGACACAAAACTATCGAGACCGATATTTAGAAGTCTGTGCAATCATACATTATTCCTTGCGAACATGACCTCATAAGCTTTTGCATACAAATCTCTAGACAATCTTTTGTATCCCAAACATTACTCGTGCAAAAAATGAGAAGAGTCTTCCTCTTGCAGCCACAGTAATGTTATGGGGTCTTTCAAAATATTCGCTTTTATTCAAGAGTTACGAGCTCGATTCTATTGATGCAGATGCCAATATGGTGGGCTGTTTGTTCACCGATGTGCAGCATATTTTTCTCCTCCAATTTAAAGACAAAGTAAGCACAGGAATGCAGTAAGATATTGCGGAGATTAATTACACGAGTTTGAATTTGAATACAATGAACAAAATTGAATCAATGAGATTTTCATACCACCCTAAACCTCAATGGCAATAGAAGATATGCAATACTACTGGCTACCCTAAAAAAATTGCGGCAAGGCAGTGCACCACTCGACTTTATGAAGAAACCTACTTACAGGTCCAAGAGAGTGAGTTTTGCCCTTTCCCAGCAGACAAGCTCTTAAGAGCCACAGCTCAGACAAGACAAACTCTCCTGATGCAAAATGAATCCTCCCGCAATATTTACCAAAACCGTCCTTCAACTATTTGAGCTACTCCGGCTAAAGAATTCTGTACTGTAATCTTGGCTGCCAAAAGCCATCCTCTGAAACAATCTGATTTCTGCAGATTGTTGAGCGGAATTAAACAGCTCGCTCTCTCCTAGTCTCATTCCATTGGTTAAGTCGGAAGCAGCCAAACTATCAAATGCTCTCACAATCTGCAAGGTATGACCTGACTCAGGATATCGTCGCTGACGACAGATAATTCCAACCAGAATGCATATTTAGAACTTACCTGTCCCATACGAGGTCTCTTGGCAGCTGAATGTCGCACACAAGCAGCTGCAGCTTCCATCATCCGGAAAATTTCGGCTTCAACATAATTTCTTTCAAGCTTTGGATCTGCCAAAGCCTCAAATTCTTCATTATCAAGTGCATGGCTCAGTAAAGGTCGAGCCTGGAAGATGGTAGGATATATTGGTTAGTGAAACGAATGTTTCATTTTTTACTACTATTCCATTTGCCATGCTTGTGCATTTTGGATTAATCAGTTCATTGAGTTGGACCTGAAAAACACTCAACATTCTAGAGTAGAGGTGATGGTTATCCCATCGTTCATGACAGGGTCCAGTCTACCATAAGTTCAAAGACAACTGAGAAACTCTGTTAGACTTGCATGTACTGTGAAAATATTATTTTTTCTTGATACAATGAGGTGAGACTAAACGCAATTGGCCTGTTGCCAAATAAGAAGTAATCTAATATCCGCTACCTTCTATGGAAAACAATAACTTCAGGGAAAGTAGACCTGCTAGTAGTTCCGAAAGTTACCAGAAGTTAGCACTTAGCAATTAAGCCATGCGTACCTAATAATTACAGACTACGCAGTTTTCCCGAGAAAAGGTAAAAATGCTCAAATGCCATCTGCATTCTCAATATTAAGATGATTAAAAAGGGTTGCATTGTTTTCAACCTTTAATTGTATATCAGCATCTGTCCTGACTCGGGCCATACACATTACATTAACAATTACGTTGAGTAATATTTCCAAAGTTCAATAAATGCTCAGGTCAAAGGAAATCTCAGAAAGAGCTCATAAGTAAGATGATATGTCAATGATGGACCTGCATAATACATTTTGCTTTGATGGTCCATAAATTTCCCAAAATCTATTTGCTCTAGTTGTTTCTTCCAATATGGACCTCAATGTCGTAGTAGCAGTATAATATGAGTAAAGACACATCCAAACTATCATATCATTATGATAGAAAAGCATCATAGCCAATACTAATAGATAAGCTTTAAAGGGTGCAAATAAATGCACAATTAGATTGATCTGGCTAGGACATTGTCTTATAAAGATTCCCACTGTTGACCCCCGAGACATAAATTCTGTTTAAGTTCTTAAGTAATGAACTACTTCGTAATTCAGGGCTATCAATGGGCCAACTCAGAGAATACAAGTATGAACAAACCTACAAACAGATTCGACACGTTGCTTAACATGCTCCACAAAGACAGATGACCAGCATCTATACTGCTCTGCTAAATCTAACAGCTCTATCCAAGTCAATTTAATATGGCGAATCATGATCAGAAAACAAAAAAAGGAAAACAAGGATTTGTAACTAACCCATTCAACTAAACTCTCATCTCCCAAGGGTTGTGATGCATCCACAGGCTTCCGTCCAGTTATCAGCTCCAGAAGCACAACTCCGAAAGAGAAAACATCAGATTTCTCAGTCAATTTGCCACTTGATGCATATTCAGGAGCCATGTATCTGAAATGTCACCATGAAGAATTTATGTTAAAGAGAACATGTGTGGTAAGTGCATGGGCCAAACAATTGACAATTGGTTTTCATAAAACTCAGATAGATGTCATCTCTAGGCATCACAACCAAAAATGGACAACACTACATACCCGAAAGTTCCCATCACACGTGTAGTGATATGTGTATCAGCATCAAGAGCTAATTTGGCAAGTCCAAAGTCTGATACCTGTGAAACAAAGAACTAGGCATCAGTACAACCAAACTTTCAGAATAACCAATTCAAGCCTGTCCTATTGGGATAGTAGGCACACCCGAGATTCGAATTTATTATCTAGAAGAATGTTTGACGACTTGATGTCTCTATGGATAATACGAGGATGGCCTGAAAAAGACATCAAAATTAAGAAAAAATTACACATTAGCAAATGATGGGACAGAGAAGATTCCGTGACAAAATCTACTAAAAGACATGTACTGCTGAAAAAGTAAATCAAGCTAATTCACTCCAAGAACAAAAACCTCTTGGAATTAAATCATAATACACCCTTTCGTCTCTCAAGTGAACAAAATATAGGCCAAGAAAAATAAGTGTATCTGTTAAGCTTATTTGCGTACTTTGCTTTAGATTTTAACGGATATCAATTACATGATCCCCAAGTAACGTTTGATCTTTTTTTTTTTTTTCAAATAACATTGCAACAAAAAGAAAGGGATTTTATTTTGTATTTCTCAGATTAGCTCAAGTTAATGTGCATTAAGTGGCCATCAACAATCAGTAGTTGGAGAACTGATGCTTACAGTCTTCATGAAGGTAAGCTAATCCACGAGCAGCACCAGCAGCAATCTTAACACGTGTTGCCCAGTCCAGCACTGGCCTACCTTCTCCTACATGTCAGAAGGGAAAAACTTCAAATCAGAAGGGGCAGAAGACAATCTGTACAAAGAATACTTTGGGCATCGAAACATTGAGAACTTTGAGATGAGCAATTACTGTACCATGAAGATGAAAGTAGAGGGTATTATTAGGCACATAGTCATACACAAGCAACCTTCTGGTGTCAGCAATGCAGTACCCAACTAACGACACCAGATGGCGATGGTGTATGCGACTGATGATTTCAACTTCAGCTTTAAATTCTCGATCCCCTTGCCCACTACCAACTTTTAGCTGCTTTACAGCTATCTCTCTCCCATCTGGAAGGAATCCTTTATAGACAGCACCAAATCCACCTTCACCCAATAGATTTTGAGATGAAAAACAATCGGTAGCCTTGACCAGCTCTTCATACGTAAACCATGCCCTGGAATTTCCAATCCCCCCCTGCTCCTTCGACGAGTAAGCATCACTCCCCGAACTACTTCCGAGGAGGGGTGCAGCAGAATGTGTCTTGATAACAGATGAATCTGGAGACAATTCATAATATAAACTCATTCAAGCTAACAACCACCACATATAGATCCCCTCTTAATTCCACATATACTCAAGAACAAGGATTAAAAGAAGTGAATCTCTTATGCCTCTCTACACCAATCCTGAACCATGTTTGGTTTTTCTTCAGAACACAGTTAAAAGTTTAATGAATTTGAAGATTCCAATGTGCTAAATTCCCTATTAGGTCAAACGAGACATCTGATATCATTTGATATCTTCATGTTGCATCGCTTATATATCTTGCGGTGCATGAATGCTTCATACTTCCAACATTAACCACCCCAACAGAGAAGTGCTTGTACTAACCATCAAGCCAATTTGGAGTGTGGGTTTTTGAAAGATTACTGAGGCACCAAAACAGAGAGCACATTTTATGAATGAGAGACCATAGCGCACCCTCACAAATGGTACACAAAAGAGTACAAAAGATTTTCCGGAGAGGGGAGAGCATCTTTAGAGTACCTGTTCCAGGGGAAGAGGCCCCGGGTGATGGCACGATGTAGACTCCAGTAAGTCTAGTCACCTTTTTCCTTCGTTTTCTTATGCACCAGACAGCAAATCCAATAAGGCTGATGAGGATGAATCCCACTACCGTAACAATAGCCACTGTGCCAACTGTTCCTATTCTAGAACTGGAATTCCCCATGTCATTGGAACTGGAAATTGAATTAGTATTGTTGCTTGCAGTTGGACCAGTAGAAGAAGGGGTTGAAGGGACAGGAGTGGGAGGTGGAGAAAGACCTGACAGAGAAGGTGGAGATGCTGAGATTGGAGGAGAATTAGAAGGCGGAGTTGGTGGAGAACTGGGAGGTGGGGAACTAACCCTAGGAGGTGGAGGTGATTTAGCTGGAGGAACTGATGCCAGAGGGGGAGGTGAGCCTTTTGATGGATTTGGGGTTGGTGGTGGAGGTGAACTTTTGGGTGAGGGTGACACAGGTGCTGGTGGTGGAGGCGAACTTAGAGGTGGACTTGATGGTGGTGATGGTGGCGGTGGCGGTGAATTGTCAGGGGTATTGGGTGATTGAGGTGGTGGTGCCAGTGAAGGTGGACTTTCAGGGGGTTTTGTAGAAGGCCGCAGAGGTGAATTAGGAGGTTTTGTTGGTGGTGGAGGTGAACTAGGTGGTTCTGCAGTCGGTTGCGGTGGAGGTGAAATCTCAGGTCGTGGAGTTGATGGTGGAGGTGGTGAACGTGGTGGCGGCACTGATGGTGGAGGTGGTGGTGGAGGCGATCTCGGAGGAGGAGTAGTGACATGTGGTGAAGGAGTAACTGGTGGACTAGGTGACGGTGGGGAAGTTGGAGGAGGAGGAGGAGGAGGCGATGGCGGGGGTGGACTTGCTGTAGGATCTGATGATGACGGGGAAGGAGGTGAGGGGGGTGGAGCTTGGGAAGATGGAGGTGGAGATGAAGTACTACTAGTACTAGGACGCGGTGCCGGAAGGGATGGCGTCACTGGAGGAGTCTGAGGCGGTGGTGATAAGGTTGAAGGGGGGGTGGAGTCGGGTGGATTCGCATCAGGTGTAGCGGGGGAGTTAGTTGGAGGTGGTGGAGCAAAGGAAGGCTGTGGCGGTGGAGAGATGGTAGTTGATGGTGGGGGCACGGTGGAGGGGGATTCATCCGGAGATGGCGAAGTACTTGCCATCTCTGAGATCAGCACAACCCAGACAACAGATCAATCTCCAGTTTCACAAATCATGTCAAATCTTGAGGATTCCATTAACACATTGGACGCCTCCACATTTCCCTTCCCAGCTAAGAAGATCAAATTTTGAGGACAACCCAAGTGCCTATACCAATTCTTGAGCCAAACCCAAAACCACAAACAGAATCACCAGACTCTTGCCACTCAGAGTCACAGGAAGACCATCAGTATCAGCCAATGAAGAGTAGTAGAGCACAGTTCTGGGGACCGACGGAGCTTACTAACCCAGATGAACCAAGAAGGGCAACGTTATGAGAGAACCCAGATCAGCTCCCAAAAAAAAAAAAAAGCAATGATAGATCACAACCTCCAAAAGAAACAATGATTCACGAGCTCCAAGCCGCATAGACTGAGCCCAGCAAAATCCAAACTTTTCTCATTCGATTCAGGACTCGAAAGAAAAAAAGTACAGCCCGAATCTCCAGTTACAGAAATGTACCAACACCGACACTAAACAAGCGAGCGGAGGCGAACCCAGAAATGCTTCAGAAGCGCTAGAGCCGAACCTTTCGCGCTCCAAACAAATCTCTTACTCATTCAGCCATTCGAAGTCATCACAGCTCGTTCTTGAATTGGACGATGAATGAGTGCCTTGGAAGCTTCTCCGTGCCTCTCTCTCTCCTCCCTCCCTCCCTCCCTCCCCCCCTCCTTCCCTCTCTCTCACAACTGCGAGGAGGCACACACGGAATGTGGGGTCACCGATCCAGAGCCAAGGCGATGATGGGGACGTCAAGAGACAATACTGTTCGAGGGCTTGTCCGAACTCAAACGAAAGATGACAACAGTGAAGGTCCATGAATATGATTATCAAAGTCATTACCAGATAATTCACGGTTCACAATTAACGCGGCCTTTCTGCGTAGGGGATGCTTCACTTCATTGCAACGTCAAATCAAACTCCGCCAAGATGATTATCTTATCATTTCCTGATGAGGTGTTTTGCTGAGTAACCGGCATGCCCTGCTCATCCTCGTTGCCAAGCCAAGATCTTTGCGAAATTACATATTTATTTTTTTTAAGGATTAATACTACCAAAAATCTCAAACTGATATATCTGTGATAAATTTATTCAAAACTAATTTTTTTGACTTTCGAAAAATCTCAAACTGGTATACTTGCGATAATTTTACCCGAACTAATTTTTTTTACCATGAAAAATTTCAAACTGATACATTTATAATAATTTTAACCCGAACTAATTTTTTTACCATTAAAAACCCTAAACTAGTACATTTGTGACAAATTTACCATATGTTAGTGTTCGTTAAATTTTTCTATCAAATTGCTAAGTTTGATAACACGTGATAGTTGAAGGGTATAGCAGTTTGGGGTTTTACTCTTCTATTTGTCACAAGTTTATGAATTTGTAGTTTTTATAATATTAATCCAATTTAATAGAGAGAAAATTTATCATAACTATACCAGTTTTTTGTGGTAAAAAAATTGGTTTGGGGTAAAATTGTCACAGGTGTATCAGTTAGGGATTTTTCGTAGTATTAACCATTTTTTTAAAGGTTGTGTCTTTTTAAAGGTAGTCTATATAAGCTCTCGTTTATAGGCAAGGTGTTGATATGTTTTTTCTTTTTTCACTTTCAGATTCAATCGGATCATCACTGAATATGATAATGTACATAGTTATATCGAGTTCGAATCATTTTGAGTTCATTACTTTCGAGTCGGGCTGATATCGAACTTTACTCATTTGGGGTTCGACTTATTCTTCATTCAGTTGAGATGTGAAACAAAAAAGACATTCCTCGGATGATGATTTTTTTAGATTGTCGTAACAACTTTCAATTGCGGGTGACATGTTTATCATACAAAAAAAAAATGAAAATTGTAAAACCCCGTGCTTTTGTCTCCAATGTGCTGAAGGAATTTTTTCACATGTTATTCCAGGTGATCGAGAAGCAAAAATAGTATGATCTCCATCGCAATATGAAGAAGCCACTAGCTTCTATAAATGGTCAATACAATCATCAAAGTTGCGTATATCCATCGGAACAATATCTATGAATTGACGGTGTATGTGCGTCAACAAAGCTCATTTATCATTCCAACCGATATCATATCCTATATATATATATATGTATGTACGTATGTATGCATGCATGCATGCTAATTTTATCAATCCGACCTGCCCCTGGGTATTCAAATGTTTGATTTTGTCTTTCCGCAGCGTCTGATGCTTTTAAATCAGATGGAAGGGTCGTAGTTTTAATATCTGTACGTGTTTGGACTTTCCCTTCCGGAGCCCGTGTTTGACCGCATTAACGAAGTGGGGTACAAGCACAGCTTGGTCTGCATGGATTTTCTTGTCCTGACCATACGAGTATTCTTTCGTCAGAAAGATAAACGCAAACCACGTATTTAACAGACCCAATCAGTCCTCGTCCAGAACAGAGGACCCGGCCAGTGAGTGACCTACACGGTGGTGCATGGAACTTACAGATTTAAAAAGGCGAATTGGATCACAGAGAACATAAGAATAACAACAGCATATCAAATAGTGGTTCCCCCCATCTTTTTTTCATTTTTAAACTTAAACGGGAGATTCTCTATGGTATGGTCCACGCACGGACAAGTGACTAGGTTATGTGCAGGCGAATTGCTCTTATATTAAAGGATGCAGTTAAGGAGCTTTTCACGGTGTTAAAGCGAGCGAGGGAGCATTAAGATCTGGTGGGTCTCCCCAATTTTTAGGACGATGGACTCGAAAACGACAGAAGTTTCACGAGTGGTGGTGGGTCAAGATGCAGCAGTCCCTGCAGCACGTTATTTGCGACCCGTGAAGTTCCAAGCGACATGCTGCTCCACATTCGGAGACTGTAATGGCTTTAGGACCTTCAACGATGCAATCATATATGCCTTGGGCACCATGAACTTTAGTGGCCGTGAGCTTCTCACTCACTGCAGCACACCAATCCAGCCCTAGGGATGGGACCTTTTTCTGCCCTTTTCCCCTTTATCTTTCTCCTCCTATTTTGTTGACTTTCTTTTCGCTTTTTGTCCCATTCGTTCTCTTTCCCGAATTTCTCTTGCTCTTTAGAGAAAAAGGAAAAGCCAACAGGCATGTGGCTTGCTGATAAATTAACTGGGAGGTGATAACAATAGTATCATAAATGCAAGGCTCGACTTCCACGCTCCTCAAGATGCAAAGCAAAAAACTCATAAAAGAAAGAAGAGAATTAGAGATAAAATAGATTAAAAAAAATCTCTTTTTACTGTAGTTGTGGACTGTTAAAATTGGAGGACGTGAACAGAGAAGGACAAACATAGAATTTGGACATATTGGCGATTGCTGACAAAGGGGGTGTCGGTGGGTATGCGAGACAAGAGGGACCGTAGATTTGGGGCGCACGCGTCTCTACGATTTTCACCGACACTAACATTGGCAGAGACAACCTTTTAACACATGCATCATCATCATCATTAGGCTTTTTTTTTTTTAAGGTTTGGTAGCCATAGACTAAATGACAGGTCCATGTCTCCAACTACACGGTCGAGTAACCTCTTCCCAGATTGCGGACTGCGGCTATGTCTGAAAATTCAATGGTGGCGCGGAACAAGTTTCGTTTTTCCTAGATGGGCTACGTAGTGGAAGGTGCAGCTACAAAATTTGGTGCTACACTGTTTTTCCCGGATTAGAATGATCCGCTTCACAACCACACCAATCACCATCCAGGTGCTCAAGTCAACAAGAATGTGAACGCAAAACCCGTGCACGAAGAACCCGAGCCGCCAGAGAGTTTGGTCAATGAGAAGGGAAGGACAATGAATAATAGTGCTAGATATTCATGCATGAGTATTCCTAGGGTAAATCAAGATTGTTTCGGAAAAGCTACGAGAGAATTTTGTGAACCAATTCTTGAGTGTAAATATGTATGACCTTCAAGCCAGCAAAGCACGCTCAAACTGAATCGCCGCACACTTTTATGTTTGAGGTTTAACCAAAACCAGTTGCAAATCACCCGTTCAACATCTACCGATCATTCGGAATGCTCCAGCACATAACTCTTCCGCGAAAGAGAAGGCTCTGGGAAGGGATGGCGGGTTGGGGAATTTAAGATTTGGTTTGGGCCAATGAGGACGGAGTTTTTTATGCCTTTTTTTTGCTAAATAGGAATCTTTCTACTTTAAGTCTGAAAGATTGTGTCCCCCTGCATAGCTTTAACACGATGGAACTTTTCTGGCTTTCGAAGTTTTGGAATTCTATTGATTGGCTGTTGACATTTGACCTCAAAACTCCGGCAGTACAAGCCTCTAGCTTTTTATAATGAAGAAAAAAGGGGGAAATCTGGAAAACGACATCGGGAGGAGTTACTCTACGCGGTTCCTTACTTTTGCAATAAAGACTACACGCTTGATGCAGATGCCGTTTGAGTGTATGTGCCTATAACACTAAATGACAAATAGGGTGCTTGATCAATGATCATCTAGCTTAATTTTTTGGACCAAACCTTCATATTTACCAGGACGGTTGCTTTGCTTTGGGACATGGCGGATAGAAAATATGCAAGCCCTCTTCCATTTTCCCTCCCTTCCACTCCCAAACAAAGCATTCTATAAAAAGGGAGGAGGGGGGAGGGGGGTGGCGTGGGGGAGGGTAGGGGGTATGCGGAGATGAAGATGAGGGGAGCTACGTAGCGTATAAGAGTGCCAAAGAAATCGCAGTTGCAATCAAGAGTTGCTGGATGGCGACTACAGGAACGAACACTAAATTACCCTTGGAGCAAGCCGATTTCCAGCATGCATATGACCCAAAAAGGAATCAGCACGAATTTTTCTAACCGGCATTCAATCATCAAATCAATGACAACATCAAGTGCGCTTTTTTGAATCTCTCTCACCGATGTAAAAGCTGCAGCAAAAATAGCCATTGTTACCTCTGGCTTGCTCGAAGTATAGCAGTGTAAGCATATCAGGTTCAGATACAAATACCACGAGCAGGGGCAATAGGAAATGAGTACTCCGCATTCTCTCAAAAAGGAAAAGGCAAATAGCATCGGCTGACATAGAAAAGATCCAAGAAAAAGAATACTATTGATGAAGTCTGTTTTCCATTGCTAAGGCAGGTTGAGCACCAAGTCAGCAACATTCATAAGGCTGCTTATCAGGTTGAAAAGCTCAACATCAAAGGAACCTTCGTATCTCTCTATTCTATTTTCATTTGCTATATCCATTTCTCACACAAACTAACTTGTGAGAACAAAAAAAAGAAAGAAACATGAGAACAGGTTTTTTTTTCCTACGGGGTTCAAACAACCACTTCAGGAATTCAGTACCTGTAGCTGTAATAGTGAATTTCTGAGTTAACACTCCCGCTATTTGGTGTTAGTGGATCAAATTCAGGACTTTGCTTCTAGGAGAAAAGCTATCAGTTTATTCTCCCAGTGCTGTGAGAGTAGCAAGAAGGACGTAACTACTCGAGATGATTGTCCATAAGAAATCTTAATCCAGAAAGTTGGCCCCGACTTGATTAAATAGGACGGGATTCATTAATGAAGCGGTTAGTTCAGCCCATTCGATAGCCTTGAATTCCTCCTAGACAGTATCTCGGCTGCCCAGCTCTTTCCTATTTCAGTCTGAAACTTACCTACATGAAAGAACATAAAGAAAGAAAGACAACGTTAAATCCAAATCCCAACATAAAGTGAGAAAAGAATCGGAAGAAATATCTACCTGCTGTTGAAAGGAAAAACTCATCCAGCACCATCCCATGTTCTGCATGTACATAGCATAACCTCAAATGAGATGGCTTTTAGGAAAGTGTATAAGTAGAAACTAAATCAAAACCAGAAATAGATAGCACATTTTTGCAGTTCCCAAATCTAATTGTATGACTGGAAATGAGCATTCAGACGTGAGTAGAAGCTCCCAAAAGTCGGGTGCCATTGAGTATGTAGTGTCATTCAAGAAACAAAATCTCAATCAGCATAATCAAATATGAAAGAGATAAAGAGGGAGGGCAAGGAAGAGAGGGGGAGACAGAGACAGAGACAGACAGAGAGATGACACAGATCGTGATAAAAAAAACAAGAAAAATTTGACATATCACATGATTGACCATATTATCTGTATACCTGCTGTCATTGATTTTCAGTAGCATCAATGAAATCAAATCAGCAAAAGTAAAAGGCAGAGTCATAAGAGCAGAGAATCCATCAAATTCTTGTGAGTGTTCATTATGAATTTTAAGCAAATATGATGATAATGTTAGCTCATGAAATCCCAAGGTAACACTTTTTGCTTCTCTACCTCCACCCACTAACAGTTCTATCCTATGCCATTAAAGTGATGGAATCCTGGTCAGCACAATCATGAGCATGCTTTAACCACTGCATTCAGCAGATAGGATAAAAGTTGAAAAGTATATCACAGCCAAACAGTAAAAACTCTCTCACAACCTGGATTCTCCCATCATGTGCAAATTAACTTGTCATCTTAAAGCTTGCCTGTTTGCTAGTAAGCAGCATGTTGGTAGAAGGCATAGCCACCTAGATTGGTAAATAAGGAGCCAAAAAAATATGGAAATGTGGTCTTCAAGCTGTGGAGAGACGAAAATATTAACTGGAAAGATCATTCATGATCAAAGATTAAAGCTAATGGCGCCTAAGCTCCGATCAGCTCACTTGGAATCAGAACTTTTGAATCACCCCATGGAGGTTCTCCAGAAATGTTCATGTCAGAAATTTGAACTTTGATTTTGAAGCGGTCACAAACTCTTCTGTACTGTTGATGATAGCAGCTCATTTTCTTCCAAGTTTACCAAAGCATGTAAAGTACAAAATCTTCTTCATGGTTAACTCAGGTAATTCGATTGGTTGACTAACATGAAACAACAACAGGGAATAGGTAACTACAAACACAGCAAATGCCTAAGGAGTCTGCACACACATGGAGAGACAGTAGGTGGGTGCATTACCCATCTCATATTCCAGGGCTTGCAGAATCAACTCGACCTGGAAAATGGCATATGTTAGTTACTTGAATTAAGGAAACCATGCCATCGAGAACAGGATATGATTTCAAAAAGAAGCCCAATAAATTGAGTAGTCCTGAAAAATCGGCCACCAAATGCTTTATATCCATAAATAAATAAGAAACTCTTACTGTTATATGTAAGTACTATGGTAGACTTAGAAGCATTGTTCGTTGATCCAGCAATCTTGTGTCGCTTAAGGGAAACTATCTTGCTTTAAATTATGTGCAATGAAAATATCAACATCAAAGCATAGCTATGAAATGATGATCAACCGGCTAAGAGCAAACGAGACTACAATAGCAATTTTAAAGAAATGAAGTGTGCCCTGCCTAAAAACAGTAGCTCATAAGGTATTACATGCCAGCAAACACATACTTTGTCAAAATCTTTGACCAAATTAGCCTCTAGAGAAGAATTGTTCTCATACTCAGCCCAAAGTTCCTTGATCTCTTCAGCTACAGAAAGAGAATTTAAATTGGAGTCAAACTCAGGAGCTAAAAGGTAATCCAAGATCTAAAAGATGAGAAGATTAGTACCCCTCATCCCTCCACCAAGAACTTGACACATTTCATCTAAAGCTGCTTGTTCTCTCCTACTCTTTTCCTCTTTAGGCACGCCATCTGCTGGTGTTATATCTCCAACAATAGCTACAGAATTCAAGATGCAACTTCATTCAAATTGATGACACAAAATGAAGCCTGCGATGGTCTTGGGAGAATGAAAACTACATGAAAAATCCAAACTAAACTATAACCGAATCACTTCAAATCCTTTCTCTTCTTTTCTCTAGTAAATATCTAAATCTATTCTTTCCTTTCTAATATAACTCTTCCAAATACGAAGATATTTCCAAATAGTGGGCTAGACAAGACAGGAAAATTGAAAAATCTTTAAAGGTACTAGTCCATTACAGAATAACATCAACAGTAGCACCCCGAATAAAATACTCATCCAATTAGAATGGTCTATGGAGATCCAACAGTAAGAATAGAAACAAGAATAAATGCAAGATCATTCCATGTGAGCCATTTGCATTTACAGTTATACTAGAAAAATTTGCACGAACCAAAAACAGCAACAGCAATAGCAAATCAGAAAAGCACAGAATGGGCCAACACAATCACAAAATTAAAGAAAATGAGTATGAAAATCAGACGGATAACTATACCTTCAGCAATATCATGCACAATCGCTATCTTGATGCACCTGTGGAAGCAGAAAAGAAGTGACGTGAGAACACGAGAAAAGCATAAAAGTGACATAGAACATCAACTGAAAAGTTGGTATGGATGCATGTGCCATTTGGTCAAGAGCATTATGGCAAACAAAATCTCAACTTTAAAAGAAAAAAAAAAAAGAAGATGCATAGTTCTTTCCTGCCAATTAGCTTAAACAGCCACAAACACATTTTTAGCAAGAGCTTCGTTGGGATACAAGGTTGAAAACTAGTCATTCAAATTGTAGCTTTATTTCAACAGTAAACTCTATATCTACTTTCAATCAAATTGAAGTAATTCCAAAGTTCTGCTCATGTAACTTCTAAAATGGTTCAAAGTGAAATTACTCTGTCACTCACCTGTCAGAAAACTTAGAGACTGCATGGGCTAACAGGGAATAATGTGAAACTTTATTCAGGTCACACCACATACCACATCAACTTTTCCCTTAGAATTGTGACAGATGGTACGGTAGTAATTGACCAATTGGACATCAGTTCAGAAGTAAAATAACATAATTGGGAATTAGAATGGATTATACCACAAAAGATGATGAAAGATGATGAAAGATGAACAACTTTGAATAAAAGTCACTCTGAATTTGACAAGTACATAGTTCTAAGAGCATGATGAGGGTTTCCAACCTTTCCCTATCCAGTCCAGGAAGATCATCGGCAATTAAAGCCATCAATGCCATGCGGTACATATGATCAGCAATCGACTCAGGACCATCGATCCCTTGATTGATCCACCCTTTCCTTTTGGTGGTCTGCGAAAGAAAGCCAAAAATAATTTCTACTGAACACAATTTGTCAAACATGTCGCAAATTCCTACTTAAAGCATTTCCTTCTTGCTTTTGCTGCCATCTATTTTTTTAATTGGAAACGATGAGATCCGATAGAACCTAGATACACAAACACAGAAATCTCTCTCGGTGTAAACTCACCATTATTGGTCAGATAGAACCTAGTACAAGCTCAATGTCGTGGAAAATGCTTTGCCCAAGGTCAACGCACGATCAATGTAAAGAGCAGAAATAGGTGTGATCAAGGGACGTGAATGCAAGTTATCAGGACAACTACCTCAAAGCTAGATGTTACGCGCCAGCCGATCAAAGTCAAGTATCAGGACCGCAAAAGACTTACGTGCAGAAAATTCTCACTCAAAGTTCGAACAATGGAACATACTGAACAAGCTTCAACAAGGTAAAGTACCAAACAAAGTGGAGCACAGCAAACCACCCAGCAAAGTCCTGTCAAAACTCAGAATAAAAGAAAAAGGGAATCTAATGCTTAAAAAAAACCAAAACTGCGGAAAAACAGAAACGAGTGTATCAAGCTCAGGCTTCAAGATTTCCGACACTCACGTCATTTCATAACGAAATCATAGATCATGAGAGAGAAAGGTGCTTCCTAAAACACGCCTAGAGCTTCATTCGTCAAGTTTTTTGAGCAACCAAAGTCAGCCGAACCAGAACCTTAATGCAATCCAATAGTACATGAAAAAGAATCAAAGCTATCGATAATCCGAGACAAGAAGTTGTTGGCACAGAATAGAGCGCATTTCTGCAATCAGCTCGCGCTCCAAGAGCCGCGGACACTGATCAATCGCGACAAAATGAGAGAGGGAACCTAATTGTTTCACACTTAGATTTTTACTCGTCGCAAGAGCAAACGAAATCAAAGCCGAAACCGCGAGAGTCCCATGCAATACCTTGAGCTGGTGACACAGCGTGAGGAAGTCGATGGCCGAAGCCGAAGAACGATGAGCAGGCGATCCGATCGGCGCGCCGGAACGATCCGTCCGGCGCGAAGGTTCGAAGCCTTCCGAGGAGGAAGCAGCAGAGGAATGCCCGCGGGAGCGCCGCGAGAGAACGATCCTCGGAGCAGCCTCGGGGCGGCGGCGGCGGCGGCGGTCCTCCGTCCCGAGGGAGGCGCGATCGCGGAACGGCAGAGGAGCGAGGGAGCGATGGAGGCGGAGCGGATGGAGCGTCGAAGGATGATGGACCGCCATTTCCTCCCTCCCGCGTCGGCGAGGGGAAGTTGAACGGGGAGAGGAGGATTCGCTGGGAGTCACTGTTCGTTTCCTACGATGTCGCGGTGGTGGCGGTGGTCGGGTTTGGTTTGGGCGACAGAACTGATTTTGAGGTTGTTGTCTTCGTCGGCCGTTCGCTATTTATACATCTGACCGACCAGATGCTTAACTCAGTCAGCCCAGTAAACTCTCTCGGTTTTTTTTTTCAGTACATTTTTTTTTATCTGTACTCCTCAAACTCTTACTATGACACAGAAGTCGAAACTTCACATATGAAACTCCTAGCAGTTTTTCAGTGCATTCAAAAGTACTAAAATTTATCGCAAAAATATAATTAAATCTTAAAACTCTTTAAATGTGCGATTAAGTCTTAAAAACTTGTCATTAATTTTTTTTTTTCATATTGATCCAATCAAGTCTTTTCGCTGGTTACCACATGCGTTGTGCCTAAGACTTAACTCGGTAGTCAGTAGACTTTTTCTTTTCTTTCGAGATAAGCACATTATTTGAAATAACTGAAACTTATCACAAAAGCATAATTGAGATTTAAAACTTCAAAAAAATGTAATTAAGTCCTAAAACTTGTCACGAAAGTGCAATCAAATCATAAAACTTGTTAAACTGATCGAATCGAGTCTTTCGTTAATTGCAGATTTTGAAAGTTTTAAAACTTAATTACACTTCCGTGACAAAGTTTCTGGACTTTCAGTGCACTTATCACCTTTTTTCTTATTGGAGAAATAATTCCTAATCGGGTTTTCTTTTTAAATTGTCCGTAATTAAGTCTACATTACGTGCCGAATAAAGTTCACCCTTCCGAGTAATATTGTGTATCATTATTTCTCCGCGTTATTTTAGGTTAATCATTTATTTAAAGGGTAAACTTGATTAGAGGATTCCGATATTAGCAAACTTTTTTTTTATGTCGGTGAAGGAAAACACCTAATAATGCCCGTATTATTTTAAACCTCCTATGCCGCCGCTTAGATACTCGCATGCGCACATATTACTCTAATGTGGGGACTGGAGTGCCACTTTTTTTTTTCCCTTTTTCAAAACTTTTTTTTTGTAATATACATATAAGAAAGGCCTGTCATTTTCAAAACAGTGTTTTCTTTTTCTTGGCATGGGAAAGAAAACGTTTTTTTTTTATTGTTAGCGTGGACACCTTATTTTGACCAAAGGGTTTATAAAGATTTGAAAAGTGTTGACTGGGAAATAAACCTTAATTACTAAAAAAAATTGATGAAAGGGTATAACGGGGTCAATGCCCGATTTGAGCTAATGATGTCCGATTGGGCCTCGAAGATATCGCAATTTTTAATCACGGCCATTCAATATCGAGACGTCAATTCTCTAAAAATACCCGGTCCCCTCATTTCCTCTTATCTTTCTCTCTCTAGGTTTGCAATTTATAATAATTTCCTGTTCATTATTCCACCTCAGAAATTTGTCGAGACAGCGTGTCGATGTGGCGAAAACGTGGATGGCCATGTCATCATTTCAGTCCAATTGTGTATCTAAAGGACGAACTTGAATGAAGAAAAATAATAATTCAAGACTCCGATCGTATAGATAAAAAGTTCAAGATTGCAAGGGTAAGGAAAAGTTGAAATATTTCTTAGGGAAAAAGCTACCTGAAATTCCAAATTATACTTTATTTTGTGATATCAACGATCTCAAATTATACTCTTCGTAACTCATTTACTCTGAACTTTTTCTTGTGACATAAAAAACTCTAAACTTGTACATGTATGATATTTACTCTCCGTTAATGTTTCATCAGATGATTTTTTTCTTAAATCACATGTGCGCCGCGTGTCAACACTGTTTGCTTTCCAAAGCTCATATAGACGGATTTTTAACTGTTCTTATTGACGGAATGTTGACTGGAATAAATATGTCACGCAAATACAAATTTCAGATAAATATATCAGGATCGACATAATTTAGATATTTTTTTGGTGGCTTTTGCCGTATTTCTCGTACCATTATGCCTGGTCGGCTGGTCATGACTCGAGGATCTCGCTTTTCACGAATTTAAATTCCCTCGTGGTGCAACTCTACGAAACACGCCTTCGCCCCTGTCAGCTTTCGATTCGATTCCCCAGAGCTCACGCAAAGGAGGAACCCTGAAGCGAAAGATGAAGAAGACGAGCGCTGACCCAATGCTCATCCCGGACGACCTGCTGATCGAGATTCTCAAGAGACTGCCCGTCAAGTCTCTGTGCAGATTCAGGTGCGTCTCCACCGCCTGGCGCTCCCTCGTCTCCAACCCGCGATTCGTCGACGCGCATTTGGCTCACTCCTTGAACCGCCCCAGGCTCCTCGTCACTCTGCCGGTCCGGCAAACTCCCTGCCCGCAAGGGCGGTGGCTCTTGTCGGCCGACCACCCTGAACCTGGGAGGGACCGACCCCAGATCGCCATTCCTCACTTGCTCGTCCCCGGCTCGCCCGAACGCTACGTTTCGCAGTCTCTCAACGGCCTGATCTGCCTCGAAGTCGGGGGTCTGATCAGTGTCTGCAATCCCAGCACCAGAAAAGTTGTTACTTTGGGACAGGCTGGGGCAAAGAGTGGCGGGGTCTGTTCTTATCGGAGGCATTCGTTCGGGTTCGATCCTGTCGGGAAGGAGCACAAGGTCTTCAAGACATGGGTGACTAATTCAGGCAAGCCCGACGGCGGGTTGATCATGGAGCAATTTGTGCTCACTCTGGGATCGAACGGGTGGAGGAGGATCGAGGGTGGTCCCCCTCATGTCAAGCATAACCCGGAAATTTGCTTCAATGGGGTCATATATTACATGGCCTGGAAGAGCTTGGGTGCCTTCACTAGGGCGGAGTACTTGGTGGCACTCGACGTCAGGACAGAGTGCTTTCGAATGATCGCGAGTCCTAGTGGCGGCCATGTGGATATGAGCAAGAGGCGCCTCGTAGAATTTGAGGGGTACGTCGCGTTGGTCGATTGCAATAATCTTAGATCTGATGATGAGGTCGCTATATGGATCTTGGAGGACTTCGACAAGGAGATCTGGAAGAAGAAAGTTGTCGTCTTGCCACCGTGTTGGAAGGAAATTGTTGCAGACCATGAAATGTTCCCAGCTGGTATCGTTCGCAGTACTGGCGAACTGTTGTTCGAGCCCTGGTTCTTGTCGAAGCCGATGTGCTTGTTTTACTACAATCTGAAGACCAACAGTTTTAGGATTAGCGAAATTGGCAGATTCCCCGAATATGAATCAGGGATGCCTCCTGAAATGTATGGTTTAACGTTTACTGATCACGTGGAGAGTTTGCTGCCGCTAATGAGTCCGTTCCAGTAAAAACATAGCCAACCATTTTCCTTCAGGCTGACCTCTGATTTGTCACTTTGTTCATCCATTGGTTCTGCAATTTATCCCTTTATATTATCTACATCACCAGATTCCGTAAATGGAAGATGAACTCTGTAGTTTGATGTTGACTCTCTGCTTTGATGAACCTGCAACTAGATGTACACTGAGACACCAGGTGACTGAAACTTGAATTGTTTTCAATCTATGAACCAGGCTGATAACTCGCGTAATCTCGTTGTTTTTTGCTTCAATGAATGGCATATGTAAGCGCATAGATTTTGCTTTCTGAATTGGGAGCTTTAATGTGAAATGTACCTATCAGCCTTGAATAACATGTCGAAGAGCTTCCATCTTGCTCCCTGAATTTGCAGCTTTCATGTGAAAAATACCCATCAGCCTTGCTTGTAGTTGAAAAGTATTGCCCTCCATCATGGTGTCTTTTTGTGTGGGTGTGTGTCTGTTTGAGAAGCAGGCAGTTTAACTCTCTTACGGTATGCATTATTGGTTTCAAGGGAAAAGCAACTCATGCACGCATAATACATTGGCAATTTCTCAATCTTTTGTCTTTCAAGTGATCTACCAACTAAAGTTTTGAGGAATCTAAATTGAAGTTTTCTTAAAAGATCGGATTTTATGTTCGTACATCCTCCTATTGGGTTTTCCCCCAAAAAGTGGACCCAACTTTCATCCAGGAGGACGATTTGGCCCCAAGTGCATCCCATAAAGAACCCTCAACGTTCATCAGAAGGACAAATTTGGCTACTGTTAGAGTTGTCGTTACACTTTGCATGAGACGTCTGATTTGTCGAAAGGTGGATCAGTTGCCAACGACAGCCGCCCGATCAGCCAAAACGATCAACCAAGCCCAAGCAAAACGACACTGTGTCCTCCCCTCCCTTCATCGAAACAACATCGTCCGGCAATTCAGCACCTGGTGCCTCTGTATTCCAGTTCAGAGCTCTAGGGCCTCAAAACAAAATCAAATTGAGAGAGGGAGAGAGACGATTGGATGATTTAGCGTGCGCCTCCACTTGTTTCATTGCTTGAAGAAATCACACATCTTCCATCTCTCACTGCTTCAACATATGATCTGTGACGTATCGCATTTTTTTCTATCAATTTCCTTCTTTTGTATTGTTTGCTTCCAGATGGAGGGCAATTTCACTGTATATTTTAACTTGGGTGGGATAATAGAGTTGGGTGACAATGCCAAGTACACTGGTAACATCGAACAGCCATTAAACAATTTGGACTTCCTATGGATATATAGTGCATATAGAATGTCTTACCGGATTCCTAGATTGAGCTTAAACGAAGGGTCTGTTTGGATAAGATCAGTGGATCGGGCATTGGACTTGCAGGGTCTAGTAGCGGCAGTAAGCTTTTATTGATGTGTTTGTTGAAGGGCAAATTCATGCCAAATGTTATTGAAAGAAACATTGTCGATGATGAGGATAGTGACAACAAGAGTGTTCCTAATATGAATGGTTAGGGAAATGATTGGGATAGTGACAATGAGAGTGATGATCCAACTTATGAACGGACAGACGAAAGTGACGATTCATTATCCTTATCAGGTGACGGTTCAAGCGTGTCGAGGGATGAAGAGTTTGTGCACTACATATGGCTAAGGCGGCAGCGCCGAGAAGCTAATGCTGGAGATGCAGCTGAGGGTAATGAGTTTCCAGGGGATATTCATGCTGGTGCTGTTACAAATGGCGAGGGCGTTGGACGTTCTGATGCAGGTAATGCAGGGGATAATGAGGAGGGATCTAATGACCGTCTGAGTTGGTACTGGCACTGATGAAGGGGAGGGAATCATACACAACCCAAACGGTGACCACGAAGACCTATTGTTGCAGGTCGGAACAAGAATCACTGGTGCTGCCGAATTTCAGGCGGCATGCAATCTTAGATGGTCTTGAGGGAGAAGGATGGATGGCAGGCGGATGGAGGGAGGTGATTGAAAGCTTTAACGCTCATTGGTATGGACAGAGAAGAGATTGGCCTCGCGAGTCCACGGAAGAACACGAGTGCACTAGAAGCCTCGGCAAGCGACTGCGACATGGCTTTGCAGAAAGATGAGTACTTTAGTACTTGTTCAAGTTAAGAGCCAATCCATCATTGTTCAGCTTCAGACAAGTAGGCCGATGCTAGAGAAACATGCTGGCGCTTCTTGTTACAGAGAAGAAATGTTGAACTGAGCAACTTCGATGGTGTTGGAGAAGATCAGAGGCCCAATCAAAGAGCATTTATCAGCCGTTTAGATCATACAGGGCTGAGTTAACCATATTATTAGCACTGTAGTCATTCTTTGATTGATATTATTACGTCCTAATATTGTGTTTCTAATTATTTCTCCTTCCGTTTTATGTTTATCATGTGGAATTTAATTTGATTTATCGTATTCGTAGGCAAAAAGAGGCGATTTGACTCAAAAATCAAGAAAATCTAAAGCTTTCGCCACGTTTTAGGGATTTTGTGTAACGGCAACGGTCAAACGTTCGGGAGGGAACACGGGTCTCCTGAAAGTTTAGGGGGATTTTTGTAATTTTTCCCGGCAAATATTTTGGAGTTTAAAAGATTACCAACAACGATCATAAGGCATTAAATGACTCGATATCAGATGTTTATAACAACATCGGAGATGGACCACGTGACAAAGAAATTTACTTATGATCCAAATTACAATTCTTCTTCTTTCTGACAAAAATAAATTACAATTCTTCTTGCACGACCATCTATAACGAAGATAATGTATATACTAATTGGCCTGTGAATTTTTCAACAAGTGACATCATTCCTTTGTCTGATCAAGTAGGTTTTTCTTATCACAAATTTTTACAAATTTCTTTTTATCATTGCCTGTTTATACGAGGTTGTAAGTATATAAATTTCAAGGAAAAATGATACAAATATGCCTTGAACTTTAGCCCAATATTCAATGTAGTTCTCGAGTTTTTAATCTGTTCAATGTGGTTCCCGACAATGTGCAATGTGATCCCTCAATTTTTAATTTGTTTAATGTGGTCTTTGGACTTTTGGTACATATTTAATTAAGTCCATAAACTATATAAAAATATTTAATATTGTTCTTGATCTTGAATTAATAAAAGAACAATGCCGAACATTTTCATTGAACATGTACGAAAATCCGTGAATCATATTGAACAAATTAAAAATTCGTGGATCACATTTAATATTAGACCAAAGTTTAGATATCATCTCTGTTATTTTCCCTATATTTTAAGAGGGGGAGATAGATTGGAGTAAATCTGTGTCACCCTAAAACCATCAACCAAATGGCAGAACTCAGAAGATGAGGAAACGCTCCGGCCGGAGGAAATCCTCCAGGACGAGGGACGACAACGATGATTTGACGATCGTACCCGAAGAACTGTTGATCGAGGTCCCGAAGAGACTCCCCGTCAAATCCCTCTGCCGTTTCAGTTGCGTCTGCACTCGTTGGCGGTCCCTCATCTCCGACCCTCGCTTCGTCGACTCCCATTTGGCTCACTCGGCAACTCGCCCGAAGCTCCTCGTCAGTTTCCCCGACCCACAACGGCTCTTCTCCGCCGACCAATCTGAGCCTCGGAACGGTCAACCCCAGATCGCTACACCTCACTTCTTGCTCCGCGCCTGGACTGGCCCTTACGTTTCGCAGTCTCACGACGGCCTGATCTGCCTGGAAGTCGGCGGTCATGTCAACATCTGCAATCCCAGCAGTGGGAAGCATGCGGCTTTCAGAATTCCCGGAACAACGGCGCGTTCTGCTCCTTGGTCGTATTTTGACCAGACGCACTCTTTCGGATACGATCCTGTCGAGAGGAAGCACAAGGTTTTGAGCACACGGGTGATTAGCAAGGGAAGGCTCGATCGCAGGGACATCCTGGAGCCACGGGTGCTCACCTTGGGGACGAAGAGGTGGAGACGGGTCGAGGGCTGTGCGCCCCATTATAAGAAGGATCGCGAGTTCTGCTTCGATGGGGTCGTCTATTACACCGCTTGGAGTAGCTCGCGTGACTGCAGTGGGGACATGTACCTGGTGGCATTCAGCGTTAGGATGGAGAGCTTTTGCATGATCACGGTTCCCGCCAGAGCCCGCGAATTCAGACACAAAGGGCTCCTCATCGAATTTGAGGGGCGCCTCGCCATAGTGGATTGTTACACTGCTCTGTCTTGTGCCGAGTTTTATATGTGGATCCTGGAGGACTTCGACCGGGAGATCTGGAAGAAGAGACTTTTCGTCTTGCCCAGGTGTTGGAAGGAGATGGTTGGGGACTGTCGAGTTTTTCCAGCAGGTATGGTCCGTTCCGGCGAACTATTGTTCGCACCTCAAACCTTATCGAAGCCTGTGTGCGTGTTTTACTACAGTCTGAAGACCAACGGCTTTAGGCGGAGTGAAATTTGCGGGTTGCCTGAGCATGATTTGTCTCTGTCTCCTGCATATTGTCTTGACTTTTTCTGATTATGTGGAGAGTTTACTGCCGCTGGGAGGTCTTTCGAGTAGAAACTAGCCAGCCGACTATTTCTTACGGCCTGAAGTTCAAATCATTGATGGATTGATTCTGAAGTCTGCGCTCAAACTGTAAAATGGCAAATTGTTTTGGAGTTGGAAGATGAACTGCTGTAAGTGTTCGGCTTGTTGAGGTGTTTGCTGTTGCATTTTGGCAATAAATTTCATGTTATGCATCAAGAAATCTTGCTTTGACATGGAATATGGAGGAGGGGTTTCATTTTCCTGTGTGAATTTGGCGCTTTTGTGGGACACGTTGCTCTTCCTAGTATCTTTAGCGAGTCTTGCTTTATTGACTTCCATCAACTCACTCTGCGAATCACAAAACTCGGAGAAAATATTCCGTAGTATGATACTACTACCTCATGCAGTGACATTGATGTGGCTTGCATATGCTTAGTCAGATTCATACGCGTGGCAAGCGATTTGAAATTAAATAAGGGCAAATTGAAAAATAACATTGTGCTGGTGTAATAAATGGCTTTGAAATTGAATGGCCGCAATTCACTCCGACTTTCTCCACTCTTTCACTTTTTTTTATGTTTAACAGTGTCCTTTCATTAGCTTTTTCCCTATGTTTTATAAGGATAACTTGAAAGGTTTCATACAGCAGAGAGGTGCGAAAGTTGAGCACTCTACTCCGATTCGCATGGCAGAGAGTGCGGAGCACTCCACTCCCGTTCGTTGAACTCAACCTCCGCGTCTCTCGGCGGCGCAACTAAAGTGGAGTGTTGCGCTCAACCTCTGCATCTCTGTGCTGTGCGAGCCGGAGCCTCGACCTCTCTACTGTGTGAATCGAAGTGGAGTGCTCATCCTTCACACCTCTCTGCTGTGCGAAACCTTTAGGAACGACAAAGAATTTGAGAAAGTTAATTAAAGGATAAAGATTCTAAACATAAAAGAGTGGAGAAAGTTGGAGGAGTTAGTTGGCGGCCATTTCAACTTTGGAGACGACCACTGGGGTTTGCCCCAATGGCCAATCTTCCTACTTGAGAAAGAGAGGTGAGGAGTTCGAATTTTCACCTTTTCAGGGAGGCTTCAGTTGGGACAGTGTAGTTTTGAATGTGAGTTTCGACTCCTACGCCATGTAAGAGACATGACAAAAGTTTAAGAATAAGTTGAAAGTTACAATATGATAAATAAAAAAAAACTTTGGAGACATTTATCCCCTATATACTTTCTATTTGCTAGTATTTAATTTCAAATTGATTGCGTCGTGTCAATTTCTTATAGGATCTAATTAAGGCAGATGCCTTTGAAATTGAATGGCCGCAATTCACCAGGACTTTTTCCACTCTTTCATTAACTCTTTCCATATCTTTTTCGTTTCTAAAGGAGAAATGAAATTAGAGAAAGCCATGAAAACTTCTACCTCATAATTTCATGAGGGTAACTTGAAAGGTTTCATACAGTAGAAAGGTGCGAAAGTTGAGCGCTTTGCTCCTATTCGCATGGCAGAGAGTGCGAAGCACTCCACTCTCGTTCGCTGCACTCAGCCTCCGCATCCTCTGCTGTGCGAACTATAGTGGAGGGTTGTACTCAACCTCCGCATCTCTATGCTACGTGCGCTCAACCTTCGCACGTCTCTACTGCACCAATCGGAATGGAGTGCTGCGTTCAACCTTCGCAGATGTGCTTAACCATCTCTCCTCTTTGTTGTGCGAACCGGAGCATCGGCCTCTCCACTGTGTGAATCGGAGTGGAGTGCTCAACCTTCACACCTCTCTGCTGTGCAAAACCTTTAGAAACGACAAAGAATTCGAGAAAGTTAATTAGAGGACAAAGATTCTAAATGTAATACAGTGGAGAAAGTCGGAGGAGTGAGTTGGCGGCCATTTTTAGCTTTGGAGACATTTATTAAAGCCGGCAGGGTAATTGATTTGTTGTCTTCTTGTGGTATCCCTGATAGACTTTCTATTTGCCCATATTTAATTTCAAATTGCTTGCCGCGTGTCAATTCCTAAAAAGATCTGATTAAGGTAGATGCATGTCACATCATGACGCGATAGTATCATATCATTGAATATTTTCTCATCAAAACTCCTCATGACATTCCCCACCTCACCTCAGGGGGACTGCTTGAGAGGGATATTGTTTCCTAGCGGTCCCCAAGTATATTATGCTGAGATGAGATTGTCCAATGCCATCATTTTTCAACTAGAACATGAAGGATATGAATCTCTTGCATATCCGCGGTAAAAGGCAACATGGAAGAGAGCATTTCTTGCAAAGAGTGTGCATGTTCTGGATTCGCTGCACAATCTTAAATGCAAACTCACGCATCCTTTGGGAGAACCAAGGAGTGGTATGAACTTCCATTGATTTGGTGCTGAATCTGTTGCTAATCCATCAATATTAACCCTTCAAGTCGCATGGTTATCATCGTCCCACAACGGACTTAATGTGACGTCCCAAGCCGTCATCACTAACAACAGAAGGGTCTATTAACCCCTATACACACACGGAAGCTATTATAATTACAAAATAAGTATGTAATGCATCTTCTACTGAGAATCATGCATGAACTCACGTTGGTATATACATTTTTATATATATGCACAAAGTCTAGAGTCAGGGTACAGGCGAACTAACTGTACATATATACAATTCAAAAGAAAAGTCGCCCCTAGGAGGTTATAGGTACACTACTCCATCTACCCGGCAACCCCCAAATGCTCCACTACTCCAACACCTGAATGACCCTCTAAAAAGGTTTGTCACACGGGCCGTGCTATCTCAAAAAGTCACCCATCTGCTCGTCTATCTACTCCTCCATGTCAAGATCGTTGTCCGACCATAAGTTAGTATCCAGGAACGAAAGCGGTCCCAACAGCTATCCCTAGCAGTGGATATACAAAGCAATGAAACGGTATGAAACTAACCCTGGTGCCAAGCCTACATCAACCCACAGTGTGAACACGTACTTCACAAAACAACATTTGGAAACAAAAGAAAAGTCACATCCTTCTAATGGTATGTAAAATCTATAGGTGCTCTATATCGACTGCTAAAACTAACGGGAGGAACGGATGCCATACCTACTAATATGAAAAGACAAATAACAACTGGAGTAAGCATAAGGCTTAGCAATTAGATAATTAAAACATCGATAACGCGAATCATCAAATTACAACAAAACGACATCATTTATGAGGGAAATGATGCAAATGCAATGAATAGGTGCAATGCATGTCGCATGTCATTTATTAATCCAGTTCTCATTACCAATAGCCACCTCCAGTACCACGGTTTCATTGGCACGCAGACCACCCGTGTGGGTAACTTCCAGTGCACAGGCTGAACTTCCATGTTATACCGACCACAACCATCTCATTTCGAGACATTGTCAGCGCACATACCGACGGCATCCAAGCCTTGCTTACTTGGGCATCCCGATACTCCCGCGGGGCATCATCGGCGCGCAGACTGATGATCCTCACCATTCATTATTACACGATGCACATGAAGCAAATGCAGACGACACATTGTCAAGGATCCCCCGTCAGACGATCCTCACCATCCATTATCACACGATGATGATACGATGAGTGCAGATGAATCACAAAATGAAAATCAGTAATAACCTCCTATAGTACGTATCAACTAACCAAGTACCAAATCCATAGCCATGTCATGCTTGTTTATCACCATACCATATGGTCTATCACTCACCTTTATCTTTCAACGTCGCCAATAACACAATATGGCACTAGTCAATAGTTTAAGCAAAAACAATTAGCCCACGAACAATAAAAGAAATTTAAAGGATTAATCAACCATCCTCATCACTCGACTGCTTTCACACGAGCTTTTGCTGCCACCGGCTTAGAGCCTAGCCACTGTCAGCATCGTCCCACGCCGCAAGGCTACCCCTGCATAGCTGTTCTGTTCTGCAACCACCACTGCCGGCCAACAACTCAACTCAGCCCAAGCCACGGCCACCCTCATCAACCCGTACAACCATCCAACCTCACCACATGTCATCTCGACATCCGAATAATACCAAAAAGCAACCAGAAAATCAAACGAACATAGGAAAAGTTGCATCATCCAACTTACGCACAACCTTAGCACATCTCGTTTGAGCCATCCAAGCTCGTTTTCAACGATCCGTTGCCGTCACGCGATATACCGACACCCGTACGTCGTCGGGAAACCAAAAAGTTGAAAACTTTTCGAACTTTTCAATGCAAAACCCAAAACCCATCATAAAAAGACCAAAAACCATCCATCTCGTGTGAAAAGACGAACGCGAAGTCGAGAGATTAGAATCTACTTGCCTAGAGGATGATCGTGTCGAAAAATCGCAAGAAGTCGAGCCGGTTTTCCTCTTGCGCAGCCACAAAATGTCCAAAGATGAAGGAGAATAAGGAGTAAAGACGAAGAAGACAAGGAGAAGAAGAAGAAATAAAGAAGAAGTTATAAAGAGAGAGAAGCTTTTGATACGAAAGGAGGGATTTTCGGACAGAATAATTTCTGAATATTCGGATGATTTTTTTTTCCCGATCCCAAATCGCCTGTTATCTTGCTTAATCCAATAGCCATCAATCTTCACTCAAAACCTTTAAAGAAAAAAATTCTTGGCTAATGCAGTAAAGATTTTCTCAGCACTATTATGGGACGACACAAAAAATTAGGATATCACACTTAACAAAACATCAGGATATCACACTTAACTTGAAGTCCGTCAAACAATCCGCTTTTGTAGGGTCGGAACGTCTTCTCCACCTTTATTCACCTTTATTCTTTTAGTCTCTAAGGTTGTCTCCATGTTTGAAATAATAACCATAAGAAAGCAGTAGTACATCTGCTTAATGAATGGGTGGTAAAACCGGATTGTTAAAAGAAAAATGTGGAGACGAAATTGCACAATTTGAGAAAGCCGAAGGATCTCATGTCCCTCTATTTCACTACCATCGAGGTGGGTATATCTCTTTTTCGTTAATCTTTGTGGCAGCATTTATGGAGTCACTAGAAATGGATCAACTTTTAACTTTCGTCTAATGCTAAGCTTCATTGGATACCTTGGATAATTCTTTTGTAAAATAAAAAATCTCTAAATAGGCAAGCTTAAACATTTCCTTTTCAGCTGAATTTTATAGAGTCAGTAGAAATGAATAAACTTTCAACTTTAGCCTAATGTTTAATGCGGTTCCTGAATTTTTAATTTATTCAATGTGGTCCCTGAACTTTTGGTACATGTTCAATTTAGTCCTTGAACTATATAGCTGAGCTCTTATTTGCAACTTGTTCATCCATTGTTTCAGCAATTTCTCCCTTTATACTGTCTACATCACTAGATTCTGTAAATGGAAGCTGAACTCTGTAGTTTGATGTCGACTCTCTCTTTCCATAAACCTGTAACTAGATTGAGACTCCAGGTGACTGAAACTTGAATTGTTTTCAATCTATCCAGGCTGATAACTCGCGTAATCTCATTGTTTTTTGCTTCAATGAGTGGCATATGTAAGAGCATAGATTTTGCTCTCTGAATTGGGAGCTTTCATGTGAAATGTACCCATCAGCCTTGAATAACTTGTCTAAGAGTTTACATCTTGCTCTCTGAATTCGCAGCTTTCATGTGAAAAATACCCATCAGCCTTGCTTGTAGTTGAGAAATGTTGCCCTCCATCATGGTGTGTTTTTGTGTGTGTGGGTGTCTGTTTGAGAAGCAGACAGGTTAACTCTCTTACAGTATGCATTGTTGGTTTCAAGGAAAAAGCAACTCATGTACGCATAATACATTGGCAATTTCTCAATCTTTTATCTTTCATGTAATCTACCAACTAAAGTTTTGAGGAATCAAAATAGACTTTTTTACTTAAAAGATCAGATTTTATGTTCGTACTTCCTCCTAATGGGTTTTTCATCAAAAAGTGGCCTCAACTTTCATCCGGGTGGACAATTTGGGCCCAATTGTGTCTCATAAAAAACGCTCAACGTTCATCAGAAGGACAAATTCAGCTACTGTTAGAGTTGTCGTTAGACTTTGCATGCGACGTCTGATTTGTCCAATGGAGGATGAGTTGCCTACAACAACCGCGCCCTCGTCAGCCAAAATGATCAACCAAGCCCAAGAAAAACGATATTTTGTCGTCCCCTCCCTTCATCAAAACAACGTTGTCCGGCAATTCAGCTGGTGCCTCTGTCTTCCCGGTTAGAGCTCTACGGCCTTGAAACAAAATCTAATTTAGAGAAAGAGAGAGGGAGAGACAATTCGATAACTAAGCGTGCGCCTCCACTTATTTCGTTGCTTGAAGAAATCTCACGTCTTCCATCTATCGTTGCTTCAACGTATGATCCATGAATTGTCGCATTTTTTTTTTATCGATTTTGTTCTTTCGTATTGTTTGCTTCTGTCACACCCCGAACACAACGAAAACGGGATCATAACACGGCCGTCCTTTCACCCAAAGGACGCAGCCTCAACTTAAACAAAACCCGACTAACATCAGAGCTTTCTAAAACCATCAAAAGGATATATACAAATTCAACAAAAAGCTATTCCAATAGCTCAACGTCACTATGTACAACGTACCCAAAATTCGACAATAAAAAAGAAATCCTCCGACTAACGCCCGCTCACGCCCTACTTGCGGCTAGCAGAGGAACCTGAAAGGTATGTAAAATAAGGGGTGAGCTACCACGGCTCAGTGAATAACATATTTCTTCTAAGCGGATCGAACAATCACTATGCAATAGTATAAAAAATATCACAGCCCATAACTCAAACTCAATGTACAATATAGCCAAAAATATCTCAAAGGTATAATAACTTTTCAATAAAAGTCATTCGTATCTGATTACTCAATAAAAACTCACTTAACAACGATAGCCAATCATCAATGGTCTATCCATTGACTAATCTCATCACATAACACGTTGATGGTTCATCCATCAACCAATCTCATGCTCGTCATCAAACTATGGTCAAGTTTAACGCCGTGACAAAGGCGACCAAATTTACTCCTCTTGGCAAGGTCTACCACCTATTATAAACCGGCGATTCGGCCCAGAAGGATATCCTGATAGTGTGTATACTCCCCCCTCAACGGGTTCTCAACATAGGAATATGAGTAGCAGCAACTTATAACTCAATCCAGAAATTCATAATCAACACCAATAAGTCCATTTCACAAAACATTTCGCAACAAGAATAGCCCTCAGCTAATCCTCTTCACAAAACATTTAATATAAGCATTCACAAAAACTTCGTTTTAATAACGTCATAAGACTTTTCAACTCATTTCACAATCGACAAAAGGTAGCAAATGATCGATCCAATTTATGCAGAAAACATGCTCCACTATATTAAAAATTATATCTCATTATGAAAATATGAATATGTAAATTCATAGAAGATATAATGTCTTTTTTTTTTGTAAGGTAAGATATTATATAAACTTTTCACAACGAATTATACAAGGAAACATGTCGTACACAAAAACCTCTCACTTGAGGCGACACATAAAGTGTCCCGACAGGTGTAAAGGTGTAACGACGCAATAACGGGCTACAAGCAACAGAAAAGCCATAGAAGAGGCCAACCGAAGCGGGGATCAACAAACTACATACAGTAATCCCACAGAAAAGGCCAACCGAAATAGGGATCAATAGATTACAAACACTTAATCAAAAATGGAAGAGGAGATGCCCCATTTTTGCTGAATTCTTCTGTTGAGGTCATTTTCTTCAACAGGCTTCATGGAAAAGCCTTTGTCTCTTACTAGTTTGGTGAGATGATTGCGAAGAGCCGGCATGAAGAGGGAATGATCCCTGAATAGGATGTTATTTCTCACCGATCAAATTATATGGCAAATTGCACCAAGTGCAAAACGAGCAATTTTATGATGGAAGTTCTGCCCCCCAATGGTACAGATAGCCCAATGGAGGTTTTCTTGCCATAGAAGATATAATGTCCGTCACCTGGTAATCCAAAAACTAACTCATATGTGTTCCTCGAGCCGACGGTTCCAAAATCCTATCAAACATACGGAAAGCAAATCAAAACCGAGTAATACTTCTCCCTAACGCGCGACTCGAATAACCTATGGCTAACTAGTCAATAATCCGACACCCACGTGCCTACGACGGCTTGCTCAACGGAAAAAATCTAATGCCAACCACAACGAACAACTTGCGCGCCAAATTTCCACGCGCCATAACTTCCTCCACTGGACTCCGTTTTGTGCGCTCTTATAGTCAAAAAGAAACTCATCTAGCATACTATGGATGTCCAAGCACAGCCAGCCCAAACAACAGCCCAAAAACGACAATAAAAGCCCTGGAAAGTACTATTCACGAAATTCCAGATTATGCTCTCAACTTGAAAATTTGATTTTGGACAAACCGTAACTCCGAATCTATATCCGTCAAAGCGCATAGCCCCACAACACCATAATCTTTCATTTTCATGGATATTTAAGACTTGACAACTCAAAAACTTGAACTACGCAGCTCAAATTCACATAACTCTTATTTCCGAGCCCTAATCGAAAAATTACTCTGATAGGACTAACAAGGGTTGCGAGTACTTACTAGTCATTGCGTTACGTAGTCGGAACAGCTCAGTGAGGACCTACGCTCACTAACCCTCCCTTTCACTCTTCCCTTTCTCCTCTCCTTTTTCCTTTTCTTTTCCTTTGTTTTTTCTTCTCTTCTCCCGCAACCAGCCGCTGCTTTCTTCCTTTTATCTTCACTTTTTTGACTTTGTTTTTTAATCCTCCTTCAGCCTAAGTCTTTTGACCTGGTAAAAAGAAGAGGCAAATGTTACAGATTCCGGATGGAGGCAATTTCACTGTATATTTAAACTCGCATTTTTTTACAAAAAAAAAAAACCATCAAAAAACTTGGAGGCTCACCGTATAAAATGTGATTACCTTATTAACTTAGTGAACTCCTATGGATCTATGGCGGATAGAATGTCTTACCGGATTGAGCTTGAAGGATGGGGCTGTTTGGATAAGATCAGAAGATCGGGTGTTGGACTTGAAGGATCTAGTATGCGGTAAGCTTCTATTGATGTGTTTGTTCAAGGGCAAATTGCCAGATGTTATGGAAAAAAACATTGCCGATGATGAGGATAGTGATGACGAGAGTATTCCTAATACGAATGGTTAGGGAAATGATTGGTACAGCGACAATGAGAGTGATGATCCAAATTATGAACGGACGGATGAAAGCGATGATTCATTATCCTTATCAGATGATGATTCAATCGTGTCGGGGGATGAAGAGTTTGTGCACTACACAAGGATGAAGCGGCAGAGCTGAGAAGCTGATGCTGGAGATGCAGCTGAGGGTAATGTGTTTCTAGGGGATGTTCATGTTGCTGCTGTTGCAAACAGCGAGGGCGTTGGAGGGTAATGTAGGGGGTGATGAGGAAGGATCTAATGACTGTTTGAGTTGGTAACAGCACGGATGAAGGGAAGGAACATATTCGAATTGATGGTAGAAGATTTGCAGAGGTTATACACAACCCGAACTGTGACCAGAAAGACATAGTACCGCAGGTCGGAATGAGAATCACTGGTGCTGCCGAATTTCAGGCAGCATGCAATCTTAGATGGCCTCAAGGGAGAAGGATGGATGGCAGGCGCATGGAGGGAGGTGATTGAAAGATTTAACGCTCATGGGGCATGGACGGAGAAGAGATTGGTCTCGAATGGAGTCCAGGGATGAACACGAGTGCACTAGAAGCCCCGGCAAGCGACTGCTGACATGGCTTCGCAGGAAGATGAGTACTTTCGCACTTGTTCAAGTTAAGAGCCAATCCATCATTGTTCAGCTTCAGACAAGTAGGCCGACGCTAGGAGAATGAGGCTGGCGCTTCTTATTACAGAGAAGATGAGGAAATGCTCCGGCTGGTGGAAATCCTCCGGGATGAGGGACGACGACGACGATTCGATGGCTTGGAGAAGATCAGAGGCCCGATCAAAGAGCAGTTATCAGTTGTTTAGATCATACAAGGCTGAGTTAACCATATTATTAGCATTGTAATTATTCTCTGTATTGAATATTATTATGTCCATATTAAATATTATTACTTCCTAGTATAGTTTAATTTTTCTAATTATTTCTCCTTACGTTTATCTATGTTTATTGTGTGGATATTAATTTGTTTTATCGTATTCCGAGATAAAAGAGGCGATTTGACTCAAAGATGGAGAAAATTTGTAGTTTTTCACCATGTGTTAGGCTGACGCAAATGGAATAATACATTGACAGCTCAAACAAAATAGGATTTGGTGTAAAGGTAATGGTCAAAAGTTCGGGAGCAAACACGGATCACTTGAAAGTTTACTGGGATTTTTGTAACTTTTCCCGGCAAATATTTTAGAGTTTAAAAGATTACCTACAACTAAGGGTGTCAGAACCGAATCGAGATACGAACCGAACCGAACCAAAAATTTCGTGCATTTCGATTCGGTTTCGGTTTCAGTTCAGATCATCAAAATAAATCAATTTTTTCTTTTTGGTTCGGTTTATTTCGATTCAGATCGAACCGAACTAAAATAAACACTTCAGTTTATGACTATTTTTCCCTCTCTCTCTCTCCCTTTCTCTCTCCTCTCTCCTCTCTCTCTTTGCTTAACGAACTTGAAACCGAAAACCGATCCGAACCGAACTGAACCAAATAGAGTTTTCGGTTCGGTTCAAATTCGGTTTGGTTCAAGAGGGCACCCTTAATAGTTCAGTTCGGTTCGGTTTTCTCGAAAAACCGAATCGAACTGAACCATTTACACCCCTACCAACAACGATCACAAGGCATTAAATGACTCGATATTAGATATTTATAACAACATTGGAGAAGGATCACGAGACAAAAGATTTAGGGTGCACTTGTTTTGCGGAAAATGGATCATTTCTGGAAAATACTTTCCAAGAAATCATTTTCTAGGAAAATGAGTTCATTTTTCGATATTTGGCTAAAACCTAAAAAAGTCTTGGAAAGTATTTTCAGTTATTTGGTGAGGAAAATTCGATGGTGAAAATTATCAAAAATATTTGTATTTTTTAAATCATTTCAAATTATTTTTTATTTTAAAATTATTTTTATTAAGAAAAGAAAATAAAAAAAAATATTAACAAATTCAATATAAGCAATTCCAGAAAGTGTTTTCACCTTTTTAGATTAGGGAATTCACTTGCCTAAAATTAAACATGATATTTGTGTTGACCGGAAAGTAATTTCCGTTGATCAAATCATTTTCGAAGAACCAAATAGATGAAAGTCTAGAAAAATACTTTCCGGGAAAACACTTTCACCAAAACAAACACACATTTACTTAATGATCCAAATTACAATTCTTCTTGCACTGCCATCTATGACGAAGATAATGTATACACTAATTGGCTTATGAATTTTTCAACAAAAGACATCATTCCTTTATATATATTTGTAAGTATATATATTTTAGGGAAAATAACACAAATTGGCATTGAACTTTGACCCAGTTTTCAATGTAATCCCTAAACTTTTGATTTATTCAATGTTGTCCCTGAATTTTTGTTCAATGTGTAATATGATCTCTGAATTTTTAATTTGTTCAATGTGATTTTTGGACTTTTGATATATATTCAATTTAATCCCTGAATTCAATGTTGTTTCTGATCTTGAATTAATACTGAACATTTTCATTAAACATGTACCAAAAATTAATGAATTATAATAAATAAATTAAAAATTTAAAGATCACATTAAATATTAAATCAAAGTGTCAGGGACATTTTTTTCATCATCCCTATGTTATAAGAGGCCTCAATAACTTAGATATGAGTAAATCTACAAAACCCTAAAACCATCAACGAAATGGCAGACCTCAGAAGATGAGGAAACGCTCCTTCCGGAGGAAATCCTCCGGGACCAGGGACGACGACGACGACGACGACGATTTGACGATCTTCCCCGAAGAAGTGTTGATCGAGATCCTGAAGAGACTCCCCGTCAAGTCCCTCTGCCGTTTCATTTGCGTCTGCACTCGCTGGCGCTCCCTCATCTCCGACCCTCGCTTCGTCGACACCCATTTGGCTCACTCCGCCACTCGCCCGAAGCTCCTCGTCAGTTTCCCCGACCCACATACCGATCACCACCGAGGTGGCCTGCGGCTCTTCTCCGCCGACCAATCTGAGCCTTTGAACGGTCAGCCCCAGATCGCTAGACCTCACTTCTTGCTCCGCGCCTGGACTGGTCCTTACGTTTCGCAGTCCCACGACGGCCTGATCTGCCTAGAAGTCGACGGTCTTGTCAACATCTGCAATCCCAGCACTGGGAAGCATGCGGCTTTCGGATTGCCCGGAACAAGGGCGCGTTCCGCTCCTTGGTCGTATTTTGAACAGACGCACTCTTTTGGGTACGATCCTGTCGAGAGGAAGCACAAGGTTTTGAGCACGCGGGTGATTAGCAAGGGAAGGCTCGATCGCAGGGACATCCTGGAGCCGCGGGTGCTCACCTTGGGGACGAAGAGGTGGAGACGGGTCGAGGGCTGTGCGCCCCATTATAAGAAGGATCGCGAGTTCTGCTTCGGTGGGGTGGTCTATTACACCGCTGGGAGTAGCTCGCGTGACTGCAGCGGGGACATATACCTGGTGGCGTTTAACGTCAGGACGGAGAGCTTTCGCATGATCACAGTTCCCGCCAGAGCCCGTGAATTCAGACACAAAGGGCTTCTCATCGAATTCGAGGGGTGCCTCGCCATAGTGGATTGCTACACTGCTCTGTCTTATGGCGAGTTTTATATGTGGATCCTGGAGGACTTCGACCGGGAGATCTGGAAGAAGAGACTTTTCGTCTTGCCCGTGTGTTGGAAGGAGATGGTTGGGGACCGTAGAGTTTTTCCGGCAGGTATGGTCGGTTCCGGCGAACTACTGTTCGCACCTCAAACCTTATCGAGGCCTGTGTGCGTGTTTTACTACAATCTGAAGACCAACGGCTTTAGGCGGAGTGAAATTTGCGGGTTGCCTGAGCATGATTTGTCTCTGTCTCCTGCATTTTGTCTTTTGACTTTTTCTGATTATGTGGAGAGTTTACTGCCGCTGGGAGGTCTTTCGAGTAAAAACTAGCCACCCGACTATACTATTTCTTATGGCCTGAAGTTCAAATGGTTGATGGATTGGTTCTGGAGTCTGCGCTCAAACTGTGTAATGGCAAATTGTTTTGGAGTTGGAAGATGAACTGTTTTAAGAATTCGGCTTGTTGAAATGTTGGCTGCTGCATTTTGCAATTGATTCCATGTTACGCATCAAGAAATCTTGCTTCGACATGGAAAATGGAGGGGTTTCATTTTCGTGTGTGAGCGCATTTGTGTGACATGTTGCTATTGGCCCATATCTGTGTATTGCGTCTCCACTCTGTGGCACTCTCCAAGAAAATATTAGGTGGTCCGGGACCTCCTCGTCAGCGTGTCCAAGACCACGTGGTGCTTCATGAGTAATCCTGGACACGCTGACGAGGATGTCCCGGACCGCCTAATATTTTCTCGGCACTCTCCCATTTCATTTTTTTGCTTTATTGACTTTCATTCAACTCGCTCTGCGAGTCACCAAACATGGAGAAAATATTTAGTAATACGACAGCACCACCTAATGCGGCGACAATGACGTAGCATGCATATGGGTAGTCTGATTTAGACACGCGGCAAGCAATTTGAAATTAAATAATGACAAATTGGAAATTTGTCGGGCAGGTTGCAAAAGAAAACAAGTAATAATATGCGAGTTTAATAAATGCTGTGAAATCGAAAGGGCGGCAACACGCTATTACTCTCACTACTTTTTCACTATTTCTTATGTTTAGAAGCTGTCTTTTCATTAACTTTCTTCAATTCTTTTTCGTTCCTAAAGGAGAAATGAAATTAGAGAAACCTATGAAAACTTCTGCCCATAGTTTCATAAGGATCACATGAAGGGTTTCATACGGCACAGAGGTGCGAAAGTTGAGCACTCCACTATGATTCGCACGGTAGTAGGGAGTGCGAAGTATTCCACTCCCCGTGTTGCGTAAACTGGAGTGACCTTCGCACCACTCTGTCGCGCGAACTGAAGTGCCGTGTTGAACTCAACTTGCGCATCTCTCTGCTGAGCGAACTGAAGCGGAGTGTTGCACTCAACCAGAGTAATCTGTGCTGCGTGTGCTCAACCTTCGCACGTCTCTGCTTACACCAACTGGAATGGAGTGCTCAACCTTGTCTCCTCCTTGCTGCGAGAACCGGAGCATCGACCTCTCTGCCGTGCGAATCAAGAGTGGAGTGCTCAACCTTCACACATCTCTACTGTGCGAAACCTTTAAGAAACGACAAAAGAATTTGAGAAAAATTAAAGGACAGAGATTTTAAACGTAAAAGAGCGGAGAAATTCAGAGGAGTGAGCTCGTGGCCATTTCAATTTTGAAATCATTTAAAAAAGCCGCCGGTGTATTTAATTTGTTTTCGTTTGCAGCTTGCTCCCGATATACTTTTTATTTGCTCGTATTTATTTTCGAGTCGCTTGCCACATGTCAATTTCTAATAGGAATTAACTAAGATAAATGTGTGCCGCATCGTGACGTGATAATATCATACCACTCAATATTTTCTCCTTGAAACTTCTCGTAACATTCCCCACCTCACATCAGGAGGACTGCTTGGTAAGGGATATTGTTTCCTAGCGGTTCCCAAGTACATTTTGCCGATATGAGATTGTCCAATGCCATCATTTTCAGCTAGAACAAGAACTATATGAATCTATTGCACACCCGTGATGAAGACAACATGAAAGAGAGCATTTCTTGCAAAGAGTGCATGTTCTGGATTTGCTCGACAATCTTCAATGCAACTCACGCATCCTTTGGGACCTGGGAGTGGTATGAACTTCCATTGATTCGGTGCTGAATGTGCTGCTGATCCATCAATGTTAGCCCTTCAAGTAGCGTGGTTGTCATCGTCCCGCAACGGACTTAAAAAGAAGTCCGTTGAACAAGCCGTGTTTATGGTGTCGGAACGTCTTCTTCACCCGTCGTATTCTTGGAGTTTCGTGAGGGTTGTCTTCATGTCTAAAATGATAACCATAAGAAAGCAGCACTGCATTTGCAGAACGAAAAAGTATCTCTTTAGGAGGTGAAACCGGATTGTTAAAGAGAAATCCAGAGATCACATTACACAATTTGAGAAAGCCGAAGGATCCCGTATCCTTCTATTTCACTGTCATCATCAAGGTGTGCGTATCTTTTTTTCGTTAATATTTGCGACATTTGCGGAGTAACTAGAAACGAATAAACTTTCAAACTTTCGTTCAAGACTAAATTTCATCGAATGCCTTAGATAGTTCTTTCATGAAATAAAATTTCTCCGAACAGGTAAGTTCAAACATTTCCTTTTCAGATCTCACGGCCAAAATTATTCGATGCGCAGATCTCTCTCATTTCGATTTTACCGAGTCGAAACTTATTACATCGATCAGTATATGAATTTATAATAGGATCTAATTACGGCAGACGCATGTCACATCGTGACGTGATAGTATAATATCACTCAACATTTTCTCCTCAAAAACTCTTGATGACATTCCCCCACCTCACCTCACCACAAGAGGACCGCTTGGTATGGGATATTGTTTCCTAGCGGCTCCCGAGTACGTTTTGCCGATATGAGATTGTCCAATGCCATCATTTTTCAGCTAGAACATGAAGGATATGAATAGCTCGCATATCCATGGCCGAAGGCTACATGGAAGAGAGCATTTCTTGCAAAGAGCGTGCAGTTCTGGATTCGCTCGACAATCTTAAATGCAAACTCACTCATCCTTCGGGAGAACCTGGGAGGGGTACGAGCTTTCCATTGATCCGGTGCTGAATCTGCTGCAGACCCATCAATATTAATCCTTAGTGTCGCGTGGTTATCATCGTCCGCGTTAAGACGGACTTAACACGAAGTCCGATCAAACAATCACCTGTATTCTTGAAATACGAAATTTCATCGGACACCTTAGATAATTCTTTCGTAGAATTAAGAAAAATTTCTCTGAATAGGCCAAACATAAAGCACTACTCTTGCTGTGAAAGAGGTAAAAAAAAGCCAAGAAGAAAGAAGAGAGCAAAGCCAGGAAAAACCCTTGGGGACCAAGAACGATGATGGGCATCATCATCCCCGAGGACCTGCTGGTCGAGATCCTCAAGCGGGTGCCCGTGAAATCGCTGTGCAGGTTCAGGTGCGTCTCCACCGTCTGGCGGTCCCTCATCTCCGACCCTGGCTTCGTCGGCGCCCACTTGGCCCATTCCGCCGGCCATCCCAAGCTCGTCATCTCTCTGCCCAGCCAACCGGACCCCGGCCCACCCGGCCGCTGCTTCTTCGCGGCCACCCACTCCGGACCCGGAAATGGCCAACCCCAGATCGTCGCTTCGCCTTACTTCTTCGTGCCCGGCACGGCGTATAGGTACGTCTCGCAGTCCCTCAGCGGCCTGATCTGCTTCCAAGTCGATGGTCATGTCGGGGTTTGCAATCCCAGCACTGGGAAGCATATCGCATTGAGAGCGGCAGCCGCCGGGGCGAATGTCGCTGGGGAGTGCGCTTATCTGCACTACTCGTTCGGGTTCGATCCGGTCGGTAAGAGGCACAAGGTCTTGAGCACGTTGGCGACCTGCAGGAGGCCGATGCCGGCCGACCTTCGTCAGGTGATCATGGAGCACCGCGTGCTCGACTTGGGATCCCAGGAGTGGCGCAGGATCGAGGATGGTCCTCCTCATATCAAGAAAGAGAGTGAAATCTGTTTCAACGGGTTGATTTATTATAGGGCTTGGAATGGCAACGTTACCAATCCTAGGCAGGACTACTTGGTCGAATTCAATGTCGGGACGGAGAGGTTTCGAATGGTTAAGTTTCCCGGCGATAATGGTCCCCGTGGAGGTCATCGGAAAGTATGCCTCATTGAATTTGAGGGTCGCGTTGCCGTGGCCGATTTGCGTAACCTTAAGCGTGATGGCAGCGATGATATTGTTTTGTTGATCTCGGAGGACTTTGAGAGGGAGATCTGGAGGAAGAAAGTCATTGCATTGCCACCTCGTTGGAAAGAGATTCTTGCGGCCGAAGAGGTTTTTCTGGCTGGTACAGTTGGTACTGGTGAGTTGTTGTTGGCATCACAGATAATGATGAAGCCGCAGCGTGTGTTCTACTACAATCCAAAGACTAACAGTTTTCGTTGGATCGAAATTAGCGGGTTACCTGAATATAAGAAACTACTGCCTCCCGCAGTTTGGCAAACGTTTACTCATCATGTGGAAAGTTTACTGCCACTGGAAAGTCTTCATGACAGGCAACTACATCACACATGATCTGAAGATCAGCTTATACATCAGTAGGTGTTGAAGACTGAGTTACTAACTTTGTCATCCACACAATTTTGTACTGTGTTCCGAGATGCGAAATTAGTAATCCTCTCTGGCTTCGGCTTAAACATGAGTTTATCATTTTACTCTCAGAATTTGTGGCTTTATGTGACATACCTATGAGCCATGATTGTAGGAAAGAGGTGTTGCCCCTTCTCTTATTGCGTAGTTGTTGTTTGAAGAACCAACCAGGTATATTAGCTAATGAAGCCTTTTCATTTCATTGTTGGCAAGCAGGGATATATATGCATTGCTGTGACATTTCTTGGAATAAAACTTTCAAGACAAGCCGATGCCTTTAAAATGCACAAACTAATTTCTAATCTCAGTTTGTATTATCTCAGTTTTATTACCATTCTTTTATGCTATGGTTAAAGATGTGTGATATCTAATCAAAATTTGTGTTTGATGAACTGATGTTGTTTTGATGTTGATCATATAGCTCCTGCTTTAGTATGATTTTATCACTTCCCTATCTCAAGTTGTGGATTTTTATTTCATCAATCTTCTTGCCCTGGTTATAGGAGAATGATATTGCCTCGTTGTCGCATTCCAAAAGCTTATGGTAATTCTGAAACTGTTCATTGTGTATAAGCAGGAAGAAAATCTTGCTTACTGCGGCAAGTTCTAAAGAAATAGAAAAACTTTTAAGACAAGTTGAAGTATTTAGAATGCATGAACGAGATCAAGGGCATATGGCTCTGGCTGATTGCCGTAATCCTGTGTATGATAATGATAATTATGTTGTCATATGGGTGTTAGAGGACTTAATGGGGAGACTTGGAAGACGAAATTTTCATTTTGCTGCCATGTTGGAAGGAGTTCATTGCAGACGGAAGTGTTTCCGGCCACTGTCGTTGATACTAGTGAACTTTTGTTCTCGCCTTTTATCTTACCGGAGTCTATTTGTGTGTTTTACTATAATCTGAAGGCTTACTAGTTTAGGAGGAGTGGAATTACTAAATTCCCCAACTATGAAGCTTCAGTGTCTCCTGAGTCATGTGGTTTAACATCGACCAATCATATTGAGAGTTTATTGCCACTGAAAGGTCTTTCCTTGTATAAACTGTCAGGTGTTTCTTAGTCTGATCTTATTATTCATCAGCGATTCTGAAGTTTCTTCTGAACCTGTCTATATGGCACTTGGTGGCATCTCAACTCCAGTTATTTGCTTTAGCTAAGTAGAAGTGCTGGCTCCTGCATATACACATTTACACCCTATGCTCCATGCCAATTAATTATGTAATCATACAAGTTTTTGCTTCAACATGACATATCTACGGGTTATATATTTTCCTACCCGAATTTTGCTTCTTCAATGTGACATGTACCTGTCGTGAGTAATTGTGAGCGTGTTGTCATGGTTTTCTTTTCTTTTCTTTTCTTTTTTGTGTAGGAGTACATGGTAATTTGAGATATCAGATGCATTGAGTCAGTTTGCTCTTTTTGTTGTTTGAGAAAGCCCATCTTGCATACTTGGGAGACCCATTTAACATAAGCAGTAGCCTTTAGATTGCACAAATTAGCTTCCTTATCTGAACTTTGTTATCGCTATTCATAATGCTAAAAAGTTGTTTGTGTCGTGACAGTTTGGAAGCCACGTTAGAGAGAGAGAGAGAGAGAGAGAGAGAGAGAGAGAGAGAGAGAGAGAGAGAGAGAGGCATTGATGCTTCTGGAAATTTATGGTAATTTGGAATAGAAAGGTGCTGCATATGCTAAGAGATCTGTTGTTACCAGAAATTTGTGGATTTTGATTATTCGAAAGTAGGGTGAAGATGAGTTTTTAGCATGAATCTCTATACTCGGCTCAAATGAAGCCTCCAGCCGAGTATGATTGGAGTCTTGTTTTGGTGTTATGGCAAATGGCAATGGCACAATAACAGAATTTGCGAGAGGACTTACCTATGCCTAAAAATCCCAAAGGGTCATTTGCATTTATGTTAGTTTAAGATGACTGCAACTCATTCTTCATGCGCATTTATGTTAGTTTAAGATGACTGCAACTCATTCTTCATGCATACGACTAGAACTCCATCGACGTTCCTTGTTGGTTGGTACCCTCCTCTCCGTTTTTAAGATGACTGCAACTCATTCTTCATGCATACGACTAGAACTCCATCGACGTTCCTTGTTGGTTGGTACCCTCCTCTCCGTGGATGGATCAAACTCAACTCTGACGAGTCCTCTTAAGGGGCAATCCGAGTTTAGCTGGTGCAGGTGGTCTTTTTTCGGTTGGTGACATGTTATGATTGTGTGATTCAGCGAAATGAACTGGTGTTGGTTTAAAAAATTAAATCAGCAGCCATTTGACTCTCTATTGGCTTCGTCCTTGTGTTATAACTGATGAGAATTGGAATTCTGGCTTCACATCATGGGAAAAAAAAGACAGTTGGAAGTTGAACTTTCCCCCCTCATTCTTGGGCAGATGGTATCATTCCTTAACAAGAGACATCGTCTTTACAAAAGACAAAAACTTCGACTTTACAACCTCAACTGTCAAAAATTTCCACTCTCAGGTTAGTCAAAGAATGCTCAATACCAACCGCTAGAAAGCTTAACTAGGAAAGGCACGAACAATGTAGAATTCTCCGAAACAGAAACTTCTCAGAGACCAAGTACTGCTTGAATAGCAGTGCGTTGAGACTGCGTTAGATTCTGCGAATTCAAACGATGATCACACATGGAAATCTATGCGTTAAAGCAGAGAATGGATATTAAAACACATATACAGCTAAAGAGTTTGATAGTCGTACCTGGCAGAGATGATCGAACAGATTTCTGTTGCTCGCACAGAACTTCAAGAGAAAGTCCACAAGGTAGTTGGCCAGATTAACCTGTATTTCACGACAAGACATTTCAGAACGTCGGTCATAATATGCATAAACCAGATAACGAATCTAGGATGTAAGATCCATCAAATACCTCGTTTATAGGGTCATCAATACTTGAAAGGTCGTCGTCATCACCATCTTCCTGTTGAAGCTCGTAAGACATGTAAGAGTATGACCAAGCTAGTTATGATAGTCCATTATTTTCCTCTTTATTTAGCTTATCAATACTTTTCAGGGGAATGATCGGCATTTAATCCCATATATTTGAAGTAAAGGGAAAATAAAAAAGAAGATACAATTGCACCTCATCTAATACTCTGGCCATCGCCTCAAACTGTGCATATCCTGGTCTGTCGGATGATACAGCAGCAGCTGCGCGTAAAATGTCTTTGTCACCATCCACTGGTTCCACTTCTTCCCACTCCGAATCATCCTACAAATATGAGTTTAAGGTGAAAAATCCTCAACCCTTCATGATACTGCAAATCCAACTAACTCAGAGAGATGTATCCTACCTCTTCATCACCAACCGGAGCTTGTTCTTGAATTTCAATCAAAGCATCAGCAAGCAAAGCCAGTATCTACAGTACGGAGGTAGTAAAGCGGATTTGTGAGATTGTTGAACACTATAATTTCTAGCTGGATCATGAAGGATATACTGTAGGCCAGTAATAGCCAAGAGTCATAAGTGGCAATTTAATGACATTATTTGACCAAGAACAGGCAAGAGGTAATAAATCGATGTATGGCAGCAGAAATGTCAATTCCAAAGATTTGGCAACCATGATTAGAGATTAAGGTAAATATAGCAGAATTGCTTTCAAGACCATGTTGCACGTTCTCCTCGACAATGAATAAATCTTATAAATGGAGGAAATGGTCAAAACAATTACTTTCGCAGGGAGTGGCATCAAAGTCCACTGGTCTGGAGCTGACTTAGCCTTTGAGCGAGTGGTTATCCCTGTGGCAGACTTCACATGAAGTTCGATAAGCTAAGGAGCCAAGATGCTTCCAAATCAAAGTAGGCAGCAGAAATGGGAACCTGAATTAAGTGACCTTGGACATTAATTTTCCCCAATTCACCATGCATTGTGGAAAGTAAAAGAGCCAAAGCAGTGGTCGTCACTTTGATTTGGTATGATCCCTGAATCTCCCCTGCATTTTAAATTGCTGAGTTGGGTAATATATCTAACATCCTTAAAAGCAAGAAGCATCCACATAAAAGGTTCGAGTAGATCCAGCTCATGATCTAAAAGTATCACAAAAGAACAAGTCGATGGAACAATCCCACAGATTGCATAGGAGCAGCAGAGTCACTCTGGAGATGAACAGTACGTGCAGTTCAACACCTACCTGGATCTCCAGTGCATTTTATTCCTAATAGTACCTTGTGTACTGTATAGGAATCCAAGAATCAGACTGAAAGAAAAAGTAGACAACTATCTCATACTCCTTATACAGGAGTGCAGCACTGCCACTTTAACCATGCTTGGACATCAGAATCTAGCAAGAAGCGGTTACCTTGCAGCTTTGTCCATTCAGACATCACATATGTGAAGGCATTATCATAACCTTCGGCAGGCACTCTCGTCAGCATGTCAATAAATTGTTGCACATTGGGAACACTTACGTGAACCTGCGATATTTTGAAGAATGACAACCAAGACACTGCGTAAGATTTTCAGAGATGAAAAGGCTAAAGATATTTTAAAGAAGCAAAGTGGCTTGTTTGAGAGGACCCTAATTAATGTAAAAGTTGGACTCAAAATATTGTTCATGAATGGCATATTAGAATTTGCATTGCTTTAAATAGAGGCTTTTGGTGGACAGGTGCTGCTGGCACACACAAATCACTCACTAGTTAACAAACCTCCACTGTTACAGATTAATCAATGCTTTCTTGAAATGAATAATATCATACCAGATCAAAAAATTTTAAAATAAGGTGGAGGTGGAACCATATAGCACTATCATAGAGTTTTAAAGGATGAAATACCTTACCAATCTAGCAAATATCAGTATCAAGGAAGTTCTCAACCCAGCTATTTCAGCAGACTGCATGCGTCTGACCAGAGCAGCTGCCATGTCCCAGATATGTGGTGCCATTTGCTGTGGCAAGTGCAAAATAAGTTGCAGAATATAGTTCCCAACAAAAAGAGACCCAGAGCTTTCCAACGCAGGATCCAGAAGCCTGCATCATGTTACCAATAATAGATTTGAGACCCACAGCAAATACAAATGCACATGCAAAATCCAATCATTACTGAAACTGTGAAATGAGGTATTGCAACCAGGACATGACTTTCAAGTAATAGCCACTCATTCCATTATGTAAGTTCAAGATCAAAGCATTTCATTCCACATTGCAATTTACAGAACAAGTGCTGAAGTAGTTAACAGGAGAAAAACCATTGAAGCTTGACCCCCATAGAGTTGGCCCAAATAACTTAAACTTTCATGTAGCTACCATAAAATGAGTGCATGTTGCAAAGTAAAGACATGTCACTGCAGTAGCGTTGTCACAGCCACATGCTGCTGTTTCACTCTACATTAAAAAAGTGAATAAAATTGATTCTTACAGTCTGCATTGTATCATTAAATCTCTGAAAACCAGGATAATTGACATTCAACGATAAATTTTTATGAATTAAAGAACTAAACCAAAATACTTCAAAGCTGCATCTAACACGTATGCCGTTGGTTTTCTTCTATGTCTTTCTTTCTTTTTGGGTTGGCGATTTAAACCAAAACAACAAATACAAAAATGAAACATCAAAAAACTTCAACGACTCCAAAGAATTATCTCCACAATGCTGATCAATATAAAGCCAGAAAATTATAAGGGTACAAGAGAAAGGAAGTCTCCACAACCTCGAAGCTACATCTAGCAAAGATCTCATTGTGAACCCAGAATCACCACCCCAAGCAAGCACATCCTGTCTTCCCCCGGAGACAAAAGCAGCCAGGCAGTCCGTTGCGTTCTAATAAATGGCATTTGAATGCGGAAAGTTACTTAGATATAAGGAGAATGCAATCAGGGTCCTAGCAGACAAAGGACACAACCCATGAAACACTTGAGCACCTGCATTTCACCATGGTCTTCACTTTGAAGTGTTATACGAATGACAGCATCAAAACATGCGTCGTAGATCAATTTCACTGCATCAATAGGAGAATTCTGTACATTGCAGCACCAACAGTAGCCAAGAATATACAACAATTAATAAGAATTATCAGCAGAAAATTAAAGTTAACATATCAGTGAGATAGAGAGGAATGAAAAATTAAACCTTAGAAATACCTTTAGTAGCATGGTCAACAGATCCAAGGATCCAGCAACTAAACCATCAGGTTGTTGTTGGGGCTAGTCGTTGCCATCAGGATATATCACAACCACAAATAATTCAACCACTGAGATCAAGGTATGCTAAGATGCATCATAATAAAATGAAACCTATTATAGTCCTACCTTATTTAGGACTGGACCTACAAAAGGTAGAACCCGGGAAATCAGTGGGTGGATGCAACCGGGAGAATTTTTTATTGCCTGGTCAAACATTTTATAGAAGAGAAAGAACAAGGGAAGTTCCAATCAGCAGCGATATAGACCAATATTAAAAGTATTATTTTGTTGATGGAGTCATCAAGCTTATTGTTTCAGCATAATGACTTGCTATAGAAAAGCACCAGGACTAATAAAAGTTGGATTAAAACCTTCTGACATTTTCAGAAAATTTTCTTTCTCAGCAGTCCACTGTAGGATGTAAAAGCATCTTGGCAAAAAAATATAGACTTTACCTTGGATATTCTAGTTTTTCAACATCGCAAGCACCGATCAGTGATTCTGTATCAATAATTTAAGTATGAAGTGATTGGAAACAGCTAAGTTTGGCAAGGACCACATCCATCAATTTCACAAATTTTTATTCAGATTCAAACCATCATATGGACTACCAATTAATGTACTTCATTAGTTACCAGCACCAATCCCACAGAAGCCACTAACCAAGCCTTACGTGCAGTGCCTAAATGCAGAGAAACTAGAATTTACAAGCATTTTATATGATTTTCTGACATTATCGTCATATTGCGATAGTAATCAAGAATGCAGGGAAAAAGAATCCCGCAAGGCCATGATCCTCACGATTCATCTCAGATGTTTGAAATAAAATCATATATTCTTGAGTATGGAGAAGTTGGAAATTTCAATGATTCAAAGCAGGTATTGGCAAATTTTCAGATGGAAAAAGTTGTGGATAAAACCAACACTCCACATTGATCAGTGGAAAACAAATTAGGCACAGCAGACGATTAATATACAAGGATATTGGAGTAGAATCAACAAGCCATTTTTTAGATAAGGGTTCACTTAATTAATGCTCTGTTCCTTACGTAGCAACTAACATAATAAACATTACACTCAATAACTGAAGCTGATTGAGTCACATAATAAAGGAAATAATTATGAAATAAAGAACAAAAAACTTATCCAGACCAAATATCTAAAGACAACATTTCAAAATGTAGCTACCTCCAAAACCTCAAGTGCCTCGCCACTGACAAATGGATCTGAGATGTGAGATGCCCAAGTGTTCAAGAGGATGGGAGAAACATTAGGCTCCACAGCTGCTATAGCTTCGCAGCCTAAAGTAAAGAGGGGAAGCTAGTTTAATGGCATCCAACATGAAAGTGTAGATTGGAAGCAAAAAACTAAATAAGCAATACCTGCCATAATTGCTGCTCTGATTGTTTCAAGAACCAAGTGCAATGTCTCATCAGATGCCTGTGAAGGAAAAAACAAGGAATGTTTGAGCTTGAACATCAGAATAAAATTTATGGTACTAGCAGTCTTACTTGACTAAGGAGATTTGTAAGTGATGAAAGCAATCCTATTAAGTGAGGGAGAACATTTCCTTCATTTGCCTTGGTAAGGAGTAGAGAAAGGGCATGGCACGCACCTACTTTGACAGGTGGGGGCCTGTTAAGCGAGTAGTATTACCATTAGACAACTCAAAATTTCTTTCCCAAATCAAATTGTTGAATAAAATCACTTACACATCCATACTAACTGTTGTAATAGCTGCATACAGAAAATTATCAAGAACTCCACGACTGATCTGAATGGTACGAAAAGTAAGTAAGAAAATACTCATAGCTGACATGACCTAGTAATTTACAAAGGAATTAGAATAATTACCACAGAGGAGAACTTAGCAACTGACACAAAAATACGTGCATATAGAAATGGATATTCATGTACCCCTGTTACCAAAAAAAGAAAAGCTCTGTCTATTCCCCGAATAACAGAAAAGTAGGAAGAGGAGCTAAGGACAGAATGTTCACCAGCCCCGATGTCCTCAGAGATCATCTGCTCAATCAAGCTTCCTATGTTGCCACTTGCCAATCCAGAAACCTGTCACAACACATCAGCAGAAAAGACAAAATAACACTGAAAATGAATTACTTTAACATGCACAACAAAGCGATCACTGTGTTCACTGGAATGTAATTAAATGAAAAAGATGGTGCCCACACACACGCATAAGAGAGAGAGAGAGAGGAACAAACCTCAGCTTCAAGCAATTGGTCAGACAGTGAAGCCAAGGCAAAAAGAATGGCCTCCCTCATCTGAAAAGAAAAATGAATTACTACAGGAATTAAAGGGTGAATGAAGAAAGCAAAATAGAGATAGTATGTAAGTGAAAGGACATGGACCCTAATTAGAGTTGAGAATATAAGAAAGGTCCTTTCCAAGAAAATACTGTGCAAAGAAAGGATGACCACATGACCAATTAGGAAAAGAACATCACTATAGTATAGCATTGCTTATCTCTTCATGTCACAAATTTCTATGATTTTCCTCTCAAGGTTCAGAAAGATAATTTTCCTATCCTATTGGGTTGTACCTATTTTGCTTTTAACTACTATAAAGCAGGTTAAGGAAGATATTTGTAAAAGCTCACATCGTTGTTTGCTGTAAAATGCAATTTGTTACCTACTAACAAAGAGGGTGCAAAGTTGTGATGTAAAACAAAGAGGACGTAAAATAGATTCAGGTACTTATAATGGTTTTTGGAATTTTCCCAACCATAAATTCAGAAAAGAGACAACATACTGTTATCACTCACAAATAATTAAGACCCACCACATTAACAAAGTAAATTACTTCTTTAACAAGAAACAAAGAATAAAAAAAAAACTTTACCAAAAACAAAAAAAGAACAAAAAGAAAAGAGTTTTAATATTACTCTCCACCAATCAGTAGAACCAGCACTTTTGTCATGTACAGACTCAGCAAATCGTCTTTTTGCAGCCTCAATAATGGCATCAACACCTTCTCTGCCACAGGAACTAACCACCTCTTCTAGCAAAAGTGCACCTGCAGACAACAGATCAGGGGATCCAACTGTAAAGTTTATCTAACTATGGTAACAATCATATATGGAACATCAGATTCAAGTATCCTACAGTATCAAAAATTTAGTGAAGGCATGAAAGAAACAGCTAGGTCTTTCTTGCAACTGAAAGTAGCTAACACTGTAGTTGATACAATTTATAACCAAAACGCCATCATTATCCCCACTCATTTAACCACACAATACTAACAATGGCAAATGTAACAGTACTTGAGGGAGAAATATTATATATATAGGCTTCATTATACATCAATTCCATTATTATTATGTCACACAACATATTTTAAACAGAAGTTTAGCATGGAACACAGCCTTGTTTGTCACTTTTTACATTTGCAAATAGGGGATTCTATAGCGTGTATGCTATGTGCATATAACTATATAAATCATACTCGTTCCAAATAAATAATTTACAGGACTCCACCCTTTTTTTGTCACTTTTTATAATAGTAACATTTTCATGAAGTGATCCATGCTCTAGGGAACTTTGGTTTGACCCATTGATGCAAGAGACACAGATGAATGTCTACTGTTTCTCCTTCAATTTCTCATATTATATTCCAATATAGTTTCTTATGACGAACTGAGCTTATGCAGAATCAATGGAAAAGGTAGGAAGATCTTTTTACTCCACTGGGTGAACACTCATGCAATCAACTTTTTAAAGTTCTGTAAACACGGAAAGGCACAAGTAGAGTGAAAAGATGGATACATGACATTGTTTTTCAGTTTGCATAGTTGACAAAAATCTTGACACAACAGCACTTAAGTGACAAAAGTTATGCCAGACCCAAGATCCAGCATGGACAGCCACTTGTCCTATAACTCTAAATCATCGTAGATGACATGATCCTTGTAATGTAGAGGAACATTTGCTCAAGTTCAAGTACCATAATATAGTATAAGAGTCAATTTACCAGCGTTCTACAATTTTACATTATAAGGCTGGAAAAATATGAACAGCTTACCAGAAACACGACAGCTATAAGTAAGATCGTCCTCATTAGCCACGAATTCATTGGCATCCTCGGACCAAGTATGGACCTAGAGAAACACAAACACAAAGACAAGTACTTAATTTAATCTGTACTAATAGAGATCATATAATTGGTACTACTGAGGTATCATGTAGCTGAAGGATCTCTAGAGATTGAAGTTTTCTTTTGAAATCACACCCAGATAGATGATTATATGGAAAAAGCGTATGGCATCTGCCTAGGTTTAAGCAGGAAATGCACAAATTGTATGATACCTGTTGTTCTGTCATTTGCAGGAAAGCCAGAGTGTAGTATACCAACTCGTTGACATTATTCATCATAACCTACAGGGACAAATTCTCAAATATACAACATGGAAAAAATAACAGCAAAAGAAATATCTAACAGCCACAGGGTGTTTGGGTTGGCAAACCTTAACAAACTTCCTGCTGCCCACAATAGTCAATAGAAATTCAAACAACTGTAAAATCAAATGATGAAAATGAGATTCGAAGTCAAATGATAAATATGTATGCAAGACACAGGAGAAAAATACATGAAAATAGAAAATTGGCTCTTGCACAACAGGGGCTTTGATTGACCTACTAAATTTTGAATAATTAGGATGTTCGTTGATATTTCTCCATGTGAAGTCAAAGATGAGACACTCCACCAACTTTTTCTCCATTATTCATGTCTCTCACGAGATAGCAAGTTTGGGAATGAGGAAGTCAGGACATTGAAACGTCTAGTCATGTAAAAGTTAACAATAACATAGAAAAGATCCATGCATCGCTTGTACTAGGAGAATTCTTACAATAAACACGAATGTTATGCTAATACTATAATCCAGAAACTATTCCATACACAAAGACAGTAACCTGAATGATAAAGGAATCAAGGCTCTTTTCTGCACCATCCGAGTCATATCTTCCCTCATAAGGATCTTCTTGACCTTCAATTGATGATTGCGAATACACCATAAGAGTGGATACAAATGTTTGCCACAACGGTCCCATGATAACTGCATGAGAAAAGAACATGTGAGTCGGTCAACAGAGAATCAGCAGAGCTGACAAAGCTAAAAGATACAATCACAAGATAACTTTAAGTAACATACCCACAAATTCACCTACACCAATGCTGGAAAAATTCTGAATTAGCTGATTTAAGCACTTAAGAACCTGGGTGGAGAGATGCAGAATATACACAACAGTCAATTGCTCCTTCAACTCAAGAAGATACACATCCGATCCAACATATGTCATGCCATTTCCAAACTGACCTCCATTCTAATGCTCCAATCATCAGGATCTTCTGATGGCACTGGCTCTCTTAAGATAATATTAAACTCATCCATCCATGGCTTGAGAAAAGAATTTACCATCTCATTGGTCTCACTCTGGAAAAAAGAATAAACACTCCCCAGATCAGATAACCAACGATAGAGTTAAAACTAGTTCTAGCATATTCCAAATGATGAGAAAACAAATGAGAGGTCCATTATTACCTTATAAACACCACTCATAGCCCCCAGCACAGAGACACAAGAATAAACTATGGAAAGGGCCTTTGCACGCAAATGTTTGTCATAAATCTGTAACAAATTCACAAGAAGCAAAAGACATTATAGAGACAGAAGATGTTTCTTATTTCATCATATTTTGAGAGAAACATGCCTTTTAATTCCCAAGGAATTAATGAAAGCCCTAAATGAAGTGACGGAAGTCAGAGAACTTTAATCACCTTAAACATAGGAGGGAAGTTCAAAAATCTTTTTGCCTTTTGTAAATTACAAGTCCCAGCATCAAATTTAGAGAGAAGATCACATGCTTGCTCATAAGCACTCTTTGGCTTCTTAATATTTGTAAAACACAAAATTCAAAAGTTTATAAGTTATATATTTCGCACGAAGAATTAATACTTGCCTGCAACTAACCATATGCAAATGGATTCATCAAAAATTTGACAAGCAAATTCGCCCAATGACACTATCACATTTGAACAAGAAAAAACATCATACAGGCATACGCTAACAGTAGAGGCAAGCAACACAACAACAAAAGCTACTGTAATCCATAACCAATTCTAGAAACACTGGTATTTGCTGATCAAAATGAAGATCTACAAGCTATGAAAATCAGTTAAATTAAGGTAAACTCTGAAATGCATGCATCCACAATTGCAACAGGAATTTTGAAAGCTAAGCTCAATGGACAGAGCGTCCCACTGGTCCCTATTTCAAACTCCAAAAAGTCCCTACTAATTAAAAACCAAAAACGGCAAAAGTTTGAGAACAACTTGAAGCATAGCATACAACAAAACAAACCTGAGCTGAAGATACAATCTTATGCAAAGTAGGGAACAAGATAGGAACTAATGTGGGCACCATTGTATCATCAAGATCTCCAGACAGAAGCGACAGGCATTTGAGAGCCCCTTGCACTACAACATTCAGCAAACTCCTTTATGTCGATCAAAAGTTCATAAGACTAGGAGTAACAAAATTTAAAAAAAGAAAGAACAGCAAATTAGAAACTTTATAGAACTTCCAAAGTAGCTATAATTCTTTGTCTAAAGTTGCTATGAGATTGCAATTTGATCAACATATAACCTCAAAAGTATTATCCAGTAGAAGCTTTTAAAATTCAAAAATATTCACAAAATATGTCTCCTAGTTTGATGGATAATTAACAACTCAGAAGCCCACAGCATACAGGTAAGCGAAATGGATTCACGTAAAAATGATGACAGTGAGAAAATGGAACACCCTACCTCGTTTCATGTTAGTTTGATCATTAATCAGCTTCAGAAGGTTAGGCAATAACTCAGGCCAATCCTCTGGCCAATCATAAACTGCGATGGATGCAACTGCCATACTAACTGCCGTGCAAATTTTTCTGTGAGAGTCATCCAGCGTCATCAGAAGATATTTGCGTATAACTGCCTGATAATTGATCAATAATGTTATTAGCTTAGGCATTCAAAACATGGTGTCTATCGGTTAAATATCATCATCGAACTAACAATTGGTTCATCATCTTAGATCTTCCAAAAACACATGCTGAAACAAGTATTTCATCCATGTCCAACATGCATATCGCAGTTATTAGAGACATAAGAGGCACCCCACCTCGACCAAGAGAGGGAACAGAGTCCATTGTTTGATTAAGTGAGAACTTTGTTCACCTAAAGAAGTGAATAGAGGAGACAGAAGCAATCAATGTGATTGGTCAACCTGAACTTTGATCAAGGACGGCATTGTTCACGCATTCACTCTAAATCTACAAACAACTAAAGACATCATCTCCCAAAAACAGCCCCATCTGCATCCAATCATCTCACCACTTGCAAAGCAACATTGACAATTGAAGAACCCTAACTCATGACTCAACCTATGACATCTACAAGAAATGGATTAACTCAGTTTTGCACTATTGCACCAATGACCATGGCATTTCTGTCCCAATCTCTTTGTTACCACCGCAGGTATTGCGAGCAAAAAACTTCTGCTCTATTGTTCCTTAAATCTTTGCTCATTGGGTCAGGTGGAAGATTCACCAGACAAGCCAAAAAGATCGAAGTAGACTCACCAGTCCTTGGGCCTAAAACCCTAAAACTCAAGAAGTCTAGTAACAATACTCTAGCACCTTCTTTAAACAGTAATGCCTCTTCAACTCACGGCAGTAGGTTGGTAAAACTAATAAAAATTCTAGACATGAATGGTTTCGTGGACCTACTCATAGAAAAGAAAATGTTGCACAATCTGGCGAACCTTCTAAATGAGAAGCTAAAAGGACAAAATATGAGTTTATTAAGAAGGGTTATCTAGAAAAGAACAAGAAATAAGTCTACACCATTGGATCGACTAAAGATTACCTTTTCGTCACTTGAAACCGCAGGATGCTCAAAAGAATCCTCACCTTCTTGCCAGTGTTTCTTGATGAACTGCTTCAGCAGGACAGCAGCTAGGTAGAGGTACGTTAATTGTTCACAACATAACTGCCCAATAGAAGTTACAATACATACTGGATAACTAGAAGCAGAGAAGACAAACTATGCTGGAACAGGATGCAAGGTTTAAGGTCTCGTGTTCTTCAGACAGAATCACTCTCCTTATGAATAAGTTAAAAAGTAATTTTGCGTTCCTGTCAAAATATATAATAAAATTCAAAATTTCAAAAAATTATAAAAAATTCACATGCGAATGTACATGTCAATGATTGCATGTTATGAAGTATCAGGTATTTCAGATTCAAAAGAATTCACAATGTGTGAGCCACAAGATACAAAACGAAGGCAAAAAGAAAAAATTATAAGACATTCCAAACACACCCAAACTAATCAGCTAATTAACTAAAATGACATGTATTTAGCTAATTCCGAAGCACAGACAAGATGATGATGATAAAATAAACTAGCACGTGATGCAAGTACTAATATAAGGATATCTGGCGCAATCCAAACGGGAGCTCCCGGTTGGCCGCGACTTTTGATAATGCACTTCCAAAACCTGTAAAGTTCAAAAGATAAATGCTACCAATACAGAACCTCAAATGATGAAAGCTACATAAATTACTTAAAAGCTAGAGTTAGGAAATAAACACAGCACGGAAGTTTTTTGCTCCTTCTATTAGCTGGTAGTTAAAACTAAGGCAGGTCAATCATCTGCGAGATTAAGAAAGACAAAACTACGGCATCACCAAAAAGGAATCTTATTTATTTAGCAAAATAGTTAGCATTCTTTTTCTAAAGATGTTTGGCTAAATGAATCCTTTTAGTTGTAGGATCCATAAACTGAATGCTTCATTTGCCATCTTATGTTATGGCTGCGCCTTTGACATGAGCCACTGACACCTGTGTCTCTTGACTTACATCTAGGTATACTTGTTACCCACTACAATTCTATAACTTCCCTAGCAGAAGGATTACCAGAATAATTTGCCTTCTCAAGCAATACCTTCCCCATTTGACATAAGGTGCTTACAACTATGTCTCTTGACCTTTAATGAGGTATACATATTTCCACAAAAATACTACCACTTCCCTAGCAGTGACCTACTTACTAGAATTCCTAGCTCTCCACACCAACAGTGCAGAAGAGCATGTGTGCTGAACAGTGGACCTACAGAGCAAACAAAATCTGCTGTACTTATAACCATGGACACGGCAATGCTGATATCTCTTCCCATATTTCTCCTAGGAGATTTCACCCCCTCGCACGATGCCCAGCACAACATCTCAACAATTTGACACATGCTCCATTCAAAATTACACAGATTCTCGACGTCTTCTTGCCACGCGACAATTTTAATATCTCTTCCCATGTTTCTCCTGGGAGTTAATAATTCATAACCGCCCCCATGCACGATGCCCAGCACAATAACATCTCCGACAATTTGACCCCATCCTCCATTAAAAAATGCACAGATTCTTGACGTCTTCTTGCCACGGCTAGTTCACACTTCTATGGCACATTAAAACGCTAAACTAACGCGGTAAATCATCCCTCCCCCAGCAGACTACATCGACACCCACAGACAACCGATGCTCGAACTCATCCACCCGACCATTCTCGAACGGTGTCAATTCAACGAACACCAGGCAGGCGAAACCCAGCAACGGGGCGAACAACTTCCGTACAACAGCAACAGACGACAAGTAATGAGAGGCAAAAAGGAGAGTAGCGATCATTCACCAGATTGCAAGGACGCTTGCTGAAGCGAGGCCTCGGCGAAGGCGCGGACGTCGTGGTTGGGGTCGAGAGTTGCGGACAAGCAGCTCAGCAGCCACTGCTGATCCTGATCGACCGCCGACGACGCCATCAACCGGAAGAAAAGGAGGAAGAAAAATTCGCACGGGACGGATGGAACTTCAGCTCTTCTTGCCGATTTCACCTCCTCTTTCGTCGAACGAGGTTGGGGGGTTCTTGTCGCTTCTCCGGCGAAGGAATCGCCGCAGAGGAGGCCGGCAGCGGTTTCGTCGGGGGGGATCGTTTTGGCGGGGGTTTTGGAAATGGCGAAGGGGAGTGGGAGCGATGTATTTACTTAGGGTTCGGATTCAAAAAAAGAAAAAAACAATTTTTGAATTTTTTATTTTTCATGAGTACAAAAGTTTATGAATTCATGTTGTCGGAGTGGGGCCCCTGCTTTTTGTTTTGCGGTCGGACCGGGACCGGGATCATGATGATGTCCGGCGTCCGGTTTTCGCGGATTTTCATTTAGTTTTTCGCAAAAATTAAGAAAACGGTATGTGTGATTTGTGCACGTAATTATCGGTGAGTGTGGAACTACCGCAAAATAAGCATGGACCTAAAAAAGTAGGATTAATATTTGGGTTCGCTGCTGTTATAATTAAAAAAAAAAACTACTCGACCTCGTATCCAAGTCCATTGCAAACTTATACGAACTTATGTCAGGAAAAGTACCAAAAAATTCATAAACTTTTCAATTGGATCAATTTAGTCATAAACCTTTTTGTATTAGTATCAATTGAGTCGATCCGACCAATTTTGTCAAGTAATCGTTGATGTATACGCTAATCATTCTATATGGCACAATCGACGTTGACGTTAACAATTTTTTAAAAAAAAATTTCTTTCATTGGACCGGCAAGTTGCAGGCTACTGGTGAGGGTCACGGCCGTTGCCAAATCTGGGCAAGGGCCGCCTCGCCCACGAACCCACAAAGGTCCTAGGCGAGGCAGCCCTCCCCAGCACCCGACGAGGGCTTGCTAGGCCTCATTTAGTGGTTGGAGAGGATCATCAACCAAATTGAAAGGAAGAAAAAAGAATGAAAAAAACAAAAAATAAAAAAGCCAAAATATTATTAAATTTTCAAAAAAATTATTAAAAATGTCAAGGCTAGTGCCAACAGACAATTGCGCAATGCAAGAAGGCTAGTGTCCACGTTAGCGATTTTCAGTTAAATTTAGCTAGATTGACTGAATCTACACAAATGCAAAAGGTTTAGAACTAAATTAGTCTAATTAAGAGTATGATTGAATTGGTATCAATGTAATAAGTTTAGAACTTTTTGGTACTTTCCCCAACTTATGTTTTTTAACGGTCTCACACAGTACAATTTCATTCACGAGTAACGTAGGTCATTGCTTGCCTTTTGGCTTACTTGTTCGCTCTCCTAGGGGTGCACACCCACTCAAATGTTTGGCCATTGCACCCTCGAACCTACAGGTCTTCGGTTCAAGGCATGGATGAAGAGCATGTACAATAACCCTAAGGTTGGCAACGATTGTTTGGGGTGTTTGAGGATTTTCAACGAAAAATTTAGAGGTCCTCCTTTCGAATCTCATCAATTTTGTGCAAATTGCTCTAGGTTGGAGCTACTTGCATAGATCGAAAATCTTGACTTAATTAGTTCATGGCGCTTGTAGGGCATTTTATGGGAAGCCAAATTTTTAAGAGCATATCCTCGAACTATTTAAAAAAAAGCGCGCGCAACAATTTCAAGTAAATTGTATATGCGCTTCACATGCAGAATTAAGAAAGCATACTTCAAATTCAACTAAAGCGTTATCTCGTCTCACCTTGACCTAAAATTCTTACTCTCCTTCATATTTACATGTCTCCATTGACTATTCTTCATGGATGGACATGGACAACATCTAAAACTCAAAAGCCAATATAAAAATTCTCCCTTCTTGCTTTATATCAGTAGGAATAGTTACAACAACATATATTTAAGCATAGACGAAGGAAAATGGACACTAAAAGTGCCATAAATTTTGTATTGCGCTCACTTATAGTGCCAAACTTTTCACCGAATCATTTAAGTGTTAAATCCGAAAAAAATAATAATAATAACTTAAATGCTTTCGACAACAAATTCATGCAAAAAATCCTACGTGATATCTATAATAAAATGCTTATTTGCACATAACTTTTTTACTATAAAAGTAAGTCCAACGGGGACTCTCTCAATCTAGACCGCCACACGGTTCTTCCTCTCAAATGTTGATTTGATTCCTCTTTCTTCATTCCGATGACTTAGACAATCTCCGTCTGAAATTTCGATCGCTCGCTCACAAGCCGTCTCCGTATCTCTCACTCCGTTCGACATTGTCATCATCTCTCACTCGCATGCTCAATTGGTGCGGGAAAAAACTTGGGCTTGGTGATTGGAGGAAAAATTAGGACTCGATGGTTCTGAGGGAAAGGTAGGGCTCAGTTCTGGAAGGAACAAATTAAGGCTCAATGCCATAGGGAGGAATCTTGCAAAAGAAAATGTGAATATTTTACTGTGGTTTGCACTTCAAGCATTCTTTATACCTGCCGCATCTATGAAATTTTCTTGGACTTCTCAGCCCACAATAACAATGATATTCACCTTTGTCTTTCGCTTTGTTGAAAGGAATTTGAGTCGTTTGTCCTCGTTCTCTTCATTGCAAGATTTGGGTGCTTAATTTCGTGGGAAACCGAATCGAATTAGGTCTTGAGAAGTGTTGCATTCGAATTAGGGTTTGAGATGCCCCTAGTCCGAATTAGGGTTTTATTTGGGGAAAAATGTATAGACGACGTCGTTTGGCCTATTAATGCTAGCTGGGCACACCAGCGAGCCATGTCGATTAGGGAAATTGATTAAATATTGCCACGTCAAATTTTTGACATTCTCAATTGGAGTCGATACTTAAATGATTGTTTTTTTTTTAAGTAAGACTTAAGTGATTCAGCGAAAAGTTTTGACACAAAAATAAGCATCGTATAAAAAGTATTTTTTTTCTCTGTAGACAATAAACAACACTAATGAACAAGTACAAACGCAACATGTCTAGCATAAGAACTTAGATGGGGTTTAATGGACACCAGTTAGAAATAACAAAGATTAAACCCACAAAAAAACAGAACACACATGAGAAAATCTGTCACTCCCATTTGGTCCTCACTTGGTGAGTGTGCTTGAAGTCATAAGCCAACACCAAAGTCCCATCCATTCTCTTCAGCACTAGGGGTGAGCAACTTGGACTGCCTAAATCGGGAAAGGACCGGACCGACGGGTTTGGTCCGGTTCTGGGGACTATTGATCCAATTCTCAATTCCTAAAAGAGAAAACTAATTTTCGGGCAGTTCGGTTCCCGGTTCCAAGGGGGAACCGGATCAACCGGACCAAAACCGACTATTTAATATATGTTTTTGTTATTTTTTCTTTAAAAAAATTAATAAAAGGCGAACTAAACTCTAAGTGAACTTCATTATCATAAATTCAATTATAAAAATTAGTAAAATGCAAATTAAACCCTAAGTGAACTTCATTGACATAAATTCATTAACAAAAATTAGTAAAATGTGAACCAAACCTTGAGTGTTTAACCAAAAAAAAAAACTAAACTCTAAGTGACCGGTTCCATTGGACTGAACCGGAATCGGACCGGACTGGCAGTCCAGTTTAGTTTCCAGTCCTAGAACCAATCGGTCCGGTCCGCTATTCTCAAAATTGGGAATCAATTCTTTCAGTCCGGTTCCCGGTTCCACCTTGAAACGGGATCGGATCGGAAACCGATCACCCCTGTTCAGCACAAAACTCTCCACCAACACATAAAAACCAAACCTCTTCCAACCCTGGCTCAACCCGCTCTGGATGAACTTCTCCGCTCTCTTCACCCTCAGTCTCTTCTCTACCTCCTTCACCCAACCCACTCTCTCTTCCTCCCACCTCATCCTTCCCACAATGGCCATGCTCAGTCCTATCATTCCTGTCCTACTGCTAAACCACATCACTCCATCATTAACATTGCCCTCCCCGGCTTCCTCACCAAACACCCTAACAGCCTCCTTCTGAATCAGCACATCCACTTCCACATCATTGCCTTCATTGGCATAATTGTCACACGCATGGACCTGTTCCCACCTCTGTTGCAGTGTCATCTGGTAGAACGCCGATGCCTTGATCTGGTCCCCGGCCTTCCCATCCTTGACAAACATGAACGGGCAGTACCACTTCCCCATCACCACTGGGTCCAAGCTCTTCCTGTCGATCGGGACGTCGAGGCTTAGGAGCTTTGACCTTTGCTAGTCATTGACTCCCGGCGCATCGTTGTCTAGGGAGAAGTTTTCGGGTGTTTTGCCATGGAGGGTCCAGCCTTTCCTCTTCAGGAATTTCGGAGGGTACCCATCCAAGGCAATGGATTTCGCGTGGAAGCCACCAAACCCGCACATAGTCTCACGCCGGTGGATCAAAAACTGCTGGTATATGTCGTCGGGATCCAAAGGGCTCGGTTTCTTGTCTCGAACGTATCGGAAGCACAAGCAGGTGCCTTTGTCTTCTTCGGTCGAATTAGCATGCGCTTCCCTACATGGCCATTCAAGATAGAATGATTTAGACTTCTTGAGAAATGCCATGAATATAAATCAGGCAACAAGCAGCTAAACCTTTACAAAAACCTATTTGCTAATTGACGTGATAAGATGTAACTTCAACTATTGCAACAAAAGCGAGTTGTTGCATTACTGATCCTGATCGACTGGTCCAGAGTCTTGGACAAGCAGTTCGGCAACCATTACTGATCCTGATCGACTGTTGATGATGCCATTCATTAAAAAAAATTTGCACAAGAAGGATGGAATTCAACTGTACTTTCAATGTCGCTTTCTTTGTTGAGGAGGTTGTGGTTATGCTGCTCTCAGGGGAAGGAATCGCTGCGGAGGCCTTCCTTGGGAGAATATTAGATAGTCTAGGTGTGCCATGTCAATGTGGTTCAGGACCATTAGAATTGTGACACCCAGACAGAAAAAATTGAAAGAAATAATTTAATAAAGAGTCTAGGTTTTATAATGGGTCCCGCAATTTTTGGTTTTTTCTTCGTCCTCTTCTCGTGTGGACCTCATGGTCATTGGATTGGAGAAAATATCATGTACAACTGTGATGTCACGTCATATTTACACTAGCTAATTCACTAAGAGACGTGTTGTTTTTGGGCCCACCTGTTAGAAAATTTGAAAGTCTCTCCCCCTTTCTCTCTCTCTCTCAATCTCACGCCTTGATGCTTTAATCTCTTTCCCTCCTAGCTCTGCTCTTCATCATCTGCTAAACCACGCCACTGCCTCCACCTTGTCCCAGTGACCCAACAGCTCCCCTCCAATCGAGGACGACTCCCAGCAATCCCCCTCATGCCCCTGACCGCCCTATCCCCATGTCTCTCTTCCATCACATCCTTGCAATTGACGACGGCCATTGTAACATCCTCAATTTCAGTCATTGAGAAATAGCTATAGATCAGTTTGCCAAGGAATCAAGGATCGGTCTTGAACGAGACATGTACCCTACTCATATCTGTGAGCAAGGAGATAAGACTCATTTCTGAGCCTTCAAATCTTCTTATACCCTTGATTTTGCTAGAATTGAGTTTTGTTGAATCAAATATAGTGGCTTTCTCATTTGGACTCAATTCTTGTTCTTGTTCTGGAAAATCCAGATTCTGGTCCTTTGCACCTCTTCGTTTTGTTATTTTTGTAGAGATTTTTGTGAACCGAATTTTAATAAACTTTCTTCATCAAAATTGTTCCCAACATCTTGAAATACAATATACTTTAAATTCAGATTTTTTAAAGATGATTTGGTTTGTACGAAAGACCATTTTCTAAACTGGTTTGAACCGTCCAGTGTTGTTGTTTCTGTAACGTTTACACCTTCTTGATTTTCCACGAGTTTTTCTAGAACGATTCTTAACAAATTTCCTTCATAAAAATTGTTGAGAACTTATTTCTATACAACATATAAATTTTTGAGAATTTTTGGAGATGATTTGGATTCTGAAAAGAGCTTACTTTGAGAAGTAAGGATTCTGTTCTAATGAACCGTTTTTAGTCTGTCTTTGAACTATTAAAAATTATGTTTAAAGACAGATCCAGATTTCATATTCTCATAGGAAATATTTGTTAAGGTCTTGTTTATGACATTTAAATTTTAGAATTTTCGAAGTCCATTTACTATTTTGTTAAGTCTGATTTCTAGAACAGTGCAAAAATTGCTCGATTTTGCTAGATTGCAAAGATTCATCATTTTCTATATAAGAACGTTGAAATTTCGATTTGATGTATTCTAAAAACAAAATCTATAAATTCTGAACTTTTTAATGAGGGTAATGATTTCCTTGGCTTAGGCGTCCCTAAACTACTTAGGACATAATTACTTATTTTTGTGACTTGAGGAACAAGTTGTCTTGAAGACCACCAATAATAATTTGGTGGGAGACTTCAATAATTGAGTCTTAAGGACCAAGACTGCCTCTCACATTCACTTGGGAGGTTCACGGCCAGAGAGAGAGAGAGAGAGAGAGAGAGAGAGAGAGAGAGAGAGAGAGAGAGAGAGAGAGAGAGAGAGAGAGAGAGAGAGAGAGAGAGAGAGAGAGAGAGAGAGATCATCATGAATTACTTAGGCCTTAAATGAATTAGCAGGGTATAATTATCCTAAGTCAACAACTTGCAAACCAAGTTAGTATTATGTGGTCCTCTAGCAAAGCTTGGAGAGGATGCCTAATAATGGCCATATACTTTAAGATCAACTTCATCATTAACTTGAACTTTTAGGGCCTAATAAACCTAAGGTAGAAATTTGGAGATCAAGTTGAGAAATGTGTGGCCTCAATTAAAGGCTTGCATAAGAAGCTTCATAATGGTCAAACTTTCTAGGCCTTATTGTAATGGAGCTTAGACTTTAGGGCTCTTCATTAATGGATTTTGGCCTTAATTCATTAAAACTATGAGTGGACCATACTATAAATAAGCTTAATCCCCCCCTTTAGTTTCCACACACCACCTCCTCTTCCTCTCTCACTCTCATGCCTCCCTCTCTCCCCCTTACTCTCACGCTGAGTACCTCTCTCCGTCTCTCTCGCCTGTTCGCCGTTGCCGACCGCCGTTTCCCCATTCGACTCCCATAGACGTTTTCTTGTGCTTGCAGGTAAGTCAATTCCCTAACACTTAGATAGGATGATGTGTTACATGGTTGGAACGCGGCTTGTGAGGTTGTAGTTGCTCGAAATGGTATTGTTCTTGTGCATGGTTACACGACACTTGGATGTGGTAGTTTGGGTGATATGTTGATGTTCTTAACCGTGCTTATTGATTTATGAGCTTATGAGCTTTTCATGTGCACATAGCAACTAGGACCTTATGTGCGTGGGTTAAGATATAGGATAATAAACTGACTTGTGCGATCCATAATGTGTGATCACTAAATAAAAGAAGAAGACCGTCGTCACATAGCGTTGGCGGCGATGCCTCGGTTGAATCGGGATGCCCTGATTGAGCCATGATGCCTGGGTTGAGCCCGAATGCCTCGGTAAGCTCGCCCCGGGATGCCTCGGTTGAGCTGGGATGCCTTGGTTGACTTAAGATGCCTAGCATGAAGCTAGATACCTCGGTTAAGCCGGGATGACGATAAACTTATATGTGTGCTAGTTTGTGTGTTTATTGATAAGTTGAACGTTTCCAGATGCCCGAAGGATCTTGGAGGACTCATCACCCACGTATTGAGAAGGCGATGCCCCGATGGATTTCGACTGTAAAATAAATGAATTCACGTGTGAATATTTACGGGTATTTTTGCATGTCGATTGGTTGTGAAGCTTCACGTGTAAATTTTTTGTATATTTTTATGTGATCGGATAAATGTGAGTTTTCACGTAAACATAGCAAGGGCAAGGTTAAAGTTTTTGCTATTGATTTGCTATCGATATAAGGCAGGGAAAATAATTGTATGTGTTAGTACGCCGACAAGGTATCATCCTGCACGAGTATCAGTGAATTTACTCATTGAGTTTTCAACTCATTCACGTTGTTTTTCATGTTTTTAGGATGAGCTCTGCACCCTCGGTTAGTTTTGGTGTGCCCGTCGAGATGGAGGTTGACATAAAGGAGCTAGGATTAACACCGGCCTTCGCTTGTGATGTAACCAGATATAGTTTGTACATGGAACGGCCCGTAGAAAAGGGCGTGTGAAATATGTTTATGTAATATGGCAATAGTGTGTTTTGCCTATTATGCTTTCCCTAATTTTCAGTTATTATTTTATTTAGGAGTTTGTTTGCACACGTTTCTGTGTGTGCTTATTAATCAAATAAAAGAAATGGGATGGCGACGAGACTGGAACGTCGTATTAATAACCTCGAGGTAAGGACATTATAGCCGTTGACCTAAAAAATCCAGCTATGGCAACTGCCGACCCTGGTCAACGTTGAATCAACCCAAATTCGAGGTCAAGCTGAGCTCAAGATCCTGAATCTAGGGTTCACCCGAGATTAGATCCAAAATATGAGAATGGGCTAGTGCAAATGTGACGAGGCATTACAGTTGTACACAATATTTCCTAGTTGGGGAGGGGCTCAATGGGGAAAATATTGGGTGCTCAGGAGTGACACGTAGGCCTCCAATCAATTAGTCAATCACCATGTATGTAAGTGGAGCTCACTTTTCAAATAATGTCTTCTCTTTTCTGTTATTTTCTCTCCTAGGCTACTCTCTTCTTCGTTACTCTCTCTCTCTCTCCTCTGACTCCCTTTTGCTTCCATCGGTAGGAATCAACCCGTTACTTCATATCCTTCGTATCAAGAAGTTCAACAAAATTTAGAAGAGATATAGTGAGTTCCTGTTGCATTGTAAGAAGTTACATGACTTCTCCAAACTTTGGAATCTTTCAATCTAGATCTAAATGTGGGAGCATGCTCAACCTATTTTTGGCGTTTTCGTAAAATGATGGTGTTGAGGACACTGAACTAGGCATGCATAGCCCATTGGGCAAGCCGTTGCTATTAGAGAATGATATAGGCATGCATAGCCCATTGGACAAGCCATTTCGATTAGAGGAGATAATGATGTGTGTCATCATTAATGATGATGCGAGATTCAGTAATTGGCCGCTGCCGTTTGCTCTATTTTGATGTCGAGACACATCCATTTTTGTAAGATGAAAGTGTGCTCATCACAACAGTTTATGTTTTGTTGTTCTACTTTACTGTTTGGCATTTGCTTTGTTTTGAACTTCTCGTGTATCATCTTGAAATGTGAATGAAATATTTACTTTTGACCAAAAAAATCAGATTACAAAGAAATAATCAATAATAAGGAAGATTGAACAAATTGATTCACAATTGACAATTAACAAAAAAAACCATTTTTCACCCTCAATTATGAATTCCAACGTACCATGCTGTAATTTGTACGTATAAATCAACAAATACAGAAAAAGGATGAGGAGGACCGTCACTATATCGAGGGACACTATCAAGGCTACGACATGGAGTCAGGTCTTCCCCGTCGGCATCGTAGGGCAATTAATGCCGGCAGCCCTGAGCTCAAGTAGCGACTTGACCACCACCCGGCTGCAGTTCTTCACGGCGTAGCGAAGGGCCAGCGCATTGTGGAAGTTTAGCCCCTCCCCCATCGCCATGAGCTTCGCTAGCAAGAGGAAGAAGAAAAATGATAGTGAGAAAAGAGAGAGCGAGGCAGCATAGGTGAGAATTTCATTCACCTAATACTTATATATGTGTAAGTTTGACCGGTTGACTCGGCCTCCAGAGAAGGGAAGGGAGGTGGCGGGTCAAATAGGCGGTGAATTGTTTAGAGCCTGGAGCTGTGCGGGGTTAGACCGAGAACGACATACAAGAAGAACAGCCTCGTGGGTGGGCCTCGCCTGCCAGCTCGGGGCGGGTCCGTCTGACCTGACCCGGCCCCCCCGGGTCGTCGTCCACGTGGGGGCATGTGCTTTGATTTGACCGGCCCCGGAATTATCGCTTTCAGAATTGCGAAATTGCACACGTGATCGTAAATTTTTTTTTGGGGGGATAGGGGAAATTTAGGTTATGAACAGTAAGCGAATAGCAGGTGAGTGATTTAGTTTCGTATCACGAGTATTAAGATGAAACTGAGTAAGTCCTTAAGCTTCTTCGTCTCAACACTGCCACGTTAAATTCTCATTTACCCAAAGTACACCCGTCTATATCTACCTATAGAGATAAAACCATAAGAGAATGCGCAAACAAGATGAATTATATCATTATATCGAGCGGAGAAGACGCATGCGCGTTGCACCACGCAAATCTTTCACGTTGAGGTTTGTACGTTTGAACGATCACGTTCCTTGAGTAGAAAATCTGACTGTCGATCTTTTATTAGCGGCACGCCATGGTTGATTTGCTAGTGAATTTCATTCACTAGCAATCGGATCGTGATGTCCGATTGCTCATCTACGCATAATTTCATTTAGCTTTTTGCAAAAATTGTGAAATAGTGTGCGGAAATATTTATAATTTCCGAATACTTTTTGTACAATAAAAGATAAAGTCGAATAGCCGCATACTAAGTAACCAAAAGTATTGTTAATGTTGGGTCCAGTGCTAACGTAACAAAAGACTGTTCCAAACAAGTCTGTCCCTTTTGCACAGTCGCTTCAAAACTTGTTATTGGTTTTTTCAACATAATTATGTCAATATTAATTTTAATGTCTATGCAATCACACTTGACACATGCATCGGCTACCTGTAATATCTTGAATTTTTCAAATATATTACATCCAAATATAACCACTTGGTACTTAATATGTGCCCACCAGTTCTTTGTTATATTCTTTAAGAGTGGCCATTTTCGAGAAAACACTAACAATGAAGATTAAAAGATTTTACTCGAGTGCCATATAATTATTAGTATATTAACGATGAAATTAGGTAATCAGGCAGATCATGCAAATCAAATTATTCAATTGCATAAATTAAAAGCTAGGGGATTTAATTACGTGGCTAACATAAGATTAAGACAAAACTTGAAATGAGATACCAAAAAAATGTGTTTCTTTAGATTTTTCTTGAGATCGATTTTTTTTCTCGCTAGAAAAACGATATGCTCTTTGCTCAATTTCGGGGACGGGCTTCGTGTTTTTTAGCTAAAGATTGTCATAATAATCAATCGACATGCCTGTAAAGAGGCGGAGCGGAATTTACAGTTCTCGTCTCTATCTAACTGTAATTGAGAATAGCTCCATATCATTTCCATGGTACGAGCAAAGGGTCAAGACCCCAAGCTTATCCAAGGCTTGTCCATCGTCGCTTGGCTCAAGCACGCGTGTAGCTAGTCCAAGGGCACTTTTATATATACGTATTTGGCGGTCCCAGGCATGGTTAAGTCTCGACTATTAAACGGGGGATTACTAGAAAGGTATTCAAGGGGCACAATTAGTCAACCTCCATGTCCAAGTCCCTTGCAAACTCGTATAGAAAATTTGTAAAAAAGTCCTAAACCTATTGTATAGCGATCAATTATGTCTTAAATCTTTCAATTGTGCCAATTTAGTCATAAACATTTTGACAATTTATCAATTAAGTCTTAAACAGTTTGAAAATTTGCCAATTTAGTTTTTCAAGCCAATTTTGGCCGTGAATCGTTGATGTACACGCTAATCATTTAGTGTGGTACAACCAATACAGTTGGTTGGAGAGTTGAAGGATTTTTACTTATAAACTAGAAGTCCCCCCTTTGAATCCTGCCAACTGTATGCAAACTGCTCTGTGTTAGGGTTATCTGCATAGGTCAAGCATCCGAACTCAATCAGTTCATGCTGGCTGCACAATGTTGCAAGGGCCTCTATGTAGCCAGGTTCCGTGCTTGTGCTCCTGGAATATAGATAAACAACAACAAGAAGAAGAAGTATGTGCAATAATTTCAAGTGGGTTGCATATGATCTTCTGACGGACCTTTAGCCTTCCAAGAAAGCGGACTTGAAATTCAACTAAGCCCTTGTCTTGTCTCGCTCTAACCTAACATTCTTACATTTACTTCTTCTTACTTAAATTTCTCCATTGACTAGTCTTCATTGATGGATATGGACAACATCGAAGACTCAAAACCAATGCAAAAATTCTCCCTTCTTGCTTTATATCCGTAGGAATAGTTACAACAACGTATTTTACAGCACGGACGAATGAACAACACTAAGGAACAAGTACAAATCAAACATGACTAGCTTAAAAACTTAGCTGGGCTTTAATGGACACCAGTCAGAATAGAAAGATCAAACCCACAAAAAACAGAACATAGATGAGAAAATCTGTCACTCCCATTTGCTCCTCACTTGGTGAGTGTGCTTGAAGTCATAAGCCAACACCAAAGTCCCATCCATTCTCTTCAGCACAAAACTCTCCACCAACACATAAAAACCAAACCTCTTCCAACCCTCGCTTGACTCGCTCTTGATGAACTCCTCCACTTTCTTCACCCTCACTCTCTTCTCTCCCTCCTTCACCCAACCCACTCTCTCTTCCTCCCACCTCATCCTCTCCACAATCAACATGCTCAGTCCTATCGCTCTAGTCCTACTCCTAAACCACATCACTCCATCACCCACGTTGCCCTCCCCAGCTTCCTCACCAAACACTTCGATGGCCTCCTTCTGAACAAGCACATCCACTTCCCCAGCATTGCCTTCACTGGCATAATTCTCACAGGCATGGACCTGTTCCCACCTCTGTTGCAGCGTCATCTTGTAGAACGCCGACGTCTTGATCTGGTCCCCGACCTCTCCATCCTTGATGAACATGAACGGGCAGTACCACTTCCCCACCACCACCGGGTCTGAGTTCTTCCTGTCGATCGAGAAGTCGAGGCTCGGGAGCTTTGACCTCTGAGAGTCGTCGACTCCTGGCGCATCGTCATCCAGGAAGAAGTTCCTGGGCGTTTTGCCATCGAGGGTCCAGCCTTTCCTCTTCAGGAATCTCGGAGGGTACCCATCCGGGGCAACGGATTTCGCGTGGAAGCCGCCAAACCCGCACATAGTCTCACGCCGGTGGATCACAAACTGCTGGTGTATGTCGTCAGGATCCAAAGGGCTTGGTTTCTTGTCCTTAACGTATCGGAAGCACAAGCAGGTGCCTTTGTCTTCTTCGGTCGAATTAGCATGCGCTTCCCTACACGGCCATTCAAGATAGAATGATTTAGACTTTCTGAGAAATGCCATGAATATAAATCAGGCAATAAGCAGCTCAACCTTTACAAAAACCTATTTGCTAATTGACTTGATAAGATGTAACTTCAACTATTGCAACAAAAGCGAGTTCTTCTTGCATAGAGTTTTCACACCCCCTCATCATCCATCCAATGTTCCACTGTCCTATTTATAAATACCAACATATCCATTACCTAATTCAAGAACAGACAGGAAGTGAAACCATTCAAAGTACTTAGGATGATCGTACCCTTTATGCTTCCCGCGACGCCGAATCGCATAGTACTGATTGGTGGACAAGGGCTGGCCGACGACTGGGATCATGAACACCTCATCGCTGTAGGTCACCGTGCTACTGCCGCCCTGGTAGTTGTTGTGGCTCTCCGTGTACCGGACGGTGAGATCCTTGTTCTGAGGGAAGGGGAAGTCGTAGAGCTGGCTGTCCTTGCACAGCCCAAAGCAGCAGAAGTTCTGGGCTTCCTCGTCCTGGATCACCAGGTATCCAGAGCCCGCCCCTGCCGGTGGAGCCTCCGAGAGGGCCTCGGGATGCGTCCGGTACATGGACAGAGGCCGCGTCACGTACATCTTCCCTAAAAGAGAGAGAAAGAACTTCAGTATTTCAGTACGTAGTCTTGAAATTTCGAAGATTTGTTCATTTGTGTTAGAAACATTAGTTTCTTGAAGTAATGCCCCCCATTTATGAGAAGGTGGGGTTGCAATGTCAATGATCAAAGCGGTTGTCTTTTATCACGACGGAAAGTGGGCAGAAATTTCTTTCTCGGTTACGTAATTGACTTGATGTTTTGGTCAGCAAGTAAGCAAGCATATCGTCTTCTTCGACTTGGCTTCTGTTCTTATCCCTTGGTGGTCCTTGAAACTTCCGCGGTACGTTTGCGTGGTTTCTCATTTTCGATGGATTTGCTCATGGCCCTTTTTGTCTTTGCATGCGAAGGAACGAATGCCTCGATAGCCCGTAGGAAAAATCTCTGGTTCTCTACTGAATTTCACCGGTCCAAAGTCTTGGACAAGCAGTTCAGTAACCATTGCTGATCCTGATCGACAGTCGAAGACGCCATTAATTTAAAAAGTAAAAGTAAATTCGCACAAGAAGAAGTAAAATTCAACTATTCTATCAATTTCGCTTTCTTCAAATATTTTTCATCGAAATATTAACAAATATGGGCCTACCGATTCTGTGTTATATTCCTTAAGAGTGCTCATTTTTTGAGAAAATACTGACAACGAGGATTATAAGTTTTCATGTGAGTAGCCAAATTAGTGTGACTAAGTATATTAATGATGAAATAACGTAACCACATAAATAATGCAAGTTAATATATTCAATTGCATAAATTCAATGTTTGAGATTTAATTACACATATGACATAACATTAAGGCAAAACTTGAAATGATTCCCTTTCTTTCATTTTACGGAGATGCTGAGATCCTCGTAACAAAAAAGAAAAGAAGATGTTTCTTCAGAGTTTTGCTTAAGAATGATTTTTTTTTCGAAAAAAAAAAACTGTATACTCTTATGCTTTTCTTTTTAATGATCTAACAGGAATAGAATTTCATCCACCAGTAACGTAGGCCATTGCTTGCTTTTTGGCTTACTTAGCAATGCTTCTTCGGTAAACACTCACTCAATTGTTTGGCCACTGCGTCCTAGAAACTATAGGTCTTTGTTTGGAGGCATCGATAAAGACTGTGTACAACAATTCCAAAGCTGGCGCGATTGGTTTGGATGTAAACTTCTAACTCAAAAATGGGAGATTTTGCTTTCAAACTCATCAACTTCTTGCAAATTACTCTAAATTAAATCGATTTGCATACACTAAATGTTCGAATTTAATCAATTTATAAAATTTATTAAAATATATTTCGAATTTGAGCCTATATATCAAGAAGCACGCTTCGCATGCTTATTAAATCTTCGACGTAGCGAAAGCGTGATCGAGCCGAAGGACTTATTTCTTTCTCTTGATGCATTGAAAAATGCTTGTGATGGCCATCCTCGTGGATGAATGGAGGAAAGTGGACTGGCGGCTTACTGTACATTAAATGTGTTCCCGCCTTTTGTCTTCTTCGACAAAGGGCACGTGAACGCACAGAAGAAAGAAGAAAATCAGCAGCTTCTTTGACTTTGTTCTCACAGGATAGGAGAAGCCATCATTGTTGAGTTTGACCGACTTTGACCGAGAAGGAAGAGAAATTAAAAGCACGTAGCTCTTCTTCGGCCATCATGAACCAGACAAAAGAAAGAATAATGATTGCTCACCATGCCTCTTGTTCTTGTCTTCTTTTGTCATCTCTATCCACGTTAGTTTCTCTTTTAATAAAGAAGAGGAAGCCAGTGAGCAAGGTGGAGAGGGGCCACAATGTGAGGCCAAAAGTGGAGGCAGAGAGAAGCCATCATAGGAAGGAGGTGAGAGCTGTAGCTCGCGTGGGAAGAGAGCAAGAAGCTGCTCTATTGAAGATCCCTGTGTTCGTGCATATAATTACATCCATTTTGAGTGCCTACGTGAGGTGAAACATCGTGAGTTTCGGATATAATTATAGGGCTGAGAAACACTTGACCGCCAGTTATTGTGAACTCCGTAATACTCCTTCGATTTGATAATGAATTATTTATTTATTCTCCCTATGAACGTAGGTTTCAATACTCGAATCGAATCACGTAAATTTCTCACATTGATTCTCTTTTTCCACTCTATTCCGCGTCCTGATTCCGTCGCCTTCCGTGCTTTCACGCACAACAGAGTTTGGAGGGTGTCGCATGGGCTTCCAGATGGCGGCAGCTCTATGCTTGTGTCCTTGGAATATCAAAAAAGAAAAAGAAAAAAAAGAATGCTCAACAACTTCAAATGGCTACCTTACCAAAAAAAAAACAACTTCAAATGGCTTGTACATGTTCTGCGGTGGCAGAACCTACAGCTTAAAATTCAAGTAAATGCAATTTCGTATCGCCTTAAAATCAGAAATTCTTACCTTACTTCTTAGTTCTTACTTACATTTCTCCATCGGCTTTTCTTCACGGATGCATGGATAACAACAAAAGCTGAAAGCCAATACAAAAATTCACACTCCCTACTTTATATCGGTGGGAATAATTACGACAGTATATATTACTGCACAGACGGATGAACAACACTTGAAGGAACAAGCACAGACCTACCATGTCGAGCATAAGAACTTAGCTGGGCTTTAACGGACACAGTCAGAAAGCAAGATCAAACCCACAAAAAACAGTACATTGATGAGAAAATCTGTCACTCCCATTTGCTCCACAAAAAAACAGTACATTCATTCACTAGTAACGCACGACATTGCTTGCTTTTCGGCTTACTTAATGACGCTTCTAGCGTACGCACTCACTCAAATGTTTGGCCATTGTGCCCCAGAACTATAGGTCTTTGTTTCGTGGCGCGGATGAAGAGTGTGTACAACAATTCCAAAGTTGGCTTGATTAGTTGTGGTGTTAACTTCTAACTCAAAAACGAAAGGTTCTTCCTACTAATCTCATCAATTACTTGCAAACTGCTCTGAGTTAGAGTGAGCTGCATGAGTCAAATATCAGAAATTAAGAGGTTCATGGTACTTGCAGAGTGTTGCATGGGCTTCCAGATAGCTATGCTCCTAAAATATCAACAACAAAAAAATACGAATGCGTAACATAACTGAAATACAACTAAATGTAATCTCGTATCACCTTAAAACCTGAAATTCTTACCCCTACTTCTTACTTACATTTCTCCATCCACTATTCTTTACGGATGGACCTAGATAACAACAAAAGCCGAAAGCCAATACAAAAATTCTCACTCCTTGCTTTATATCGGTGGGAATAATTACAACGATATATTTTACAGCATAGACGGATGAACAACACTTAAAGGAACAAGTACAAACCCAACAATGTCTAGCATAAGAACTTGTCTAGGCTTTAATTGACACTAGTCAGAAATAGCAAGATTAAACCCACAAAAAGCACGCTGATGAGAAAATCTGTCACTCCCATTTGCACCTAACTTGGTGAGTGTGCTTGAAGAGCAGAAGGACACTATTGGTGTCATAATTTGTGTATGGCGATCACTTTGGTGTCATAACTTTTTTTCGGATAACTTTAGTGCTAACTTTTTTGAAAAACGATTACTTTAGTGTCAATGCTGACGTGGCTTATCGAAAATCTTACGTGGCGCTGACATGACTTGCCGGAGAGGTCCAGTTAGCATTAAAAATAAAATTTAGTCCGCTGACGTGTATTTTTTTAGAAAAATAAAATTTAAATTATATTAAAATAATTAAAAAAAGGAAAATACCACATAAAATTTAACTTTTTCATTTTTTTTCTTTCTTCTCCGGCGAGGGCAACCCTTGCCAGCGTCGGGCGAGACTGCCCTCGCCGGCGTCTGGCGAGGGCGGCCCTCGTCGGCCCAGGCGAGGGTAACCCTCGCTAGATCCAGCGAGGGCGGCCTAGGCGAGGGTGACCCTCGCTAGATCCGGCGAGGGCGGCCCTCACCTGGGCCGGCGAGCCGCCGTTGCCCGACGCCAGCGAGGGCGGCCCTCTAAGGCCCAGGCGAGGGCTACCTTCGCCGGATCTGGTGAGGGTCGCCCTCGCCGGCGTTGGGCGAGGGCCGCCCTAGTCGGAGAAGAAAAAAAAATAGAAAAAGGAAAAAAATTCAAAAATTAAAAAAAAAAAGCCACATGATTTTCACGTGTACAAGTCAGATTATTTTTTTAAAAAATATAAATGCCATGTCAGCTTTTTGGCCGGAGTCACTAAAGTGATCTATTTTTTTCGATTTTAGCACCAAAATGATCGTCGTACACAAGTTATGGTACCAATAGTGTTTTTCTGCCGTGCTTGAAGTCATAAGCATACACCAAAGTCCCATTCATTCTCTTCAGCACATAACTCTTCACCAACACATAACAACCAAAGCTATTCCAACCCTGGCTCAAACCGCTCTTGATGAACTCCTCCACTCTCTTCACCCTCACCCTCTTCTCTCCCTCCTTCACCCAACCCACTCTCTCTTCCTGCCACCTCGTCCTCTCCACAATCGCTATGCTCAGTCCTATCACTCCTGTCCCACTCCTAAACCACATCACTCCATCAGTCACATTGTCCTCCCCAGCTTCCTCACCAAACACTGCGATGGCCTCCTTTTGAACAAGCACATCCCTTCCACAGCATTGCCTTCATTGGTTGGATTGTCACGCACATGGACTTGTTCCCACCTCTATTGCGGCGTCATCTCGTGTGATGGCCCAGGCGGCGGTGCATCCGTGCCTTGGTCCTCGGATGTGCGCAGGGAAGGGGAGAGCCTCTTTTATCCCACATCGTCTAAGAGGGAGTCCTAGACTGACTTATAAGGTCTGAGATTCTCTATCTATACATACATGTTTTCTGGGCAAAGCTCAGAGAAACAAAATCGTGAGGGCCTCAAGTGGACAATATTTGTACAGTGACGGACTCGGGGCGTTACATGTGGTATCAGAGCCGACTCCCGACTGTGTGTGGGACCACAGCAAGGGTGCTGTGCCTGTAAGGGGTGGAGAGTATGATGGCCCAGGCGGGAAAGAGGGATGGCGGTGCATCCACGCCTCGGTCTTCGTACGTGAGTAAGGAAGGGGGGAGCCTCTCTTGTCCCACATCGCCTATGAGAGAGTCCTGGACTAGCTTATAAGGTTCGGGGGTTCTATATCTGTACATACGCGTTTATGGGCGGTGAGACTCCAGTGGGGCCCAAAGCGGATAATATGTATACAGTGGCGGACCGGGGAGTTACATCTTGTAGAACGCCGACGTCTTGATCTGGTCCCTGACCTCCCTGTCCTTGACGAACATGAATGGGTAGTACCACTTCCCCACCACCACCGGGTTCGAGCTCTTCCTATCGATCGGAAAGCCAAGGCTTGGGAGCTTTGACCTCTTCGTGTCGTCAACTCCCGGGGCATCATCGTCCAAGAAGAAGTTCCTGAGCGTTTCGCCATGGAGGCCCCAGCCTTTCCTCAGGAAACTCGGAGGGTACCCGTCCAGGGCAACGGAATTTGCTTGGAAGCGGCCAAACCCCAGCCGGTAGATCACGAACTGCTAGTACATGTCGTCGGGATCCAACGGGCTCGGTTTCTTGTCATTAACGTAGTGGAAGCACAAACAGGTGTCTTCGTCTTCTTTTGTCAAATTAGCGTGCGCTTCCCTACATAAGCATTCACGGTAGAATGATTTAGCCTTCTTGATAAGGAAAAGTGACAGAAAAGTTCTAAACCTTTTGGCATCGATGCATATTCAGTCCTAAACCTTTTTTTGATGTCAATTCAGTCATAAACCTTTTGTTTTTGTGCCAATTTAGTTATTTCGGCTAATTTTAGCCTGATTTTGCTGACGTTGATGCCGGCTGGTTTACGTGGCACCGCCGGTGATGACATGGATAACTTTTAATAATATTTTAATATTTTTCGATTTATTTATTTATTCCTTTCTTCTTCTTCCAGTCGGTCGCCGGTCCAGTGACCGGCTGGAGGCCAAGGGGCCTCTGGTGAGGCTTGCCCTCTCCAGTGACGACGACGGCGAGCCACGCTAGCCATCACAAGGCTCACTGGAGTCCAGGGGGCCTCTCGCAAGGTTGAGCCTTGCCTGCCGGTGCAAGGCTCGAGCCCTTGCCATTGCCGCGCGAGACTCGACCCCCACCAAATTCGGCGAGGGGCTCACCTTCGTGCAAGTGGGGGTCAGCCTCGCCCAAGCTAAATTTGGCGAGGGCAACCCTCATTGAGGCTCACCCGGGCCTCACCTGACTTGGGCGGTGGTCGATCACCGGCAAAAGGAGGAAGAAAGAAAAAAAGAAAAAATAATTAAAAAATTGAAAAAACTAAAATATTATTAAAAATTATCCACGTTAGTATCGGCCGTATCACGTAAGCTAACTAGTATCCACGTCAGCAAAATCCAGCCAAAATTAGACGGAAGTGGCACTAGTTTAAAATGTTTAGGACTAAATTTGCATCAAAAAAAGATTTATGACTAAATTGGCACAAATGCAATAAGTTTAGGACTTTTTTGACCATTTTCCCCTTCTTGACATATGCCATGAAATTAAGTAGTGCAATAAGCAGCTAAACTTTACTAATTCTTATTTGCGAAGCAATAAGATAAGGTGTTACTTGAATTATTGCAACAAAAGCGAGCTCTTGCATAGATTTTTTCAACCCCCCTCCAATTATCCACCCAACAATATTCCCTGGTCCTACTTGCAGTTATCAATATATTCATCACCTAATTAAAGAACAGACAAAGGAAGTGAAAAATATTCAATGCACTTAGAAAGATCATACCCTATATGTTTCCCGAGACGCCGAATTGCATAGTACTGATTAGAGGACAAGGGCTTGCCGATGACTGGGATCATATACACCTCATCGTGGTAGGTTATGCCCTGGCCGCGTGGGTGGATCTCCGTGTATGTGATGGTGAGGTCCTTGTTCTGTGCGAAGGGGAAGTCGCAGAGTTTGCTGTCCTCGCACAGCCCGAAGCAGAAGAAGTTCTGGGCTTCCTCGTACTGGATCACCAGGTATCCAGAGCCCGGCCCCGCCTGCGGAGCCTCCGAGAGGGCCTTGCGGTGCTTCTGGTACATGGAAAGAGACCGCGTCACTTACATCTTCAAAACAAGAAAAAAAGAACTTCAGTACTTCAGTGCGTAGTCTTGAAATGTCAAAGATTTGTTCGTTTGTGTGAGAACATGAGCTTCTTGAAGTAATGCCCCGATCCACAAGAAGGTGAGGTTGCAATGTCAGAAATTGATTGGAAGTTCATGAACTAAGGGTAGATATTTTCGATGGGATGTATACCACATCTGGGTCCTTTTCTTATCCTCGCTTGTCCTCGAATTGTCCAAGCACATTTTCGATTAGTTTTGTTCTTTGCCTTTTTGTCTTTGCATGTGAAGGAACGAATTTCACCGGCCTTTGTGTCTTGGACGAGATAGCCCATAGTTTTCACCGATTCCAAGTACATTTTCGATTAGATATTTTCTATTTTCTCTAGGGAACGTCACCGGTCCAAAATCTCCTGGACAAGCAGTTCAGCAACCATTGCGGATCGTGATCGACTGTCGATGACGCCATCCATTGAAAAAGAAAACGAAAATTCATACAAGAAGAAGGAAAATTCAACTATTCTAATAAATTTCGCTTTCTTCCAATATATTTTTTACAAATTTACCATTTGTTACAAATATGGGCCAACCAATTCTGTGTTATATATTTTAAGATCGGTCATTTTTCAAGAAAACACTGACGATGGGGATTATAAGTTTTCACGTGAGTAGCCAGATTAGTGCAATTAAGTATATTAATGATGAAATAACGAAATCACATAAATCATGCAAGTTAATATACTCAATTGCATAAATCAAAAGTTTTAGATTTTAATTACACATCTGTCATAAGATTAAGACAAAGCTTGAAATGATTCTCTTTCTTCATTTTATAGAGATGCTGGGATCCTCGTAACAACAATAAAAGATGTTTTCTTTTTATTTGTCCTCGAGAATGATTTTTTTCGGCTGATAAAAAACCGATGTGTTTTTTGCTCAATTTTAGGGAATTGTTAGAAAGCTATTTGAGGGTACAACTACTCAACCTCCATGTCCAAGTCCCTTGCAAACTTGCACTAGCTTATGCTTCTCTCTTTAATGATCTAACACGAGTAGAATTTCATTCATTAGTATCATAGGTCATTGCTTGCCTTTTGGTTTACTTATCGATGCTTCTAGCATATGCACTCACTCAAATGTTTGGCCATCGCGCCTCAAGGCATGGATGAAGAGTGTGCACAATAGTTCCAGACTTGGCGGGATTGGTTGGGGTGTCAGCTTCTAACTCGAAAATTGGAGGTTCTCCTTTTGAATCTTACCAACTATTTGCAAACTACTCTATGTTAGGGTGACCTACATATGCCAAGTGTTCGAACTTAATCGGTTCATGGTGCTCATAGGGCGTTGCATGAGCCTAAAAAATAGCCTCATCTCCACTCGAATGTCCTTGAAATATCAAAAAATAAAAAAATAAAACGAATGCATTACAATTTCAAGTTGATTGTATATGGTCTACAGTGGCCGAACCTTCAGGTTTTTAAGAAAGCATTCTTGAAATTCAACTAAATGTAATCTCGTATCACTTTAAAACCTGAAATTCTTACCCATTCTTCTTACTTACATTTCTCCATTGAATATGGACATGGATAATGTTATGATCAATGTGAAAGTTACAACCAAATAAAAATTGAGAAGAGTAAAGAATGCAAAAATTTACGTGAAAAACCTTTGCGGGAAAAACCATAGGGAGAGGAAAAGCAAAATCCACTTTACAAGTTCAAAGATTACAATAGGTGACTAAAAAACCTTAAGACTCTTTTTATATCTACTTCTTAAACTTAATAACTTAAACAAAATACTACGCCCAAGCCTAACATCCCCAGCCCTATGCTAACAACACTAAACCTCCAATTATTTTTCTCAAGTCAAGTCGCCACAAAATTTTTAGTATGGGTATTGAAACTCAATTTGGGTCGAGTAGCCGAAATAGAATTTAATACATACTCAACAGATAACAATAAAAGCTATAAAAAAATTCTCACTTCTTGCTTTTTATTGATCGGAATAATTACGATAATATATTTTACAGCATAGACGAAAGAACAACACTTGAAGGAACAAGTACAAACCTTAAGGTCTTAGGTGGGCTTTTCATGCACACCTGTCAGAAATAGCAAAGATTAAACTCACAAAAAACAAAACATTAATAAGGAAATTTTGTCACTCCCATTTGGTCCTCACATGTGCATGATTTAGGTATGTCAATGGGTCGGGTCGGGTTGGATTTTTATGATACTCGAACCGACTCGAAATACTAAATATGTGTACTCAGCCCGACCTGAGATAACACCCGAATAGGATATAGCCACATGATCGGGTTGGGCTAGGCCGAGCCAGGTTTCGTGTTTCGAATAATGAATTCTAAAAAGTCACAACAATGGTTCGTCCCCAAATCGCTGCCACACTCTCAAGCTCTCTCCACAGCCCACTGGCTTCGGATTGATGGGAGGATGTCCTGAAATCACCAAAGCTCCGGACATGTCCCCGAAATCATCGCAGGTGGAAAGAAATTCATATATAGTTTACGTATTTAGCTATATATGTCCAAATATAGTCACCATTTAGTGCTGCTTGAGAGTTTTGCTGAAAATTCTCTCATGAGAGTTCTCTTACCAGACGCGAACAACCACCTCCGTTTGGGAAAACTGCAGGTGAAAGAATGACTTTCAATTGGAGGACGGAGGCAGAGTTGCCAAGAAGGATGAAGTTGATGACGGCGAACAATTTCACGTTCCTGAGGAGGACGAAGTTGAACAACAGTGCTACAAAGTGAAATATATTTTGGTCTTAAAAATAAAAAATATGTGTTTCGGTTCGGTTCAGTTCGTGTTTATGAATAGGAACCGAATATAAATACGAACCGAACCGAAATCATTGAGATACCCATTTGCTTAGCTAATACCTGAACATGAAGTTGACCCAGCCCAAAAAAACCCAAAACTTCTGCTCGGATTGGGTTGGTTCGTGTTCAAGTTCGGGTATATTATTTGGTTTTGACACCTGACACCCCTATGCATGAAGTCATAAGCCAACACCAAAGTCCCATCCATTCTCTTCGGCGCAGACCTCTCCATCAACACAAACTAACCAAAGCTCTTCCAATCCTCGCTCAACCCGTTCTTGATGAACTCCTCCACTCTCAACACCATCACCCTCTTCTCTCCCCCCTTCACCCAACCCACTATCTCTTCCTCCCACCTCATCCTCTCCAGTCTCCACAATGGCCATGCTCAATCCTATCGCTCCTCTCTTACTCCTAAACCACATCCTTCCATCACTCACGTTGCCCTCCCCAGCTTCCTCACCAAACACTGTGATGCCTCCTTCTGAACAAGCACATTCGCTTCCACAACATTGCCTTCACTGGCACAATTCTCACACGAAAGGACCCGTTCCCATCTTTGTTGCAGCGTCATTTCGTAGAATGCCGATGTCTTTTCTTTTCCCTTATTCTCTGTCCTCCACTCCTCTCTACTCCGATACTTTCCCTCTCTCTCTTCTCTCACTCTATTCCGCTTCCATCGATAGTAATCAACCCGCTGCTTCAGATCATTCAGACCAAGAAGTCCAACAAAATTGAGTAGAAATACAGTGAGTTCTTGTTGCAGTGGAAGCAATTATATGACTTCTTGAACTTTGGAATCTCCTTATCTAGATCTGAGAGTTCCTTAAAGGTATTTATGAGCTCGTCCAATCTCCCTCGATCCTAATTTAGATTTGGGAGCTGTTCAACCTATTTTTGGTGTCTCCGTACGGTGATAGTATTGAGGATGCTGAACTAGGCATGCATAGCCTATTGGGCAAGTCGTTACTATTGGAGAAGGAGATATTAGGCAAGCATAGCCCATTGAGCAAGCCATTTCTATTAGAGAAGGAGATAACGATGTGTGCAAGATACGAGATTCAGTGATTGACCTCTACCATTCGTTATGTTTTGATGTTGAGACGAATTCATTTCATTCTTGTAAGATGAAAAGGTGCTTATCATAGCAGTTTGTGTTTTGTTGTTCTACTTTGTTGTTTGGGATTTACTTTGTTTTGAACTTCTAATGTATCATCTTGAGATATGAATGCAATATTTACTTTCGACCAAAAAAAGTAGGTTCCAGAGAAATAATCAATTAAAAGGAAGATTGAACAAATTGATTCAACAAAAAAAACCTTTTCCCCCTCAATTATGAATTCCAACTTACCGTGTTATGGTTTTGCACGTATTAAACAACGAACACAGAAAAAAGACTAGGAGGACCACCACCCAATCAAGGGTCACTATCTAGGCTACGCCATGGAGTCTGGTCTTCCCCGTCGGCCTCACGAGGCATTTCACGTTGGCAGCCTCGAGCTCAAGCAGCGCCTTGACCATCTCCCAGCTGAAATTCTCCATGGCGTAGTGAAGGGCTAGCTCGTTGTCGAAGTTGAGCTCCTCCACCATGACCATGAACTTCACTAGCAAGAAGAAGAAGGAGATTTGAAAGTGAAAAAAGAGGAAGCTAAGGCAGCATAGGTAAGAGAAGAAACGGAAAAGCGCGGAAGCCACTTTAAATCCTGACTTTCTTTTATATTACTTTTTTTTTTGTTTTTCCTATTTAGGTGTCACAATTTTAATGATACTGGAGCACTGACATAGCACTCCTAAAGTATCTAATATTCTCTCGCCTTATTTTTGTTTTGCGATCGGACCGGGAGAGTGATGTGCGATTGTCCATCTACGTAGAAATTCATTTAGCTTATGCAAAAATTGTGAAAGTGTTATGTATAATTATGCATATAAATAACAATATGCGAAAGCTATAAAATTTTCAAATACTTTTTGTACAATAAAAGATAAAGTTGAATAGCCACAACTTAAGTAACTAAAAGTAGTTTTAATGTTGGGTCCACTGCTAATGTAACAAAAGACTGTTCTAAACAGGCCTGTCCTTTTTGCACACTCACTTGAAACTTGTTATTGGTTTTTTCAAGATAATTATGCCAATTTTAATTTTAATGTCAATGCAATCACACTTGACACATGCGTCGGGTACCTGTAATTTCTTGAATGTTTCAAATGTATTACATCCAAATATAACCATTGGTACTAATATGTGCCCACCAGTTCTATGTTATATTCTTTAAGAGTGGTCGTATTTGAAAAAGCACTAATAATGAGGATTAAAAGTTTTTACCGAGTAGCCATATTATTAGTGTGGTCAAGTATATTAGCGATGAAATTAGGTAATCACACAAGTCATGCAAATCAAAGTATTCAATTGCATAAAATAAAAGTTTGAAGATTTAATTACGCGGCTAACATCAGATTAAGACAAAGCTTGAAATGATTGTCTGTCTTTCATTTTACGGTGATGCTAAGATACTCATAACAACCAAAACAGGTGTTTCTTTGCTCAATTTCAGGGAAGGGCTTTGTGTTTTCTCGGTAAAGATTTTCATAATGTGCCCCAAGCGCTAAGTTGCACACATGGTAGCTTTAATTCGACATTTCAAAAATTTATTAATAACATTAAACGATCTTAATAACACTACTAGATTTTTATTGCAACACCAAACAAGTTGATAGTTTTCCACCGAACTGTGACCTCGTGTACGCGGCCCTCTTGTCCTCCATCCTCTCCTCGTACAGCGCACCATCGCCCGACATCTGGGTCGTTCAAGCAATTAGAGCAAACTCGTTTCCTTCGAGCAAGAGCAAGCCTCGATCTGTGGAAGGTTCTTCGAGCCCTAAATGGAAGACGAACTAGCAAGATCTTTCCACGTCATTCGAGCGAGAGAATGTGCCGATCTAAGGAAGCGCAGGTTGTTCTCACTCAATCTCTAACTACGAGCGGGTGCGATGTGGATGCCGGCCATCCTACATGGCATGATCGGCGTTAACATAAATAATTTTTTACATTTTTTTTAATTTGTCTGAAAGGTTGGCCTCGCCAAATCTGGCGATTATCAAGCCTCGTCGACCTCGGGCCTCGCCAATCCTCGCCTTTGGCTTGTCACCGATCATTGCCGAGGTCCACCAACCAGCCAAAGGAATAAGGAACGAAAAAGACAATTCATTTCAAAAAAATTATAAAAATTCAGAAAAATGTAAAAAAAATTGTTCATGTTAGCACCGGCCGACGCTAACTAGACCACTATGTCAGTGAGTTCTAGTCAAAATTGGCTAAATTGACTAAATTTGTAAATTATAAAAATATTTATTACTAAATTGATACAATTGAAAGGTTTATAGCTAAATTGATAAATTGTCAAATGGTGTAGGATTGAATTGGCCGCCACATAATAGGTTTATGGCTTTTTGGACAATTTTTCTTTCGCTTGCACTAGCTTATGCTTTTCTTTTTTATGATATAACGCGAGCACAATTTCATTCACAAGTAACGCAGGTCGTTGTTTGCTTTTTGGCTTTCTTATTCATGCTTCTAGCGTGCGCACTCACTGAAATGTTTGGCTATCCAGCCCTAGAAACTACAGGTCATTGGTTCAAGGCATGGATGAAGAGTACATGCAATAATTTCGGGGTTGGCGCACTTGGTTTGAGAGTTGGAAGGATTTTACCGTGTCAACTAGAGGTCTCCCTTTGAATTCTCTCAACTTTGTGCAAACCGCTCCATGCTAGGATAATCTGCATAGGCCAAATATCCGAACTTAATCGGTTCATGGTGGTTGCACGATATTGCAAGGCCTCCAGATAGATGAGTCTTCATGCCTGTGCTATTAGAATACAATAAAAAAAAACAAGAAAAAGAAGTATGTGCAACAATTTCTAGTGGTTATCTTGTCTTGCTTTAATCTAAAATTCTTGCCTTTACTTCTTCTTACTTTCATTTCTCCATCGACTATTCTTCACGAATGGACATGAATAACAACAGAAGCTGAATGCCAATACAAAAATTCTCACACCTTGCTTTAATATCCACGGGAAATAATGACGATAATATATGTTACTGAACACACGAATGGACAACATTTGAAGAACAATTACAAACCCAGTATGTCTTGCATAAGAACTTAGCTGGACTTTAATATATCCCAGTCAGAAAGAGCAAGGATAAAGCGAGAACAAATCAGACAAAACATCAGACCATGTAAGAGGATGAGGATCCCATTTGATCGTCACTTGGTGAGTGTGCATGAAGTCATAAGCCAACACCAAAGTACCATCCATTCTCTTCAGCACAAACCTCTCCACCAACACATAACAACCAAACATCTTTCAACCCTCGCTTAACTCGCTCTTGATGAACTCCTCCACTCTCTTCACCCTCACTCTCTTCTCTCCCTCCTTCACCCAACCCACTCTCTCTTCCTCCCACCTCATCCTTTCCACAATCAACATGCTCAGTCCTATCTCTCTAGTCCTACTCCTAAACCACATCACTCCATTGTAGGGTTCGTCAACGAAAAACAACGCAGCGGAATATAGAACCCTAGACAGGATCCATGTGTATATTGAAATCGAAAGGGAATTTCGAAGCGTACCTTTTGCAGATCGAAGATAAATTAGCAGTTGATTGTGTCTGGATTAGCGCCCCAAGTGTTGCGCCTCTACCGGTATCCACACACACGAACGGAATTCTCCAACGATCCACGTGCTAGCGAAAGATCTTGAAGTTCGTTTTCCTGAACGCCTTTTTATTTTCGATACTCTGTCGAAAAAACCCTAGACAGAGAACGATTCTCTATCTATTTATACAGCCTCATTATCCAGCGAAATTAAAAGAAGTGGGCCGGGCGATTTGGGCCCGCCAAACCATCCACATTTAATCGTACGTTTAATCGTTATCTTATAACGCGCACGACCGCGTAGATAATTCAAATGAGAGAATAAATTAAAGTCTACTTCTTAAGTAGATCAAGGCGCACAGAAAATATTAAGTCCATTCGCTATTGTGTGCGACCCTGTAGGTTCACTAAACATTAGCAGTGTGCTCAAAACTCTTTTTGGCCCACAAGTCATAAGCGGTCTCTAGCAAGACATTATGACTACCTAAGTATAGTGAATGTCGATTTTCCGACACAACCTAATCCACAACTAATATTAGAGTATCAACCTTGATTGATTCTTAGGGCAGACCACTAACGTCCATCACTCACATTGCCCTCTGAAGCTTCCTCACCAAAGACAGTGATGGCCTCCTTCCGAACAAGCACGTCCGCTACCACGCCATTGCCTTCATCAGTATAATTGTCACACTCACGGACCTGTTCCCATCTCTGTTGCAGCGTCACCTCGTAAAATGCCGACGTCTTGATCTGGTCCCCAACCTCCCCGTCCTTGACAAACATGAATGGGCAGTACCACTTTGCCACCGCCATCGGGTCCGATCTCTTCCTATGAATCGGGAAGTCAAGGCTCGGGAGCTTTGACCTCTTCACATCGTTGACTCCCGTCATCTTCCAAGGAGAAATTCTTGGGCGTTTTGCCATGGAGGGTCCAGCCTTTCCTCTTCAGGAATCTCGGAGGGTACCCATCTGGGGCAACGGACTTTGCGTGGAAGCCGCCGAACCCGCACATAATTTTGCGCCGGTAGATCACGAGCCGCTGGTGTATGACGTCTGGATCCAAAGGGCTCGGTTTCTTGTCTCGAACGTATCGGAAGCACGAGTGGGTGCCTTTGTCTTCTTCTGTCGATTCAGCATGCTCTTCCCTACAAGGCCATTCGAGAAAGAATGATTTTGACTTTCAGAGAAATGCCATAAATAAAAATCATGCAATAAGCTGCTAAACTTTTAGTTGAACCAATTTGCTAAGTGACGTGATAAGACGTAACTTCAACCATTGTAACAAAAGCGAGTTCTAGCATAGATTTTTTCTCACCCCCACATCATCTATCCAATGATATTCCCCTGTCCTGTTTATAAATATCAACATAATCATCACCTAATTCAAGAACAGAGAGGAGGTGAAACTATTCAAAGCAGTCAAAAAGATCATACCCTTTATGCTTCTCCGCGACGCCGAATCACATAGTACCGATTGGAGGACAAGGGCTGGTCGACGACTGGGATCATGAACACCTTATCATTGGAGAGTACCGTGCTCATGCCGTCCTCGCTGTCACTTTGGAAATCCGTGTACCGGACAGTGAGGTCCTTGTTCTGAGGGCAGGGGAAGTCGTAGAGCTCGCGGTCCTTGCACAGTCGGAAGCAGCAGAAGTTCTGGGCTTCCTCGTCCTGGATCACCAGGTATCCAGAGCCCGGCCCCGAGGGTGGAGCCTTCGAGAGGGCCTCGGGGGGCGCTTCCGGTACATGGATAGAGGGCGGCGCATCACATACATCTTCAAAAAAATAAAAATAAAAACTTTAGTATTTCAGTACGTAGTCTTGAAATGTCGAAGATTTGTTCATTTGTGCGAGAAACATGAGTTTCTTAAAGTAATGCCCCCATTTATAAGAAGGCGGGGTCGCAATTCATTGGATGTTTTGGCCAGCCAGCAAGCGAATCATGAGCTAAAGGCAGATATCATATTTTTATTAGGATGTATATCATATCGTCACCTGCTGACTCGTCTTCTTCAACTGGCTCCTTTTCTTATCCTCGCTGGTCCTTGAAAATTCTAATCACATTTTCGATTAGTTTTGTTCATGACCTTTTTGTCTTTGCATGCGTGTGAAGGAACGAATACGACGATAGCCCATAGTTTTCATGGACTACAAGTGCATTTTCGATTAGATATTATCTATGTTCTCTAGTGAATTTCACCGGTCCAAAGTCTTGGACAAGCAGTTCAGCAACCATTGCTGATCGTGATCGAATGTCGATGACGCCATTCGTTGAAAAAGCTAGATAATGCATCCTGTGTCTTTGAGTTGCAATAGGAGAGCTTGCTCATACTGAGCAATCGCCTAATCAATTAAGTTTCGCCTTAATTGATAACATCAGTGATCATGCTCTTTCTCCAGAGCAAGTGGATGAAATTGTTGAGATAGAAGAGCTTATACTTCTGCTGCTTCCGCTCCTATTCGTAGGACCACTCGAATTTCGCAGTCATCTACTAGACTTTGTGACTTCACCACTTATCATTATGCTCAATTTTCTATACCTGATTATATTTGCTATGATAAAGTTTTGCTTGCCTTCAATGCTTTTTTATCAGTTGTCGATACTAAAAAAAACCTGCTACCTTTCTTGAAGCCCGAAGTTCTCAAGTGTGGCGAGATGCTATGAAAAAAGAGTTAGAAGCACTCGATAAAAATCGAACTTGGGATATCGTTACCTTATCTAAAGGAAAGCATGTTGTTGGCTGAAGATGGGTGTATAAAATTAAATACAAGAGTGATGGTTCACAAGGCAAGACTTGTTGTCAAGGGTTACATTCAAACATATGGTGAGGACTACAATGAAACATTTGCTCCCGTAGCAAAAATGAATTTGGTGAGAGTATTGATGTCTATAGTAGTAAACTGTGATTGGCCACTCTTTCAAATGGATATCAAAAACACGTTCGTACAAGGTGAATTGGAAGAAGAATTTCATATGAACATTCGTCTTGGATATCCTTCAAAAATCAATCAAATGCAATTTGCAAGCTTAATAAAACCATCTACGATCTCAAACACTCGCCATGCTCTTGGTATGGAAAATTAAGTTTCGCTCTTGAAAGTGTGGGTTCCAAAAAGTGTGATTTGAATTCCTCCTTGTTTGTGAAGTGAAGTGCCAAAGGAACAGTGCCTGTCCTTATCTACATGGATGATATAATTATTACTGGTGATAATTTTCATGAAATCGAGGCTCTAAAGCGGCAATTGAATGTGAAATTTGACATAAGGGATTTAGGAAATATGCACTATTTTCTTGGTATAGAGGTGGCTTACTCTAGTAAGGGATTATTCATCTCTCAAAGGAAATATACTCGACTTGTTAAAAGAAACTGGGAAACTTGAGTTGCTCCTGCAAAGTCTCCTATTAAGTATAACAGTAAGTTTTTGGACAACGTCACCCCATTACCTGATAATGGTTGGTTTCAAAGATTGGTTGGACGGCTGATCTACTTAACTATTACCTGTCCAAATATTACTTACGTTGTCGGTTATATAAGCTAATTCATGCATGCTCCTAGTGAAGGACATATGGCGCTTGTGGATCGCATACTTCGGTACCTAAAGTCTAGTTTAGGTCGGGGTATTTTCATGAAGAAACATGGTCATACTGGTATCATAGGGTGCACTGATGCGGATTTGGCTGGGAGTCCTACGAACAGAAAATCAACTACAGGCTTTTGCACCTTTGTAGATGCGGATTTGGCTGGGAGTCCTACGGACAGAAAATCAACTACAGGCTTTTGCACCTTTGTAGGTGGCAACTTAGTGACTTGAAAAAGCAAAAAATAGATTGTTGTGGCAAGGTCCGGTGCAAGGCTACATATAGAACCATGGCCTCAACTACAAGTAAAATGGTTTCGCTTCGATTGCTTGTTCAAGAATTGGGGTTTGGAACTCCTAAGTCTCCCATGCAATTATTTTGTGATAATCAAGCCGCAATCCATATTGCTTCAAATCCAATTTTCTATAAACAGACGAAACATATAGAAGTCAACTGTCACTTTGTTTGTGAGAAGGTTCAAGACAAAACAATTAAAACTCTCTATGTCTATAGTGATGAGCAACTTGCAAACGTATTCACCAAGGCTCTTTCTAAAGGTGTTTTCCTGAATATGATATCCATGCTAATTGCTGAGGACGTCTTCGCTCCAGATTTGGAGGGGCAATGTTGGAATGATAAGGATGCCATATCATCCTAACCTCAATATAGTAGGAGATCATGCCAAGTTGTGCGATGGCTATAGTTACCAAATTAATGATTGTAACCCATTGTATTACTCTCTATCAAAAGATAATGAATCCTCCCCCAAACAAATAAGATGAATTAGGGATTTAACACCGTGGATGTAAGCTTCTAAGCCATTATACCCTTGGTCGTCTGAACGGTGTTAACGATTGAGTGCTCCTCTTCTCTTCGTTTATCTCTCTTCTATACATAATTATCTTTTAAACATTGCTAAACTTTTACCAAAACCTATTTGCTAAGTGATGTGATAAGCTGAAATTTCAACTATTGCAACCAAAGCTAGTTCTTGAAAAAGGTTTTTCACATCCCCACATTATCCATCCAATAATATCTCCTTGTCCTATTTGCAGATCGATATCAGCATATTCATCACCCAACTCAAGAACAGACACAGGATGTGAAACTATTTAAAGTACTTAGAAAGATCATGCCCTTTATGCTTCCCGCGACACCGAATCACGTACTACTGATTGGAGGACAAGGGTTGGCTGACGACTGGGATCATGAATACCCGTTGTAGAACCTCGTGTGCTCGCCGTGGTTCTCAGTGCACCGGACGTTGAGTTCCTTGTTCTCAGGGAAGGGGAATCGGTAGAGCTGCCTGTCCTTGCACAGCCCGAAGCAGCAGCAGTGGGCTTCCTCATCCTGGATCACCAGGTATCCAGAGCCCGGCCCCGATGGTGGAAACTTCGCAAGGGCCTTGTGGGTGCTTCCGATTCATGGACAGAGGCCGCGTCAGGTACATTTTCTAAAAAATAAACTTCAGTATTTTAGTACGTAGTCTTAAAGTTTTGAAGATTGGTTCATTTGTGTGAGAAACATTAGTTTCTTGAATTAATGCTAGTACTAATAAGAAGGTGGGTTTGCAACGTGAAGGATCAAAATTTCTCTCTCGATTACGTGGACAGTCGTGATCAGCTCAGTTGACCCCGCGAAAATGATTGGATGTTTAGCCAGCACGGAAGCAATCACAAGCTAGAGCGGCTACTTTTATTAGGATAAATATTATATCGTCGCAATGAGAATAATTACGATAATATATTTTACAGCGTAAACGGATGAACAACACTTGAAGAAACAAGCACAAACCCAGTATGTCTAGCATAAGAACTTAGCTGGGCTTTAATGTACACCAATCAGAAATAGCACGATCAAACCAACAAAAAACAGAACACTGATAGAGAAAATCTGTCACTCCCATTTGCTCCTCACTCGGTGAGTGTGCTTGAAGTCATAAGCCAACACCAAAGTCCCATCCATTCTCTTCAGCACAAAACTCTCCACCAACACATAACAACCAAAACTCTTCCAACCCTGGCTCAACCCGCTCTGGATGAACTCCTCCACTCTCTTCACCCTCACTCTCTTCTCTCCCTCCTTCACCCAACCCACTCTCTCTTCCTCCCATCTCATCCTCTCCACAATCGCCATGCTTACTCCTATCACTCCTGTCCTACTCCTAAACCACATCACTCCATCGCTCACATTGCCCTCCCCATCTTCCTCACCAAACACTGTGATGGCCTCCTTCTGAACAAGCACATCCACTTCCACGGCATTGCCTTCATTGGCATAATTGTCACAGGCATGGACCTGTTCCCACCTCTGTTGCAGCGTCATCTCGTAGAACGCAGACGTCTTGATCTGGTCCCCGGCCTTTCCGTCCTTGATGAACATGAACGGGCAGTACCACTTCCCCACCACCACCGGGTCTGAGCTCTTCCTGTCAATCGAGAAGTCCAGGCTCGGGAGCTTTGACCTCTGAGAGTCGTTGACTCCTGGCGCGTCGTCATCCAAGAAGAAGTTCCTGGGCGTTTTGCCATGGAGGGTCCAGCCTTTCCTCCTCAGGAAACTCGGAGGGTACCCATCCGGGGCAACGGATTTTGCGTGGAAGCCACCAAACCCGCATATAGTCTCGCGCCGGTAGATCACAAACTGCTGGTACATGTCGTCAGGATCCAACGGCCTAGGTTTCTTGTCTTTAACGTAGTGGAAGCACAAGCAGGTGCCTTTGTCTTCTTCTGTCGAATTAGCGTGCGCTTCCCTACATGGCCATTCAAGATAGAATGATTTAGACTTCTTGAGATACACTTAAATAAATCATGCAAGAAGCAGCTAAACTTTAATAAACTTATTTGTCAAGCGACGTGATAAGGTGCAACTTCAACTATTGGAGCAAAAGCGAGTTCTTCCATAGATTTTTTTCAAACCATCCCAATATCCATCCAATAATATTCACTTGTCCTATGTGCAGTTATCAACATATTCATCACCTAATTAAAGAACAGACGGAGGAAGTGAAAGTATTCAAAGTACTTAAAAAAAGTTCATACCCTTTATGCTTCCCGTGACGCCGAATTGCATAGTACCGATTGGAGGACAAGGGCAGGCCGACGACTGGGATCATGAATACCCCATCGTTGTAGACCCTCGTGTGCTCGCCGTTGTTCTCCGTGTACCTGACCGTGAGGTCCTTGTTCTGAGGGAAGGGGAAGTCGTAGAGCTGGCTGTCCTTGCACAGCCCGAAGCAGCAGAAGTTCTGGGCTTCCTCATCCTTAATCACCAGGTATCCAGAGCCCGGCCCCGCCGGCGGAGCCTCCGATAGGGCCTCGGGGTGCTTCCAGTACACGGACAGAGGCCGCGTCACATACATCTTCCAAAAAAAAAAAACTTTAGTATTTCTATACGCAGTCTTGAAATGCTGAAGATATGCTCATTTATGCGAGAAACATTAGTTTCTTGAATTAATGCCCCTGTTTATAAGAAGGTCAGGTTGCAATGTCCAGGATCAAACCGGTTGACTTTTATCAGGAGGGTACGTGCGCAGAAATTTCTCTCTCTGTCCCGTGCACGGTCGTGATGAGCTCGGCTGACCCCGCTAAATTGATTGGATGTTGTGGCGAGCAAGCAAGAACGAGAGTAGATAATATTAATTAGAGAGAGCGACTCAGTCTTCTTACACCTGGCTCCTCTTCTTAATCCTCGCTGCGCCTTGAAAACCTCATGGTATGTTTGCTTGTCAATAAGGTTTTTCATTTTCTATTAGTTCTGTTCATTGACTTTTTGCCTTTACGTGTGAAGGAACGAATACGACGATAGCCCATAAAGAATTTTATGTTTTCTAATGAAATTATCACCGGCCCAAGGTACTGGACAAGCAGTTCAGCATACATTGCTGATCCTGACAGTCGATGACTCCATTCATTAAAAAAAAAAGAAGAAGAAAATTTGTACTAGAAGAATGAAATTCAACTGTTCTTTCCATCTGACTTTCTTTGTTGACGAGGTTGTGGTTTTGTTGCTCTCGGCGGAAGGAATCGCTGTGGTGGCTGATAACGGTTATGGAGATTTTTGTGGCTGGTGGTTTTGGAATTGGCAAAGGAAGGGGAGCGATGTTTTTCTTAGAATTCAGAACGGCAAAAAAATGATTTTTTTTCCTTTTCTAAGCACAGAATTTTATGAATTATTGTCCGAGGGGTCCCTTACTTTGTTTTGCGGTCGGACCGGGACGGTTATGTCCGTTTGCGCAGATTTTCATTTAGTTTTTGCAAAAATTTCGCTGATCTGCTCGCTTTCCACTAACTTGGCCATCCTTTGGTTTGACGTAACCGTTGATTGTTTCCTGGGAGCAACCGATGTTGGAGAACAGCGAGCGTAGTTGAGATGCTAGTCCTTGTGATATGGTATAGCATGTTGGATGGTGATTATGGAAGGGAATTCGTGCTCTTAATTGTTATTAGAGTTCTTACAAGAGTCACTTTTGTTGAATTGGGATTTTAATGTGTCTTGTCTTTTGTCATGCCTAGAATAGAAACCTGAAACAGAGCTAGCACATGAAGAAACCAGAACTGCAGAGTAGAGCACATAGAATTTTGCTACTTGACTGATACAATGTGTACAAAGCTTTGACAAATCAATCAATCCTTCTCATCATTCCCATTTATTCCTCAGCTGATGAGTGTGCTTGAAATCATAAGTGAGCACTAGACTCCCATCCATTCTCCTCAACACAAACCTCTCCACCAACACATAACACCCGAACCTCTTCCATTCACCAACACCACCAAATTCGTCCACTCTGTTCACCTTCACGTGTTTCTCATCTCCATCAACCCAACCCACCCTTTTCTCTTCCCACTTCATCCTCTCAACAATGGCCAAGCTCAACCCAACTCTGTTCTCTCCTCTCATATCACCAACACTTCGACACCACAACACCCCGTCAGCCACATTCGCATCCACGGCTTCCTTCCCGGCCACCGAGATGACCTCGTTTTGCATAACCACATCCAGAGTCACCCTATGGCCTTCTTTACCATTGTTTTCAAGAGTGTATATCTGTTCCCATCTTTGCTCGAGTGACATCCCATAGTACATGGACTTCTTTATTTGGTCTCCTACTGTCCCATCCATGACAAACATGAATGGACAGTACCACTTCCCCACAACCACCGCGTCGGATCTCCCTTGTGCGATTGGGAAGTCAAAGCTTGGAAGGAGTTCGCGCCGCGGGCCATCGATCCCTGGTGCGTCGTCCAAGTAGAAGCTCTTTGGGGTTTTCCAATAAATCTTCCAGCCCTTTCTCTCCAAGAATCTTGGAGGGTATCCATCTTGCGCAACCGATCTGGCGTAGAACCGGCCTGAGTCAAACATAGTTTCATAGGGATAAATAACGAATTGTTGATATGGGTTGTAGGGATGAAGCGGCGCCGGATCTGCATCTCTAACCAAGTGGAAACATAAGAAGGAGGGCATGTCCTCTTGCTTGGAATTTGCATATGCTTCCCTGCAAAAGGCAATTCGCAATACAAGTCAATGGAAACAACTTCACCATACACTGCACTGAAAATTATACCTTTGTTTTCCTTTTCATATGGTAAATTTTATCTTTGCTTCATTACATCATGACATGATCCACGAGATAATAGATCAAAACTACGTAATGAAATGAAGAAGAGGACGACTTTTTCTTTCTCTTCCCAGTAAGTTGAGGAAAATTCTTTCTTTGAAGTCAGTGTTGGAACATTTCTCTCATTATATGCTGTCCATAACAAAACGTGAACAGCACTGGACAGAGGAAATGTTTTCAGGTAGTGATTTTGATTCGTACCCTTTATGCCTCCCATGTGGCTGAATTGCGTAATAACGGTTGGATAACAGAGGCTGATTCAGAACCGGAATCAAGACTACATCGTCCCTGTAAGTCGTCGAGCTCGAGTGGTTGTGGCCAGCTCCTCCGCTGGTCCTGTATTCGATAGTGAGGTGCTTGTCTTGAGGGAAGGGAAGTTCATAGATCCAGGTATCTTCGCAACGCCCAAAGCAGCAAGTATTCACGGCTTCTTCGTCTAGGATCACCAAATAGCCCGAGTTCGGGCCCTCCGGAGGAGACGACAGGGCATTCGGGAATTTCCTGAGCAGAGAGAGAGGCCTTGTGACGTACATCTTCTTCGCTTAATCCCAAGTAGTTATCAAATGTAAACATTATTACTTTAGTGCGCAAACGCCCAGTATTTATACTGCAGAAGATGATTGAATCCAAATGCCGTAGACATCACAGACAAGCTAACCATATCCATCGTTGACCAGTCACCCCTTTGACCATCTCTTCTCTTGTTGTTGACAGACTATTCCTATGCAGAAACAGAGAGACAGATGGCTCTTCTGAATCCACCCTGACATTTGGAAAAGCCTTTCAACTCCTATCAGGAGAAGTAATCATTAATTCCGCTTCCTCGTTTCCTTTTTACTTTTCTTTTGATGCTTTTAATTTATCATTTGAGCGACAAGGCTGGTTACAAACAAATGACTAATGAGCGTATGCCTCCAATCAAATTCCAGCACCCGGATCGATCGTTGAATTGTACTAATTAGTCTAATTCAAAACCTACCCTTATCAGCATTCAGACTGTACGTACCAATAATTTTAAGACAAATGTGATAGATTGTGGACAGCTAAGGAAAGTGGAATCCTTTTTTCTTTGGAGGGTAACAAAATGAGGAACCCTTTGTCCTGCAAAAAACGATCCATACAAATGAAATAGCATGATCAAACAAACTATGTCAGATTGAGATAACTTCATAAAATTTAAAAAAGTAAAGTCCTAGAAAATCTTATAAAACTGTTCATTGTGATATCAGTCGATCCTTGTCCTTCCCATTTAGTCCTTGGTTGACGAGGGTGGCTTGAAATCATAAGCAAGCATCACAGTCCCATCCGTCCTTGTCAACACAAGCCTCTCCACCAACACATTACACGCAATCCTCTTCCATTCACCCACAACACCATACTCTTCCACTCTCTTCACTCTCACTTGCTGCTCATCTCCACTAGCCCAACCCACCCTCTTCTCCTTCCACTTCATCCTCTCAACAATGGCCACGCTCAACCTTCCTTTGTTTTCTCTTCCCCTATCACCAACACTCCGAAACCATATCACACCAACGACCACACTAGCATCATCCACAGCTTCCTCCCCGGCCACCAAAACAACCTTGTTTTGCACGACAAGTTCTGCAGCCACTCTTCCGTTTGCTACCGGTGTTCTCGCAGGCGTAAATCTAGTCCCGTCTTCGCTTGAGTGCCATCTTGTAGTACAATGACCTACTCACCTGATCTCCCAATGATCCATCCTTTCACCAACATGAACGGACGGTACCATTTCCCTACGACCACTGCCTCGGAGATCATGGCTCCGTGGTTGGGAAGTCAAAGTTTGGAAGGTGCCCGCTCTGCTGACAATCACCACGCTTTTTCCAACTAAAATTTCATAGGGGGTTTTTCTTTAACTGACCAGCATTTTCAATCCAAGAATATTGGCGGACACCCATATCACTGGCTAGATTACGTACTAAACCAACCAGGGCTGGAGCCAATGTCATAAGGATAGATCATGAATTGTTGATATGGGTTGTTGGGACGAAGGGGTAATGGATCTACATCTGCGCGGTATCGGAACCATAAGAAGGAGGCCACATCCTCTTTCCTCGAATTGGCATGCGCTTTCCTATGGGAAGAAACCTCAAAATGCAAGTGAATTGGAATGCATACCAGCAAATCTTTATGTTCCTTCCATCAGTTCAAGACTATGGTTTTTAATGTCAAACGGCTGAATAGTCGTCTTCCTCATTTCCTCGACTTCAAAATTAGAATATTATAGTCATTAATAGTAAGTTTTCATAAGTCCATTTGATAGACACAGTTCAACAGATTTGAATCATGCAGCAGTTGTGTCTTAAATTTAATCCCTGAACCACAAAACCCTGAAACCTGAGCTCTACAACCCTAACAATTCATTTAAAACCATGCACAAGAAGAGTCCTCTGCATCTCCCATTTATCCTAATTTCAAAGACGAATGGCTCCGCACTGATAAAGTTTTTTTTGTTTTATTGGTTAGACACTGATAAAGTTGACTAGGTACTCGTTATTCCAGAACAGAGGCTATAAGTTACTAAACAATCATAAGATAATGCATTATCGGGCATCCTAATTTACAGACAAAATGAAGAAGATGTTGAGTTTTATTCTTTAAGCGAGTTAAAGCGAGGAAATTGCTTTCCACACAACCAGGTGCCTATCATTTACAGATCATATGAACTGACCAAATTAATGAGTGAACAGAAACAATTGCAATGCAACAACATATACTGTTTCTTTTGGCACAGGGATTCGATTCATTGTGCCCAATATGCGCGGCATACCAAGCATATTCATCCTTTCATATTTATTAAAACTGATTCAGTAAAGGTTATTAAAACTTATTCAATACTTAGATTTTCAGTACTTGGTTTTCAGCTTTACCAAACAAGCCATTTATCAATAAACTATTATTAATTCACATTTTTTTTTGATAACCCAGGGAACCCCGCACGGCCGACAGCCGGGGAGTAAACCCTGGGGGCGACATGTGCTAGCCACCACACACGTGCCACCGGTTAAGTCACCCTGCGGCGCCCGGGATTCGAACACTCAACCTTTTGCGAGAGGAAGAGTGCGCGCTCCAGCAGCACCACCCAGGCGGGTGGTATTATTAATTCACATTATAATCTATTTTATTTATATAATTTTAATTCGACGCATTGAAAAATTAAAGTGAATGAATGAATGCATAAATTTAATATCTCAAAAACATGAATAAGGACAAAGCTCAAAAAGTTTAAGTTTTGTAACACGATTTGTCTTTTTTATCTACAATTCAATAAAATTGAGTCTAAACTTGAAAAAATAGATAAAGGAATATCTTCAAACATATTTTAAAATGATATGACCCATTTATAAATTTATTTCAATAGTAAATCCAATAAGAAATATTTAATCTTAAATATTATGCCCTTTTATAAATATCCATAAATGGGGCCATACCTTTGTTATATAGCTCCACAATCCCTGGAGCCAAGGGAACAGGGTGGTGGCCGAGATTCTTGTTGCAACGACTGTCAGTTGTTTATGCAAGCAGTTGGAGTGTCTTCAGGGTCATGGATCGAAGCTAAGTTGGGTATGCATGACCAGCCAACAAGTACTTAGACAGGGCCCATTCTAGTATGGGTGAGGCAAAACATTTGGGATCCATCATGTTACCATCATTGACCCATCGTCCTTTGGAAGCTGGTATCTGCTCTGTGAGGGAGTGAGCTGCAGATAAATCTTTACACAGATGAAACAATTAGCAATGCCCCACATGCAATCAAGCAAAGTAAGGGTCCTACAACAGAAGCAGTACATCATTCTCTGAACTTCTTAAGAAACAAGTGAAATAAGAATTTGCACCTTTTGAGTAGGATGTCAAGAGATAGCATCACGAGCAAACAGAATGTCACATATTCTTTCCTCTGTGGAGACACTATCTCCTGCATGAACATCGTTTAACCAACTCTTCCTTTCCTTCCTGAATAACTCCACTTCAGAATCTCTTCCACTTTTCCTTAGACCAGCTAAGAGTAAATCATAAGTTCCTGATGTTGGACGGATTCCTTTCTTTCTCATGCTTTTGTACACTTTAAGTGCTTTATCAGCAGCCCCAGCACAGAAGTATACACCCACCAGAGCAGTATAAGAAGCAACGGTTTTAAGATCCTGTGGCAATAGATTGAAGACCTTCACAGCATACGTAGGTCTTCTAGCACGGCCTAGTCGATAGATTAGAAGTGAAGCTAGATAGGAACCTGGAGAATGTCCAGCTCTTATCATTTCCTCAATGGCATCTACTAATGCCATCCTCCCCCACTCATTCGATCTAATTAAGCAACCTACAAGCGAAAGAAATGCATCTTTCTCAATACCAATCCCCAGCTTCTTACTGTATTGAAATGCCAACAAAGCACCATCTACTCTACATCGCCTACAGTTTTCTTCAATTATGGTGGAGGTAATTGCCGCATCCAAGTGCATATTCTTACCCTCCATCAAAGCGAGTAGATAATCAATAGCAATGAGACTTTGCTTCTTCAACAAAAGCAGCAGAATCCCATTTTCAGAAGAAACAGGAGCATCTACCAAGGATTCAGCTGGCCCTTCTTTTATCACAAATTCATCAGAGAAATGACGATTGACTTGCCATAGACGTTCATCACTCTCACGAGCACTATTCAAGAATTCCATTGCTTCCTGAAAAACAGGACGACGAAGGACGAGACAGTTTTCTTTCATGAAGAGAAGAATTTTCATAATCATAGTTACTTCCCCTGCTCTGCAACATTTCTCGATCAATATATTGCACATCGCTTTATCGGGTGAAACACCAGCTTCTTGCATGTTGTTAAATATCTCAAGAGCTTCTTCATGTTTTCCTGAAATGATCAAAATGAGATGATTTATTTCTTATAAAGCCATAAATCCCAGCAAACAAAGCTCAAACCTTCACAAGAATGCACAGGAAGAGGCTCCTAAGGGAGAAGCTGGACAGAAACTAAAAATGTGCCACAGCACAGCAATAATGATAGCGGAAGCAGTCAAAATTAATTACATGGTATTTCCCAGGCACTGAACTCCAATACGACACTCTTAACTAATGACAGGAAAAATTCAAAGAAGTTTTCACCTGTAAGACGATAGGATACCGGAATTTAGTGAATCAGAAAATAGGAAATTGTACGCAACGACGCAACATCATTGGGTCAAGCTACCAAAAGTACGGTTGTTGATGGGATTTCTGTGAGGCCGTGAGGAAATCCTAGACAAGTCAGCTCACGATGCACATACGTTCTCCGTCGCCACAAACATGAATGACTGATTTAAAAGAATGCACAGAGGCAATGAAGCAAACGCGACGAGGGCATCATAAACACGGTCCAATCGCACTTACCACAACCCACAAGATACTCCATCAAAACAGTGTAAGTGTGACAAGTCGGAGAACAACCGCGTTCGACCATCTCCTTATAAACATCAGCAGCCTCCTTCACCCTATCGTTATCGAACAAAATCTTCATATAAGCAGTGTACGACACAACGGTAGGACGACACCCCTTCTCCTTCATCTCCCCCCAAATCTCCATCGCCCTACCGACGTCCCCGGCCCTCGAATGCCAATGCATCCGCGACGTGTGCGTAACCGCGTCGACCTTGATCCCCTTGCCCACCATCTGCTCGAACACGTGCTCCATCGACGCCACCCTCCCCGCCTCCCCGAAGATGTCGAGCATCGTCGTGTGGGTGTACTGGTCGTGCTTGAAGCCCCTCAACTCGGATGCCCAGTTGAAGAACAGCCAGGCCTTCTCCATGGGCGGGTGGGACTTCAGCACCCGGTTGACCGTGTACGAGTCCCACTTCATGGGCAGCCTCCGAAGCTGGTCCCGGGCAGAGTCCCAGGTGGAGTACTTGAGGATCCTGTAGATGCGGGCGATCTTGTCCCTCATGTACGCCTCCGGGTCCACATTCCGGCGGGCGGCGATGGGCTCGGCGGCGGGCTCCTCCGCCGCCACGCGGGGACGCCCGGCGCGACCCGGTCTTGCGGGTCGATGCGAGGAGTGGAGGCATTTGGCCGATGCTGTGGAGCGAAGGAGGGAGCGACAGCCGCCGGGGATCGGACGAGGAAGAGCTGTTCTTGAGATGCCGGCCAGAGATTTCAAGAAGCTGCGCATCGCAGTGAATGCGTTAAGAGGACGACGACGGGAGGGTTTTGAAGGAAATCATAATATCCATGACTGATTTCGAGCTTTTAATTTATTTAATATAATCCTTAACATTTAACTCATTGCCTAATGTGATCTAATTTTTAATTTATTCAATACTATTTTTAAATTTTTTATGCATGTTTAATTTAGTCTTTGAATTATAAAAAAATATTCGATGTAATTTTTCTATCAATTCAAGTTCAAGGACTACATTCAACACTTTCAATATATATTCGGGGATTACATTGAACATTTATCGAAAATTCGCCACAAGATTGGTGGCCGCGTAGAATTGTCGATGATGGGTGGGTGAAATTATTAAGTCACAAATGTTTTCATTGCGGCTGCCACGGCCGCTCGAGCTCGAGCTCACGGCCGCCTCCATAACTGCTCGAGCTCAAGCTTAAGCTCGAATCTTGTGGGCATGGCCCATTGCACGCAAAGCTTGCAATTACCGTGGTTAGATCTAACTCCGAAATTCACCGTCGCCATGACTTCTGAAGCTCGAAGTTCACGATCCTAACCCGCTCAAGCTCGAGACTTAGGCTCGCAACCACGAAAGAGCTCGAGTGGTCACGATGATCGTGAGCTCAAGATCCATGGGGGGGCTTTAACTCGCGGTCATGGCCTCTCGGGCTTATGAGTTGCGGCATGGCTGGGCGCGAAGGGTGGTTACGGGCGGGGCATATATATGAATTATATTGATTTAGGCTTCTTCTTGGGTTTTGTAGGGTTGGAGTACAAATACATTTTAAATGGTAAGTGTGTAAATCAGTTTCCATTTTTACATTGGATTTTTAATGGTGCAGTTCAACGTTATCTGTCTATTACTCTGTCTCGATGCTTCCTAATTTACGTCGTGCTTTTAAACCAAAAGGTTAATACTACAAAAAACTCTAAATTGGTACATTTATGATAATTTTATCTTGAATTATTTTTTTGATCACAAAAAACTCCAAACTGGTATTTCTGTGACAAATTTACTCAAAACTAATATTTTGACCACCAAAAATCTCAAATCGGTACATTTATGATTAATTTACCCTCCGTTAGTTTTTGTTAAATTGAATTAATATCACAAAAAATCACAAACCAGTACACCTATGATAAATGGAGGGTAAAACATAAAACTGGTACATCAGTTAACTATTTTTTTTTTGGTAAGGATACATCAGTTAACTGGTGCTTGTCATTTAACAAAATAATTTAATAATAAAATTTAACAGAAATAAACTGAAGGTAAATTTATCATAAATGTATCGATTTGAGATTTTTTATCGTCAAAATGTTAATTTAAAATAAAATTATTATAAATAAATTAATTTAAAATTTTTCGTAATATTAATACGGAGAAAAGGGCCAGAGATCAAGAATGTCTCCGACCGGGGAAGTGTTTTAAGGCGACAACAGGGGTGGCGGGACCGCCCATCCTCGTCATTCCCACGTAAAACGCTCTCATCCTAGGAAAACTATAAAGAAAAGAAAACAAGAAACGCATCCTTGGACCCAACGCGACCAACCTCCTCGCCTCTTCCCACGCACAACCCCAGAATCAGATTCGGCCATCTGTCCCTACCCTTCATCGCCCGCCCGCTCGCTCGCTCGCTCTTGCTGGCCGCCCAGAACTTCCAGTCCGTACGTACTTCCTTCCTCTCTCCCGCGTCGATCTGTCGTGGTGGGTCGCGTTGAACCCAGCGGTCCTCGCGTTTATGGCGTTTCTTGCTCTGTGGAATTCGCGCTCTTCGCGGTTCTTGGGTTTCGCCGGGGGGGAAGCCCTGTTTGATCGACCGCTGCTGGGGTTTCGATTTGGTGCGTGTTCTTTCGTTTGCTTTGGTGGATTTCAAGATCCGATCTCGCCCCCCGTGATGCTGGGCGATTGTCGATGCTTGTTCTGTTTCACTTTTGCTTTGTTTCTTGGCTTTGTTGCTATGTCATCTGGGGGAGTCGCTATGTAGTCTTGAACTTCGTTTCTCTGCCCTTGCGTTGTTTGAGATCTGTGATGACATTGGTGTATGTGGGAGGCTCTGGGGAAATCTTTATGCGTGTCCAGTGGCTTTGGGGATTTGTCCGGGCTTGGAAAGGATTGGCCTTGAAGAGCGTCGTTGGTTCTTTGTTGGTTGGTACCGACAATTCGAAATCTTCTGTTGTAATTATATGCATTTGCTTCCAACTAATCCAACCTCAACTCAGCGGGGATTAGTTTACGAGATGTTGATCGAATCTGCAGTTATTAAGTGTTCCGTTCTTCGTGGTAATCAGGGCGATTTGATACTAATGTACCCTTTCTTTTCTTTTTCCATGTTATGTTTCCTTGGGAGTGGTGTTCTAATATTTTCATTCTACTGCCTGCTCTTTTCTGTGTGCTTTCATTTCCATAACGTCTTCCATTCATCTGGTATCTTGCCTTGCGCATACTTTTATCCTTGCTTTGTTTATTTGACTGCCGTGCAGTCTCTGAAGCTATTTAGATGGAGTTTTCGAATGATTATTCGAAAATGCTTTCTTCTGTTTGTTGTGGGTAAATATCTTGTATGCATATAGGCTCTATCATGGCTTGTCTGTTGAAACCGAAAACTTCACTAGATTTGTTGATTTTCGTTTCACGCTGCTTTTGCTTAAATTAAGAAAACTTGGAGATACTTTACAGGAATTATTTGAGGTCTTTCTTTTTTGGATACTGAAAATTAATTGAGGTCAATTGATAAGATTTCGAGGGTTTTAATATCTTGCCCTTGTAGTAAAAAATTAGCTGTGGCTGAAATTAAGAACAGTATTCTGTTTTTAAGTTCTCTGCATTCTTGAAAGTTTGAAGTTCCCATGATCCATTCTTTTGATTGTGCCTTTATAACTACAGTGTCCAATACTTGAATAATGCTTCATTTCTTTGATCAGAAAAGACTCGATGATCTAATGGAGTCGAAAGGTGGCAAGAAGATGTCTAGTAGTAAATCTTCATTCTATGAAGCTCCTCTTGGTTACAGCATTGAAGACGTCAGACCCAACGGCGGCATCAGGAAGTTCCGATCAGCTGCTTACTCCAACGTATGTTCTAATTCAATTGCAAATTCATTGGTCAGAAGTATTTACAATTGTGGAGAGCCTTACATTAATTTCAACATTTTCTGGGGCTTTGTTCATCATTAATATTTTGTTAATTGATACTGAACGTTGACAGACACGTCATTTTCTTCTCCATGCAGTGCGTGCGCAAACCATCCTGACATCCCCCGTTTGGCATCTCGACCACTTGAGGTGGTCAATTTTCTGATCTCAAAATAATTTAAAATTTTCTTCTCCTCCAAGAAAAAGTCTTTCTGCTCCTCTCTTCCTCCTCTCTGCAACTTCAATCTCTCTGCAAGCTGGGGCGTCCTTGTTACAGCAATGGATCTGGAAGTTTCTGCAATTGGCTTTGAAGGTTATGAAAAGAGGCTAGAAATATCTTTCTACGAGCCTGGACTTTTTGTTGATCCAGATGGGAGAGGGCTCCGGTCGCTCTCTAGGGCTGAGTTGGACGAGATTCTAAAACCAGCCGAATGTACCATAGTCTCGTCACTCTCTAGTGACTATGTCGATTCCTACGTGCTTTCAGAGTCTAGCCTCTTCGTCTTCCCCTATAAGATTATCATTAAAACCTGTGGGGCGACAAAGCTACTTCAGTCCATTCCACCCATCTTGAATTTGGCGAGCTCTCTTTCCCTCACTGTAAGATCTGCAAAGTACACTCGCGGTTGTTTTCTATGCCCTGGAGCTCAGCCATATCCTCACCGTAACTTCAGCGAAGAAGTTTATGTCCTTGACCGTTATTTTGGAATGCTTGGCTCAGGAAGCAAGGCCTATCTGTTGGGCGGATTTGACAAAACCAAAAGATGGCACGTGTATTCTGCTTCGGCAGATGAAGTCGAGTCTGTTTCCCCTGTTTACACCATGGAGATGTGCATGACCAGGTTGAACAAGGAGTCATCTTCTGTGTTCTTCAAATTCCAAACGGGCAGTGCAGCTGCTATGACCATCGAATCTGGAATCAGAAAGATTCTTCCCAATTCCAAGATTTGTGCTTTCGAATTTGAACCTTGTGGTTATTCCATGAATGCTGTTGAAGGCTCTGCAACGTCCACCATTCATGTCACCCCAGAAGACGGGTTTAGCTATGCCAGCTTTGAGGCAGTGGGCTATGACCCAAACAATATCGATTTCAATCAGTTGATTGGGAGGGTACTGGCTTGTTTCCGACCAAAGGAGTTCTCCGTAGCGGTGCATGCTGATGTTGCGGCTAAGTCACTCGAGCAAAACTGTTCTCTGAATGTTAAGGGGTACCGCAGTGGAGAGCGGTGCCTTGAAGAGCTGGGAGCAGGCGGTTCCATCATGTACCAGCGGTTTGCGCTGACCGGTCGCTTCGCACGGCCTATTACATTGATGTCTAAAATCTGAACACTGCTGGAGGGAGGAACGGGGATGGTTCCTGTTCTACTTTATGTTTGCATTTCTTAGTCAAACAAAGTTACTTCATACTTGTCAAGCCTACTGGATATTTTGGCGTTACTGTGTTGCTCATCATGCTTCTCTTTCATTGTTGGAATATTATGGACAAAATTTACCAATTTGGTATATGTTGGTGTGGCAGGAAACTGAGATGCTATCTGTCCTGTTGTCTCTGGTCTGACTTTTGAAACATGCATTACTCTGGGCAGCTCATTGACATGACCTTCTTGATACAGGAGTTCGTTTTGCTGAAGTTGGTGCTTCGCCTATTGGTGTTTTTCTTTTCTCCTAACCAAAAAGGCCATATCCATAATCGAGCAAAGATGAGTGTACTCAGTAAATAGCCACAGGACAGAGCGCTTAACCACACTACCCTAGTTAAGCCGAAGCTAAGCCAGTATGTTTTGAGCGTCAAACCAAAGGCCAAAGGATCCCAAAGATGTCCTGATAATGCCTTTTCGTTCTGTCACGCCTACCTTAGTGGAGAGAGTGTTTCAGAAAAAGGTCCAATTTTCTTTATTGCGGTGATGCATACATGCTGAATGATGGCTCTACAACATAGGAACATACCATGAGGATATTGTGGTTTCTGACAATTGATTCTGTGAAATCGGAGTCTCTAGCTAGGTCCGATGATATTTTTATTGCTAGTCTCGGGGGATTGACCTCGGGTCTCGCCCCTTCTCTCGATCTCTTTAGCCTTTACCATCGATCCCGCCACAACGCCAATGTCACCGACGCCCAACATCATGAAAGAATCGCGTTACCGTCTCAGAACATTATCATTTCCTACATAACTTCAATTTTCGCGGCCTGGCATGGCATCATCACAAGCTAATGAATATATGCGGGCAAGCAAATTTTCCGCTTAGTGACAAAGTTACGTTCGGGTTTTTGAACAAATAAAAGGTTTTCAGAGCCTCAACATCAACTTGTGGCTGTAGTTTAGTGGTAAGAATTCTACGTTGTGGCCGTAGAGACCTGGGCTCGAATCCCAGCAGCCACAAACAAGCTGTGTTTTTTACCCCTTTTCCCTGTTTTTAACTGCCCTCTCCGTATTTTATTTTTTTCCTTAACTTGTGCTAAATCATATGTAAAGGAACACACAAATCGCTAGAAGAAGACACAGCATGGTCAACACGCAAGCGGGGCAAAAGTAGTGATGCAAGTAGAGAGGGCTTTGGTCAACCCCAATTCGACCCACTTCTACTTTTGACCTGACTTTTTGGGTGCTCCAACACTGATTGGCAATCAGAGCACAATCTAAAAGTTGCAAAGGGAAGGAAGGGTTGGGACATGTTGTAATGGAATCGAACCAGAAAGGGTTGGCTATCGACAAGTGTGATGGGCTGAAAAGAGGCACATCCCCCCACCCCACATTCCCCTTTGCTTGATTTCTAAGGGGAATAAAGAATCCACCTAATTGATGATGATGATCCTGATCTTATTGGCTTTGGCCGTCGAAGAAATATATTCTATGTCTCTTCATTTATATAGTAATTTCGATCACTATCTATGTTTAAACTACTTGCAGGGCCACAATTGCAGCACTAGCGAGTGCTTCTGAGCTAAGGGAAAAGAAGTTTGCCCTCCACTTCCCCATCTCTTTGTTACTTCCTTTCACTATAATAATGTCAGGCACTAACAAAAGAGACTGACTTATGAGATCGACCCGATTCATTTGTTAGTTTAATCGCAAAAGAGACGTGTGTTGTTCACATTGACAAACAGTAATTCGCCTCCTACTATGCATATGGACTACATTTCGTCGAAATTCAGCACCTAAAAAGAAGAAATTCTCTAGACCTTCTTTGGTCCACAAGCATGCCCTGATTGAAGTCCATCGCCATGAGCGGACAGGATCTACTCAAGTGGCTTGATTAAAAGGGATGACTTGCATGCACAATAAGAAATGGTTCTTGAGCACAATCACATACTTCCAATACAGAATCTTAGGTTAAAACAAAAAGTTAGGGCTACTAGAAATTCTCTCCGTAACGATGATTTTCTTTGGGTCTGCCCACAAATGATATCATTTGTACGTGTCGGACCACTTCAGTTTGACCTAATGATGATTATCTATGTGGTCCAAGGAAGGGCATTACACTCTGGAGTCAACGAGGACATATAGTGCACGATGATGATGATGATGGTGGTGGTGATGCATGGGATCTGCATTGCACGTGCATTCACTTACACTATGCTCGTCAAGATTGTTGCCTCTTTGAAGGGAGAGGGTCCCTTGCGATTGCTTCCATGATGCTACATCGTTGTCCCATTGAACCCATTGCAGGGTTTAGCACAGTGATTAAGCCACTCAACCGTTCTCCAGTAGTGAGAGGATTCAAATTTGACCCCCACCGTCGCCGATTCCTTTAGATTCCTTTAGAGCCATCCCCGTAGAGAGTCATGGACCCGTATGATTCCATAGAGACACCATTTCCTTTAAAACCACGGTTTCAAGTTCGATTGCCACCGCCATTTTAGTCGGTTATCGAAATAGTGCCCCGATACTTAATCCATACATACGCGCACATAATACAAGTATCCCTAGAATGTGTTCATTTGTTTTCTTTGAGGGAAATCTACCTATGGCTCATCAAACATTGTTAACATGGAATCTCGTAGGAACCATTTTTTTCATCATGTGCGGTTCCTTCCAATGTAATGACACGATGAAGTCAGTCAATTACAGACTTTTTTGGTTTCTCAACTTTTGTCAGCACACTAAAATTCAAAATCAAAACTAACGAGCTTGTTCAATCACGCCATCAACAACTGCGGCGGCCAACGCAATTGTTCCGTTATGTACTCGTTCCCATGGGGAGTCACCCACCTGAAGAATTGACCAACTTTTTTAGGATACTATAGTGCACGAGAGAAGCTTTAAGAAAGCTCTCTTGCTTTTTTGAAATTTCCGCCTCCTTTGCTTTTGAATAAGTTAATGCATTGTTGGTTGGACAATCTCACAGTCGGATCGTCTGAGGGGACGTTGGGTACGTGTTAGGATGGAAATCCATAATGCCGTCCAACTAAGATTAATCTCAGTGGGTGGGGAGGGCGAGCGAAAGAGGAAAGCTTTGAAATAATTGAGGAGGCAAAGATATCACGAGAGGCCGTTGCTTCACCAATCTCGAGCTCCCATGTCTCGGGATTCTCACCCTTTTCACCTAATGATTTTTGCACTACAGTTTCATGACCAGAGAATTTTGGATTCCTAATAGTCACAGTACAAGTCTTTTATCATTTGACCGCACAATCGCCGGGTTACGTGGATGCTCTCGATCCATATGAACTCTAGATCATGTTAGTTCCACATGTAGTTCACACGATGCGATGGCTGAGATCGGTCTAAACTATTTGTAATATGAATCATTCGCTTTAAGTCTCTAACTTTTACTTCGGTTAATCATTCAATTGGCCCTCTCAATGGCCATGTTAAGATTAGTCTTCACCAAAGAGTCCTCATAAAGACAAGTAGAGCAAAGAAAGCAACACGACGGAGATAGGAAAATTATGGGGGTTTCCTCTTGAGGTATTCGGATCGATCATTTGTCGGCTCTCCATTTCACTAAACCTAGTTGAAAGGTTGGGGAATAAGATTTTATTGATTGTGTTGAATTAGTGGGTTTGTCCCCACTTGGAGTGCTTTCTTTAACTGGTTGATGTCATCGAACATTTTGAAGTGGCTCGGGAATCTAATTTGATTAATTGAAAGCTTTATGGATGACATTATATATAGGACAAAAGTTCGGAAATCAAATTGAATCAATTGAAAGCACATGCAAGTCATCGCACATCAAAAGTTTGGGGACTAACAATATTATTATGACCAATAAAAACCTTTTTTGTTCTCTCGGGAAAAAAATCAATGCGACTTAAAATAGCTTGATACTTTCACGTAGACCTGTTAAAATGGGTTAAAGGCCAATTTTTTAACCCACGTTCGATAGGTTGAGTTAGTAAATAAGTTATAAATGAATTTAGAATAGTAAAACCCAAAATAATATAGGTATTAAATGGATTCACAACTTACTTAAACTCAACACACATCTATGATTCTCTCTTCAATCTCTCATTTTATGCTCTCACCTCAATTTGGGTATGAGTTTTCTTAGATTTGGGTTACATATGGAATGTTTTGGCAATATGAGTCTAGTCGGGTACGAGTTGCTAAATTTATATTACATTTAAAAGGGTCAAAACGGGTTAAATTAATCAATTTGGGTCGAACTATTTTCGATCTGACCCGGCCCACCCGTTTGAAGGGTCCACTTTAGCTTTCCACCTGCTTTATTATACTGTATAGTCTGATGGAACAACGCCTTTTCTAAACATATGCATGATTGAAGGAATTTTTTCCTGTATCCATCTTTTGAGAGATTATCTAGATTTTGTTTAATTGTAGTGTAGCTTTGCTTTTATTAATATTCTCTCTCTTTTGCTTTTTTGAACTAGTGGCAGGCACGGTGGTGCCCTTCAAGTCATTCACTGCCAAACACGTCTGATTCTTTCTTGGCTCTTGAGTCCCAACAAGAGCTGAACAAGTGGATTCATTTTTTTGCTTTCCTGATGATATGATCACATAAGCAAGAGGAGCAGAGGCAAGAATTGTTTGTCCTAAGAAGACCTCTCCCATTTTCCGAAGTAGTACCAGATCAAGACAATAACCTGAAGCTGTGTTTCTAGCTTCTTGGCGTCTGTAATTTCCTTTGGACTCTGCACGGATGGGAGTGAAGAGAGCGAATTCCTCTCTGTGCTGCGCAGTTTTGCTCGGCTTGTGGGCTAGTGTGCATGGGTTGATCTCTCCTAAAGGTGTCAATAATGAAGGTAAATCAGGACACATGCTCCAATAAGTCCCGCATCATGTTCGTCTTTTCTTAACCTGTGGCTCTAGAAATGATCTCTTCCTGTTGCCGCATAGTTCAAGCTTTGATGGACATAAAGCGTTCGCTAGTGGATCCTCATGACCTTCTGAACAATTGGGACGAGAACGCGGTCGATCCTTGTACCTGGAATATGATCGTATGTGATGCTAGTTTCGTCACTTCTCTGTAAGTAGCGCTAGCTAAAGAGCCAAACTTATTTACCAAAAAAAAAAAAGAACCGAACTTGTCCAAGTTCGTGATATCAGATATTTGCACTAGGAAAAAAGTTTCGAGTTTTGCTGAAGAAAAAGGATGGTCTTTTGATGCAGAGAAATTCCGAGCCAGAACTTATCTGGAACGCTTTCGCCTAGCCTTGGGAACTTGATTAATCTTAAGAATTTGTGAGTTATCAACCGTTGCTCGGGACGAGAACCTCATTTGCAAGCTTCCTGTTGGAAATATAATGTTCTGATAAGGTGTTGGTGCAATTCTTTTTTCTGCAGGCGCCTTCAGAGCAACGACATTTCAGGATATATTCCTTCCGAGCTTGGGAAGCTCCAGAAACTCGAAATGCTCGACGTTTCCAACAACTCCTTCTCTGGTGAAATTCCTAGCCAGCTGTCCCATCTCAAGAACCTCCTACAACTGTGAGTAGAATTCAGATCAAACCGCAAAAAAAACAATGAAAGAGATGGAGAAGAGAGAGATTAGAGAGACTAGCACTGTTATGGAGTCATTAAGACATGTTTTCTGAATTGTGTCTGAACTTTGTGTTGTTGACTAGGAGAATGAACCATAATAACCTGTCGGGGGCAATTCCAGCATCCTTCACCAGCATGACCCAGCTTGCTCTTTTGTAAGTTTCCGAAACACCGATCAGTCCTTCTAATTTAAAATCCGGATCTTTCATTCTGCTAGAATTACGAAAAAAGAAGAAGTTTATGGTAATTTAATCTCTGGAATTCTAGGGATCTATCTTACAACAATTTGAGCGGTCCGATGCCTAAATTGCACGCGAAAACATTCAAGTAAGCCGCTTACGTCTTCGACTGTGTAAAGAGCTCATAAGAGACATGTTTGCATTACTAATACTCCTTTTCTTTTACTGGAAAAAGTCTTCTGGGGAATCCAATGTGCGGCGGCAGACGCGAGGAGTGTTTCCGGACTCCACCGACACCAATTATGTTTAGTGGGAACAATTCGCTAAGTAAGGATTTTATACCCTGTTTTAGCAAGATTATTTAGCTTTTTATATCTGCCGTCAAGATTTTATTTCAGCTTCCATGATAACCTTCTGCTGTTGAACTGTGCTTGCTTCAACTGTCTTTAGATTACATCCGTTTGTCATGAAACTCAGAATATTATTGACCATTAGATTTCGCATAGTGCTAACATATATTTTTCTTCTTTCACATGTTAAGATTCTCAGCCTTCTGGGAGACCCAAAAGCCACAAAGTAGGCTTGGCCGTTGGTTCAACCCTTAGTTGCATCTCCCTACTCATCTTCGGATTCGGCTTCCTCTTCTGGTGGAGGCGAAGGCACAACCAGCAGATCTTCTTCGACGTAAATGGTTCGTAATGCATCTAATGATTAGGAACAATATCTTGCTAATGGCATTGACCAACTGATGTCAACATGATCACCAATCCTGAACTTTCGTTCTCTCCGAATTACAGATCAACATCACGAAGAAATCAACCTCGGAAACTTGAAGAAGTTTCACTTCAGGGAACTTGCGAACGCGACAAACAATTTCAGCAGCAAGAACTTGATTGGAAAGGGTGGTTCAGGGAACGTGTACAAAGGGTGCCTCAGGGATGGGATGGTGGTTGCGATCAAGAGGCTGAGAAATGTCGATGCCATCGGAGGCGAGATCCAGTTCCAGACAGAACTCAAGATGATCAGCCTAGCGGTGCACCGCAACCTTCTCCGGCTCTACGGGTTTTGTATGGCCACAACAGAGAGGCTTCTCGTATACCCCTACATGTCCAACGGAAGCGTTGCTTCTCGTCTCAAAGGTATCACACTCACATTCATTAGCCTGTTAAATATTCTTCGATGAATGTATGTGAAAAAATAAATTGTGAAGATCAACCAAACCCTAGAATCTCGCATGTATGACACTTTTGTTGTCTTGCAGCCAAACCAACCTTGGATTGGAGCACAAGGAAAAGAATTGCACTGGGTGCAGCAAGGGGGCTTTTGTACCTGCATGAGCAATGTGACCCCAAAATTATACATAGGGATGTTAAGGCCGCGAATATATTGCTAGACGAGTACTGCGAAGCTGTGGTAGGAGACTTTGGATTGGCAAAGATCTTGGATCATCGGGATTCCCACGTGACCACTGCCGTGAGGGGCACAGCAGGGCACATTGCTCCAGAGTACCTGTTAAGCGGGCAGTCCTCTGAGAAAACTGATGTTTTCGGGTTTGGAATCCTTCTGCTCGAACTGATTACTGGCCTGAGAGCTCTTGAGTTTGGTAAAGCAGCGAACCAGAGAGGGGCCATGCTTGATTGGGTGAGTAAAATTTTAAAGCACCCCTGGTAACTGTGTGCTCTATAATGTTAGATCTCCTTATGATTTCAGACGGTAAGAAATGCTGACAAGCAAGTCTGACAATTGCACGAGCTTGGCATCATGATACTTAGGCTCAAAAGGCCGTCTTTGGCTCTTAATCTGGTCGCGTGGCCGATGAATTTCTGTCTCACCTCTTTCCTATGCTAATCCAGAGGCTCCAACTGCAGGTTAGGAAGATTCACCAGGAAAAGAAGATAGAGATGCTAGTAGACAAGGACCTCAAGGACAATTATGATCGGATCGAGCTTGAAGAAATGGTCCAAGTAACTCTTTTGTGTACCCAATACCTTCCAACTCATCGGCCCAGGATGTCCGAAGTCGTCAGGATGTTGGAAGGCGATGGTCTCGTGGAGAAGTGGGAAGCTTCTCAGAGAGCTGATTCAACGAGGTGCAGAGCAGCAAACGAGTTCTCCTCCTCCGAGCGTTACTCTGACCTCACCGATGACTCCTCTTTGCTCATACAGGCGATGGAGCTTTCAGGACCAAGGTGAAGAAGTAACTCAAGATGGCGAAGAGCTATGGAAGAACGGAAGGAATATGAATAACATGATCATAACTAAGTCATGTATAGCAACATTAAAATCAATACTAAGAGTGTACTAATGTTTCGCTGTATAGATTCTGATCCGTGGACTGCATGATCAGATTAAGCATCACAGATCGATTCTCAATTGTTTCTAGCATAGGGAAAAAATTCTCCAGCCCGTGCCACCATGACTCCCCGACCCCCAAAACAGAAGGGCTATAGAGCTGAAAGACATCATAACCTGCGTATAGATTTTGACTTAGGATGCAACATATCAGAAGAAACTCTCTGAAAAGAATAAAAAAATTGATTCCAAGTCAAGTAATTAGAAAGTTTGAAGTGCTTATTCACTTTATACAAGGAATGCTAAGAATATCTAATGATCAGACAAGAATGGATCCGAGCAGAAACCCAATCTTCTCAGAGAAAAAACAAACCAATATTAAGTAACTGTATCAAGTGTACAAGACATAGTTTAAAGCTCATTCTTGAATAAATATGATTTCCGCTTGAGACGAAGCCCGGCGAAACCTCAACAGCTGAATAAGCATATCCATTCTATCACGCTTAAAATATGTAGAAGGGCTTATAGTCATCGTCTTGAGCACCGTAGAGTTGCAAAGCAAGAATTTTATGAGGTCCATCTCATGTGGTACGCCATTTACATCAGTCATCTTTACTACTTTCAATTGTTTGAATGTCCAATCCGCAGGGCATTCCCTCTCCCAAATATCTGAAGAATCAGGTGCTTCTGCAGGTGATGTGCTCGCAACCACCTAAAAAACACAAAAAAGGAGATAGGATACACAGTTGCTGCATGCTGTGCAAAGACTAGCAACTAGAAAGAACTCGATCACTCACCGAAATGAGAAATTCTTCTAAATTAGGAGAACCCATTATCAACCGCAGAAGCACAAGAACCTCTGTCATGTCTTCGAAGCTCACCTCAAACAACTCAATGATTTTTAGATGATCAAATGTGATGGGGAGTGATCCAGGATCACCACCTATACTCAAATACTTTGAGACATGCAAAAGACAAATACAAGAATGCAAAGTCACTTACAGAGAAAAAACAGGAAAGTGATCATTCCTGTGTATACATATAAAACTCGCTTCAATCTGCAAGCTAGAGCTGGAATAGACATGACACAAAAACAAAATTAGTAGAGTAGGTAGTACCTTTGCGAAATAAGCACGTCCTGTGAGACTTTCAAGATGAGGTGCACGACCAAGACACTTCACAAAGTTGCAATTCAAACTTTGCTCAAGCTCAAAGTGCTCAGCCACGTCGTCAGCCATGTACATAACCACTGACAGGCTAAGGAGGAGAGGAGTATTTTCAAGGAAGATGTCTGTAAAATCGCCCTCCAGATACAAGTACTTAAGATTTGGAGCACGGATGGTAATAGCAAGACCGTCATCAAAGTATGATAATGCCAAATTTTCAAGAAGAGGACAATTCCAAATGAGGTTCTCAATAGCATCAGCAGCAACCATGACCCGATGAAGACTGAGGCTCCTCAAATACAAGAATCCCTTGAATTGAGGGGGTGGATCCAACTCACAAGAAGATAGCTCCAAATGAGTCAACTTCTTACAACAAAAAAGACACGAGGGTATCCGTACCCATTCATCCTCCCCTAACTTAAGAATCAATTCTCTGACATCACTAATGCGCGAAAGGAAAAGTATCCATTGATCGATATCAGGGCAGCTCTGCAAGTAGCGCGTGGAGACCTGAAACTTATGGATCGGCCCTTGATGGAGAAACAAAGCCCGTGTAATGAATTTCACGAGACTCCCCTCAACTACATTCTCGTCATGTGACGAGCTCACGCATTCGTCGTCAAATACAAGTTCAGTAATCGAAGCCCATTTGTACCTCCATTTCCTAGACAAAATGCTAGTCTTCACAGCATCCCTAATCGGCAGTCGAGTGAGGATGCTTTCCAGAATACTCTGCGGCAGATCGCTTATGAGATCATCCATGTGTCATACCCAGCAAGATTTTAACAAGAACCCTATACCCAAAAATTTCAAAAAAAGAAAAACATCAACTAAAGACCTGAAAAGATATACTTCAACATCAAAGACAGATCCTCTCAGCTTCATTTAACAACATCAAAGGAAACTTAAGCAACTTAATCAGCAGAAAAGTTTCACCAGAACGAACATCAACATTGTAAATCCTACGACTCCACATTCAAGTAGATCGACCAGACTCCCTACTTTCACGAAAGCATCCAAGAAAACCAAAAAAGAAAGAAGGATCAGGAAACCCCATTCATACTTCTCCCGAAAACCGTGCACCCAGAATCCAAATGTTCAAACTTTCGGTGCCCGGAAAGCATTGGAAAAACGAACACTACCCCGCCAAAGAAGAAGACCAATGATCAGCGATTACGACGGGCAATCCATTTCTCGGAACTCGCAGGGACCCATGGAAGGGCAACGATCACTCGCGAGCCGCACAAAAATTCCCGCGATCTCTGCCGTGATCAGAGCCGAAACGACGCACGCCACCCGCAACACCCACCACGGACCGGCCGAGAAAACCGAGCGAGAAAAAAGAAACAGAAATCGAAAAGACGGCGGACCAAATCGAGCGGAAATGCAGAGCACGAAAGGAATACCGAAAGCCGTACGGTACCTGACTCTGCCCACGTCGGTCTCCTGTGACGGATCGTCGCTCTCGGAAGTCCGTCACCGAAAGGAACAGAGAGCTTCCCTCGCCTGATACACGTTTTCAGGTTTGGGTTTCGTCATATTATCATGTTAATGCCTCGGGTAAGAAGGTCCCCGTCCGGTGCAGACCAGACCAGGCTTCGTTTCTGTTCGGACAGAAACTGATGGCCACCGTGATGTCCAAGCCCAGCACAAACCAAGGTAAGTTCTCCAGTTCTCCAAGTGTGATAAGCCTGGCCCACAAAACCACTTAATTAACTTGAGGATTAAGTTAAAAGAGGAAGGGTTAATACCACCAAAAATCTTAAATTGATACATGTGTGACAATTTTACCCTGAACTTTTTTTATCACAAAAAACCCCAAACTGATACACCTGTGACAATTTTACCCCAAACTTTTTTTTTACCACCAAAAACCCCAAACTAGTACACCTGTGACAATTTTACGCTAAACTTTTTTTTGACCACCAAAAATCTCAAACTAGTACACATGTGACAATTTTACTCCAAACTGATAAACCAGTGACAAATTTATCCTAAACTATTTTTTTTAACCACAAAAAACCTCAAATTGGTACACATGTAACAATTTTATCTCGAACTAATAATTTTTTAATATTATTTTTTTATTTTTTCGATTTTTTTATTTTTTCTTTTCTTTTCTTTTCTTTTCTTTTTTTTTTTTCTTAAACTTCAACTTTTGGCCGACCCTCGCCCGACGTCGGCGAGGCCGGCCCTCGCCGGCTTCGGCCTCAGGCCAGTCGCCGGTCCGGCGACCGGCCAGAGGTTGAAGATGCAAAAAAAATAAAATAAAAAATAAAAAATTCAAAAAAATTTTTAAAAAAATAATATTAAAATTTTAGTTTAGGGTAAAATTGTCACATGTGTACCAGTTTGGGGTTTTTTGTAGTATGTTCAGGGTAAAATTGTCGCAAGTGTACCAGTTTAGAGTTTTTTAGGGTATGTTCGGGGTAAAATTGTCGCATATGTACCAGTTTGGGGTTTTTAGTGATAAAAAAAAAGGTTCGGGGTAAAATTGTCACATGTGTACTAGTTTGGGTTTTTGGTGGTATTAACCCAAAAAGGAAATGATATGAATGGTCTTTGAACTTCCATGAACTTTCGATTTATTCAACGTAATCCCTGAACTGTAGCTTAATGTGCGTTGTGATTCCTGAACTTTCAATTTGTTCAAAGTGAGTCATGAATTTTTGGTACATGATTAATTTAGTCTCTGAACTTTTATGAAAATGTTCAGCGTTGTCCATTAACTTGAATTAATAGAAGGACAATATTGAATATTTATATATAGTTTATGAACTAAATTGAAGATGTATAAAAAATTCAATGACCATATTGAATAAATTAAAAGTTCAGGAATTGTATTGCATATTAGGATAAAGTTCAATGACCATATTGCACATTAAGTTAAAGTTCAATAACTATTTGTGTTGTTATCCCTTAAGTTAATCCCCTGATCAGGACCTTCTTTTACAAAGTATAATGTGATTAACTCTCCTTTTGATCCTCAAAGTTTCTTCGGCGTGGCGCTTACTTGGCATGCTCTCGACACGGCCAAATTGCTAGGTGGAGCTGACATGGCATGCGCATAAGAGAGAGAGACAAATAGTAGAGACAAGTAGAGGAAGAGGACGAGGCCGACGCTCCACCAATGACATGGGTCACCAAACCAACCCTTGGACTTGGAGGTTATGCTTATCCGGTTCAGGTAAGTTTCTTATTTGCTGCTAATGTTGTTGGAAGCGTGCAGTAGAAATTTATTGTCCTTACTCAAAAGTTTAAACCGATAAGTTATGGAACAACTAAAATATTTATTAACTAGTCCACACCACACCGGTTCTCGAATTGACTTTTCTAACACAACTCGTACTTGTGTCTCAACAATCTTTTCATCATGTGCGAACTCCATGTTAGGTCCCGCCCCCCCCCCCCCTCCCCAATTAATTCTAGATATTCTTATGAGACATCAAACTTGGTCTTCTTTCCGTAAGTCTCCTTCACTAGATTGAACTGCTCGAAAATTGATCGTGAAATTCCTTAAATATTCATACCAATCAACTATCAGCATTAGTTGAGAGTGTGTTGTAGAAGTCCAATACCAAAAGCGAGCCCAAATTTAAACTCGTTAACATATCCAATTGAACTCACCTTCATTTAAAATTAAAATACCGAGTTATGAAACAACTATAATATATTAGTTGTTCTACACCACCATACCAATTCTTTGAGGTCGGACTTCTTGAATGTAACTCACACGTCCACCATAACCGATATAATGACACCTCTCATGCCAATAACCCCTTAAGTGTTTTCCCACATTGGCAAGATCATGTCCAAAGTTAATAAAATGTTGAAAGTGGGGAAAGGTTTTTGATCAATAGTCATATAGAGGGGTTGCCTGAAGGAGGAGAAGCGGTTATATAAGCTGTTCCTAAAACACTCTATTGCATAAATCAAGTAAATTAGAAATGTTGATTGTAGAGAAAAGGTCGGAAGATTCACTTGCAATTTTGTCATGAGTTATGAGACCAAAAGAGTGCTTAACTCGTTATTATTTTGAAAACGAAGAAAAGAAAAGAGAAGAGAAGAGAGAGAGATGTTTTTCCCGTCTGCCTCATTTTTTTGTTGAATTTCATCTTGATATTCTGTCTTTTCCTAGCTTTTAGTCAAGATTATCACTTAGTTGTTTGCCTTTAGTAATTGGATGTTATCAACCAACTGTATTACAATTTCACGACTTTGATCAATTATATTGTTACAATTTCACAACTTCGATATTGTTAACACGTTGAATGCACACCTCAAATTAAGCGTGAAAAAAATATGGATACAATAATATGTTGAATATGAGAATAACGGCTAAGTAGTTATATATTTCATTATTTTAATTAGGAATAAGTGCACTTAAAGGTCTAAAACTTGTTATGAAAGTATAATTGAGTTCTAAAACTTTAAAAAAATGTAATCAAATCTTAAAATTTATCATAAAATTGCAATTAAGTCCTAAAATTTTCAAAAAGTGTAATCAAGTCTTATAACTTATCACAAAAGTGCAATCGAATTTTAAAACATTCAAAAAATGTAATCAACGAAATGATTTGATTGAATCAATTTAACAAATTTTAGAAATTTATTGTACTTTTTGAAAGATTTAGAATTCAATTACTCTTTCATGATGAGTTTTACGACTTCCAATGTACTTATCCCTTTTAACTATTGATGGAGGAGCTTGATGAAGAAACCAGTCCCTAAAAACAAACTGAAGTCCAAAATCATAATTATTAGAATTGATCGATTTTCGATTCATACAATTGATTTGAGGTCTAAACAATACGCACTTATTAGGTGAATCACTAATCCCTAACATTTTTAGGGGAGTATACCGATCCATTAACAAATCTGTTATTTGATATGTTTTGATCGACTTAATCTTTTTTTATTTATTTATCTATCAAATGATGCATTTTGGAGTTCTTTGAATAGATACGCTATATTTTGATAGTTTCAAAATGATCGAAAGTACAGTTTCTTATCATTGCAATAATATATGAAATGGCATATGAAGATTTATGGCTTACATTTGAACGTGATTCTTAACAATGGAAAATTATAGTTTCTTATATCACGTGCGATCCTCATGCCCACTCCTTGCCTTCTTTCAGCTTTATAACATGAAGGCATAAAAGATCTAAAAGTCACCATGAATGAAAAGCTTTCATTGTTTAGAAATTCACTCTTGAACTAACAGCAATTCATGATAGCAAAATTGGAACCTTTCACATTATGTAAGATGATATAGCTCAATCGGTCAGGCATGAGATTGCACAATGGGCTCCCTGTATATTCCAGCTATCGTCTCATAGAACAATTCAAGGAATTTATGGACTATCACTTGTTGTATTGATCGCTTTCAGAATGTCAACTTAAATAGCAAGTAGACTATCGCTACTTCTCCTGAAAGGGGGAAGAAGAGAGAGAATGAAAAACTCCCGCCACATGGACACAAAAATTTGCTAGACCAATCTCCTCTTTTTGCAACAAGGAACTTCAAGATCAGGACACCCTCCGTTCCCAGAGCGACTGCTTTCCAGGACAGAACAGAAGGACTGGCTGCATGGCCACTTGAACTCTACGTTAGAACAGGACTTTGAAATTTTCTATAGGAAAGAATCAATTAGAGAAGCAAAAATGAAGATCAAATTCTATTTGAAAGACCCTTGAACACGAGGATTCCTAAACCGCCGAAAGCCAGGGTGCAAATGAGAGGAATTTTCACCCGGTCTGTGTCAAGCACACTTTTCCTGCTTGTGGTTAGATGGCGGGATCTCTCCCCTAAGGTCTCGTGGAGAAGATTACTGAGGTTGTCGAGCTGATGCATGATTTGTCTCTGCCCACGTGCAACTGTTGATATCTAATCAAGGCACCACAGGAGCATAATCAGAAAACGTGATGAAGAAGAAGATTAACTAACTCTCCATCTCAAATTCTAGGATATAGTGGATGGCAGAAAACTTGCACATGTTTGTTCATTCAGTAATATAGTAACGGTCAAAATACCAACAAAGAAAGAGACAGTAAACTATACCAGAAGACAAAGAGACAAGATAAAGTCTACCTCTTCCATCAAAGGAGACTCCTTAGCAAGTTGGGAGGATGACGAGGAATTGGGCATTATGGATCCAGTCAAAGAACCATTTCCCAAACCAGAAATAAAATAAGAAGTTGGAGCCGATCCATTGCAAGCCTCAGGATTGAGGGCCATACTTTGTTGGCTCAAGGAATTCTTCTTTATTGTCAACTTGGAATTCAATTCTTCAATACGGGTGGTAAAATCATCCATTCTGTCATTCAGACAGGAAATTTGATCTGAAAGCTGAGTAATGATACCCTGTAAGGAGAAAAGGCAAATCAATGAGATCAGTATATGTTAAGGCTTTACAACAATCAAAAGAGAACAACATATCCAGACGAGTCACCTGGTTAGGAAGTGCTGTGGATACACCCGAGATTCTATCATCATATCTTGGATTGCTGACAGCAAAGCCAGCAAGCTTCGACAAATTCTTGTCCCTTTGATTTGAATATGAGTGTGACATACCACTGCCCATAGAATTTTACGTCATTCCAATATTTACAAAGGATAACGGAAGGGCAATTTTGTGAATGTCTACTTTATCCATGCCACATAAATTCAACCATGTTTCTCCTCCTTGAAAACAGATCTCAGCTGATCTAACCAATTTGTGCAGAATGTGTGGGAATGTCATGTAAATCATTGCATCTGATTCTGGAGTACTTCATGTAAATATGATCTCCAAAAAGATAATTAGGCACAAACTGTCACACAACGCTATTACTTAAGTCTCTTCCTTTGAAAAAGAAAGCTTAAAGGTGTTACTTAATTTAACTACAGCAGCAACACCCACTTAACGTGGAATATATGTAGTAATTTACTAATCTAAGATGGACGATCAGTGAAATTAGTCAATGAAAGAAACTACATCTATCGCGCACATCCTATCGTATCACATTGCGATCTGCAATCTTTCCCTCTTTCTCTGTTACACGTTTCCTGATAATCAATCCAAAAATTCGGGAAACGTTACACTGTCCTATCAAACTGGAGCCCTGAGCATGCACATGAAATCATTCCATAACTCCTAAACTTGTAATACACATTGGACAACAATCAGAAAAGCATCGATTCAACTATCAATCAGATAGATATGTGATATTTGGATAAAGAGTTTACTATCAACGGGGTTATCCAGGATGCCTCTTTGCGAAGCACTACCCAGATCTTTAATCATGTGGAAATGCATACAAGGAGAATTTGTCAAGCACGAGTTTACTCAGAAGATTATATGACTTTAAAATGCAACCATTTCTGAGGACGCAAGGAGCTTATACTGGAGAAGATTAAAAGATTAAAAATAAAAAATTAAAGGATCAGACTATTGCACCTCTTCAGATGCTTACTTCTCATAGCTACCCTATCAGCAGATGCTCGAGAAAGGGCTTCTTTTGGACTTGCAACAAGATCCTCATCTAGGCTAAGTTTTGTCTTTAAGTCTTCTGGCAGTGCCTATAAATGCCTAGGTTAGCAGACATTTACACGAAACAATATTGTGAACTTGGGAAGCTGCCATACCATGACCTCATTAACAAGCTTTTCCAGTTGTATTTGTTCAATGTATGTGCGGGCAACATATGAGCCTTCCAACCCAAGCTGCTCGGAAACACTTTGAACAACTTGGCGATCTCTTCCTTGCACCTTTTACAAATGGCTACAGTATCAGTCCGAATATCAAAAGGAAAAAAAAATTCGACAGATGCAGACAATCTAATGAATATCAACACTCCACATGACCCCATCTCTTAAATTCGCCAGATCCGCATAGAGCCCTAGAACATTCTACTTGTCTTGAAAATCTCACTAGAAGATATCTAAGTTCTTGGCAGGTATAGTGATCTACAGATACTGTTAAATCAGATTGAATACTTCAGTTTCGTTCCAAGGAAAATCTCAAGTAACTTTTTTGTACAACTGTTCAATTTTAATGGGTACGTCTGTGAGTACTCATAATTACAACTCTGGAAAAGAATACACAGTCGCATCAAACAAACTGCCGCAAGTGGACATTTAAACCAAGGACTCTCCAAAAAAGATACCATGACTCAGTCGGAAAAAAAAAGATATTGAAACTCTCATCCAATAATCAACATTGTGAGAAAGGACAAAGGACAAGACAAACAATTAGAGCACATACAAGCTTGCACAGTGTTGCACATGCAAAAGCACTCAAAGAGAACAATGGCTCGTGTCAGAATATACAAAGTTACCTGAATATACTGACGGTTCAATTGTTCTAGCCAATCAATCTTCACAGTCACCCTGTCATCAGAGAACACATGGCTGCTTCTCTTGAGAATTGTTGCTATTGTGTATCCCAAGGCCATCAACCCACCTAGGAGGCGGACACTCACTTCAAATGTTATTCTTGGTGATATAACAAAAGGGTTGTCAGTCACCCATTCCTGAAAAAAAGATTATCAGATAAAGTACCATGCCAATACGGCTGCCAATAAGGAGTGAACTTTTAATTAGTACATATCTCAAAGAAAAATTAATATCAAAGAGATAAAAGCAGTCATGTTTTGAAAGCTCAATGCCTGAAATTCACAAGCCCCAGAGCTCAAAGCAGATGCCCCAAATGACCCTGGAGTCATCCAATGACTCAACTGGAACTTTCTATTTCATATTAAGTAAACAAACAGTCGTGAAACATATTCTCTTGCCGATGGTACCAGTAGCTGAAGCTCAATAATATAATCACGAAAGTAGAGCTCTCAACCTTAAATACAAACCTCAAACATGAGACTGTACTTTCCATCTTTATTCCGCATCCTCAAATATGATTGACAAGTTTCTGGATCTTCACCTGGGGGTAGAAGATAGATATCGTATGTCTGCTCGGAAGTTTCAGCATGTTCTTCAGACATCACAGCCTTGATTTGATCGACCGCTACATTCCTCAATGACTATAACAGCAGCATATACATGATATGGTATATCAAAATTGAAAATTACCAGTAGTGACCACCTCCAGAACAAGGTGAAGCAAAGAAGTAGCCAACAAACCTGTCGTCAAATAACAAACAAATAAGTAAGATGCCATACCTTCAATATGTAAGTAGGATTCTGGAATCCCGTGAATGGGTTGAACTTGTTGATTATTTTAATATGTGCAGTTTGAAGGTCAGGCTCGATGAAGGCTTTGTACATTGGATATACCTGTCAATCACAAATATCATCAAGAAGTGTTGCAGACGTACATGTGGTTAGATACCCAAGTCTATAACGACATGGAAAAAGCAAACCGTTTCAGATATTTGGTGGATTATCTCTTCTGGTTCTTGACCAGCCCGCTGTATATCCCTCAAAACCCGCTTGACAAGGTCAAAATGAACTCCACCAGTGACTGATATACGAAGATCCAGTAAAGGTCTCAATTTTTCATTCAGTGCATAGATTCCCTCAATAATAACAATTCTGGAACTCGGAACTTCAAGAGTACTGTCAAAATTACTCCATATGAGAATGACTTATAAAGTAGGTGTAGGTTGTGTTCGAGAAGGTTTACATAGAAGAGGAAGAAATGATTAAGGGAAACGCAAACAATAAAAAGTTATGAAATAAAGCGCTACAACAAGACGCCACAGCCGAAAGAAAGCAGAACTACAGAAATGACATTTTATCATGATCAGACCATGACGACAGCAAGGGATATCTATTTTTTCACCTTGAAGGCAATGAATCATTAGAGAAAATGCATTGTGGACTACAGGTGAAAGCATCAACATGAAGACATAACTATGTCATGCACAAAAAATTCAGAGCTCCGTCAGTCATTGGCTATGTTAAGCACTTGCACAAAACATGAGTGCTTAGAAGAGCTGATTCCCCAAAGTTTCATCTATGGAATGGCATATATAAACTCAGAAGCCATCTTAATTAGTATTGACGATCTCCCCACCTGTATCCCGTGCGGGAGCTACTCTTGAAGTCATAAATAGGTACTTGGATTGGTTTCCCTGCTTTTAACTCCTGGACATTCCTGAGAAGAGTCTCATAGTCTGTTATGCGTGGATCTGTACAAAAAGAATGCACCATTCATCTTTAGAAGGGAGCTATAATGAACGGACTAGTGTGTTACAATTTCAAGTCACAATAGAGATGCTGGGTTGTTCACAGCTTTGAGAAAACTAAAAAACTCCAATAACAATTGACAGCCAATACAAGCAAGCAGCACCCCCTTTGATCAGCCTTACCACTACCCTTCTTCGTAGTCTCCCCATTATAGTAAAATGTCCTGTACATCAAAAGCTAGTAATCACTCAATTCAAATCATGATTTTATTGAGGTCAATGATCAAAGAAATTTGTGCACGTAGATTTCTTTCTTCTTTTGATTTTTTTTTTTTTTTTGGGGGGGGGGGGGGTTGTTTAAGTGATAGGTCATAATAGATGACCCTCCCCCAGCCCTCACAAAGCAAGAAGCCCCATGCACTGGGGATTCCCTTTTTTATCTCTAAGAATGCTCAAACATAGTGCTTCAAAGTGATTGCTATCAGTTTTCCCAAACCATATTGCCCAGTCGTCGGTTTGAAAACATACTAGGAATAACTAAACAATCCTGGGTAAACTAATGTGCTTCTTCAAAGCTATTGTCTTTTAAATACTTGGTTTGTTGTCAGATTTTCTCCACTAAGGACAGATATTGTAAAAATAATCTCTTCAACTGCATAAATAAACCAATTCACCAAAACTCTTCAAGCATAACGCATGATGACTATAATTTCCTTTCACACAAATCTCAAGATGATGAGCAATATGAAGCAACATAAAGCATGTTGCTGAGGTACATTTACCACTCAACAATTTCAAAAACCGTGCGTGACTCCCATCTTGTATATCAATTTGAGGAATTACTTAAAAACCATTAATATAAGCCAATAGGGAGTAGAATTTCACACACTGGAGTATAAGTGTCAAAGATGTTGTAGTGACTGAGATCACTGGTCATAATAGTGGCCATGCCCAGAGTAAAAACATGCCCTACTCAAAAGCTGCAGAAGAAGGAAAAAAGAAGGGAAAAATTTTATTTACCATCGAAGTTGCCATCAACAATTCGACTAGAGTCATTGTAGTTGTCCAATGATATAACAGATATGCTGGGCATAAAGTTCTGAATCTTTTCTGTAAGTACGGTCTTTCCAGCACCAGAGGGACCAGCCAAGCCCACCAATATAATTCCTTCATTCTTCTGAGCTAGTAATTGGCATGCACGAATTACTATGAAGAAACCTTTCTCAAATGACAAAGGATCTTGGATTGGAACTATTCTGTGGCGATCACAGTCCCTCCTCTTAACTAATCTGACCTGATCTTTCAATAGTCCTTGCTTTCGTTGGTGTGATTCAACACTAGAACCATCTTGAGTCATTTTGCAATTATCCCAAATCCACAACTGAAAAAAACCATTAATAAGTACAGTGAAAATATTTATAGTCGTGGAATGGCACAAAATTATGCTTCTCAACAAGAATCTACAAGAGAATGCTTATCAAACGCCATATGCTCAATCGAAGAAAAAGCTGATGGAACGAAAGTTATGATGAGAGGGAAAACAAATCATCTGAAAGGTAGGTCAGAGCAACATAAATTTCCCACAAAATTTCAACCAAGGTTGCAGTTGCATAGCACAAATCTTAAAGTACAAGAGATGAAAATGGACGAAAGAATATTGGTTGCAGAGACCACTACATGCGGTACAAAGATGTGATCACCAAGCACTTCATTAACTACCAAAAAAAAACAAAAAAAAACATAAGTGGACTACCACAAAAATCTTGATTTAAGTCAGATTCTGTTAAATTAGATTGAGTTGTGCTAAAAAAAAGTCATCTTGCAAGCACCAACCGCAAAAGACGCCTATGTTTCACCTTCAGCAGTGGTAGTTCGCAGACCAAACAAGTCAATGGAGACATTGGGGACATAAGCGAACATAGATATAAGGAAAAGAGAGGTTCAGAGACTTGACGAGACGGCACAAACACTTGTGCAACTTGTCCAAAGCGGTAATTTTCAACTTTCTCAAGAGAATCAAACAACAAAACAGGTCTAAGAAAACAGAGCGCAATCCGAACATCTAACACGGTCTAACAAAAAAAAAAAAGAAGAAAAAAAACACGATCAGCTACTCCGAGATGCCGAGTGGCTAAAAGCGCTCGACACCAGCTGACGATCAGTGCCGCGAGAGCCACTCCAAACCGAAAGAAACCTCAGCAGGGCGACATTCACACACGCACACACGGAATCCACCGAAACCGAGGCCGAAACCTCCGACGCAACCACTCGGTCCGATCCGCCGCCCAACGAGACGCGGGCAACCGACTCGGCAGATATCGAATCGGATCCCCACAACACACGACGAAAGAGCTCGCTCCAACACCGATCACCGAACGGAAACAAAACCGATCGCAAAGCCGACCCCAATGCGCCGCGCGATTCCGGATAAACCAGGGGAGCAGCCCGGTTACCGAGCCGCGCGGGGGGGGGGGGGGGGGGAGGCGCTTCGCGGGTACGCCGGCCACTCACCGAGCGAGCCGAGCCGAGCCGGGGAGGACGACGAACGAGTCGACGGCAATTCCCGGCGAACCGAGCTCCGACTCGGACCACAATGGCGGCGGCGACGGCGGCGGCGACGGCGATGATCTCCGCCCTCGCTTTGGGAAGGAGAAGGGAGATTTTTTGGTGGGGGATTTGATTTCGCAAGCTCGCTCGGACTCACTCTCTCTCTCTCTCTCTCTCTCTCTCTCTAGAGAGAGCCTGTGGAGAGAGAGGGGAGAGAAGGCAAGAGGAGGTCGGGTTTTTAAAAGAAAAAACAATTTCCGCATAGTCATATGATATGATATTTTATTTTATTTATTTGAAGTTCGTTTATTTTTTATTCCAACCGGTGCCTCGTGGGAATAATCTCATTGGGAAATTAGATTCACGGGGGGTTCGATCGCATTAAATTTTCTTGCCATATATAAAGATTCGTGTAGTAAATTATCGAGAAGTTAAAAGAGGGTCAACTACGCCCCGAAAATCCCAAACCGATACGTACGCGAGAAATTTACCCAAATCGATTTTTTTATCACGAAAAATTCCATAAATCGGTATATTTGTGATAAATTTACTATCTCGTTAGTCCTCGTTTTGAATTTTACCGTCAAATTGCTGAGCCGAATGACACGTGGCGATTGACAAGTCAACTGATTTGTGCATTTTACCTCCGTTTGTCGCAGATGTACCGGTTTCTTATTTTTCGTGGCATTAATCAAATTTAACGGAAGCTAACGGAGAGTAAATTTATCACGGATGTGCCAGATTGAAAGTTTTTAGTGTTTATTATAGGCGTATCAATTCGAGATTTTTAATAATAAAAAAATTAATTAATGATAAATTTATTATAAATATATTAATTTGAAATCACTCCTAAAACGTTAACTCAAAATTGAAGGCGGGATGTTCTTGATAAATGCGAAGCGGCAATTGTTGGTGCGATTTTTTTTTAAAAAAATTTTCTTGGAAAATTCAAGTGCGACTATCATCGAGAGGTCGCAGCAAGTCTACGGCGCGTACTTGCCCCGCACGGATCGCAGGTACCAAAATAATTATAAAAAATCGTTGTTAATGTCATTCCTAGAAGGAATCACACTCAGGACGAGGATTTGGCCCAAGCAATCTTCTGTGTCCCCCGCATCGTGCCTGAGTTCGAATCCCACTGCCATTAATTATTTTTAGCAGGCAATCTGTAAATTCACCATAATAAGATCTTTTAAACCTGTGGTATTCACTGGCTTTGGTACGGGAGAAATTTTTTTTTTTTTATTATGTGTCCCGATATTTGTCCTATTCTCTATCACAAAACATCCTCCCTCAGCCTGGATCGACATGATGGACATGCAGGTTTCAATCACTCGATGCGTGTATATATATGTAAAGGAGCAGATCCCATTAGCATCGCATGGACGGCAAAGCATTCCCAATGAATGCACTAGACGTGTGCTTATGCTAGATAGTCATTTTAGAGTCGTTTCGTCACATTTAAATGCGTGTAATGCAAACATGTCATGTGTGTATCGCGAATCCAGTGATCGGTCGCGCATGACCGATGTCTATAACGATACACTATGATCACATCGAGACTATGTGCATGCATCCTCACATGCATCCCAAACCCTTACATGCACTAATGTTGTTTGATCTTTACTGGACAAAGAAGATTGTGTGGTTTTGACATGGGCAACACGCTAAGATGTTAGGATTAGGCGCACAAACACAATAAAATAGAGAGTAAATGCGAGAAAAAAAAATCGAGATGTGAGGTTTTATCCCGATTCACTCTTAAAATAGAGTTATAACTAACAGAGAATATCATAATAATTAGCAGGAACCCATGTGCTTTCTTTTCGATGGGGAGTATGAATTACACCCTAATAAATATCAGCCGGACATTGCTTGAGAAATGCATAGACATAGGCTTACAAATGCATCAACCACGTGAAAAAAGAATGAAGTGAGGCCAATTGTGTGCATATGCATCATCATGCCTTCTTCATTCATTCTCATATTCGTGGACGGGCAAGGAAAACGGATGCCCGCATGCGCCAAAACGTACAGATCCAAAGAGACTTTTCTGTTGCATATCTTGTTAAGTGTGTCCTCTCCTTCACAAGCTCAAGACACAAGTTTAATTCCTCACGACACCCTCGAGTTCGAATAGCTCCATGTGTGAGCCACTGGTCCCGAGAGTTTCGACTCACATCTTAATCTGCTAGAGATTTTCCTTGGAAAGTATCACGAGTTGGGTCCACTTGGTTAGTGCAATTTGAAAGATCTACATGTGCATTAAATTATCTTAAAAGGTTTAATGCACTTCAACGCTACCAGATGTCCATGACGCTACGTCGGAAAAGAGCCTGTCAAAAGAGTCAGACATTAATTCATGCGCTTTTCCTCAAATTCAATATCGACGACAGTCATTTGTATATTTTTTGTTAGACCCACAATAAAGGCCATTGCCTAGACAAGGAGGACACCGCCAATTAAGGGTGATCAGCTCTAAAGTTGATAGATTCTGGACCTGGAACTTATAACCTATTCTATTAGGATTGATTCTTAGTTTTTGGAACAATGGAACTTACCTTGTTAGTCCTAAAACTGACCATGTTGGTTCGGTCCAGTTCCAATTTTTTTAAGTTCCATTTTTTTTGCAATCGAGACAAATAGCAGTTATACCTAAATAATATAAGCAATAAAACCGTTCGAGTTAAAAAATGAACAACAAAAATCCCTAAACTCTAAAATCAACAATCCATAAAAGACGAACATGCACAATTAAAAACAAGAATAAAAATTTCAAAACACTTAATATGAAACATGAATTATAAAAGTTCATTCCTCATTCATCCATAAAAAAAATTACTCTAAATTCTAGCCACTTGAAAGCAAAACAAATAACATAGTTAATCACTTGACGATAGTTTAAATAAAAATTTAAGGGGAATCTTCCTACAATGGAGTATTTCAAAAAAAAAAATGATGCCAAATGTTACTTCATATATTTTTTGAAAGAATGATGTGCTATATCTTCTCTATTTGATGTTAGAGAGTAGAGTGCGAGGGTGAGAAATGAGAAAAGAGAGGCTTGGATCTGACAAATAAGAAAGTAATAGGGTTTGGTTTTTAAATAGGTTCTAAATTGCCGATTCTCAGATGGGTGAGTGGTTTCAACACCCATAGTCGAAAACCCACCCACACAGTACCAATTCCATTGGAACAAGGGACCGATGGAATTGGACCAAAACCTACTAGGACAGTTCAGTTCTGTTCTTGAGTAGAAGCTGAATCGATGCTTATTCATAATCTTTGAGAGACAAAGTTACACACCAAGTGGGAAGCCAAAAGCAAATGAGAATTTTGCAACCGCGAGTCATAGGATGCTACTGCTATCTAAAAGGGTGATTCGTCCCAAAAAAAGCTACTCGTGTGATGTAAAAATAAGCATCTAAGCGACGTACATAATTCATTGTCATATTCTATTTCCTCGTAAGCAATTCACTTTAAAGCTGATGCCAATTAACCTTAGTCGACAAGATCGGCTACGATGTTAAATGTTCTCCACTCAAATCAACTATGGCGAGATCCCCTTGCATTGACCAAAAACGAAGAGAGCACAATTAAAGAAGCAATAAATCAGTGATTGCTGAAGATGATTAAAATCAATATAGGTGCATTATTAATGAAGATATTCGTTTGTTGGAGCAAGAAGATAGCACTTATAGAGAGGAGTGAGACAAAGAGGAAGCAGAAATTTATATATTATTTAAGAAATTTAACATTGAAAGTAATAAATTGTGGATGAAGTGTGCTTCGTGTGTTGTCTGGCATCATGAGCGGCACAATATATGAACAAAGTATCAAAATTCAATTGATGGACACCTTTTGATTCGGCCACTTAATTGGCATGTGACAAAAGCCATGAGACGATAATGGCAAATCCGTCCCTTTAGTAGAGCTATAGAATAGAATATCATGAATGAAACTCTATAGTTTTTTAGCTTTAGTTGATGGTTGGAATTAAAACAAATTACAAATTATTTATAGAGGCTCACATTAGCCGGTTCCCACTTTTCGGGACGGAGTACCGAATCGTTTCTCGCAGGAACTAGGCCCCACATTGCGGGTCTAGGGTCGGTTTAGGATCTACCACCAACTAGATATTGAGAGCATTATCTTTTCATTAGGAAAATTATCAAGAACCATTCAGTATGCATGGAATTTGTTAACAATTGCTTAAAGACACTTGATAAGTAGCTAATTAAAAAAGTATATCTAATAACTGTCCTATTTAATATGGTTAATGAGAAAATATTCTATTTTCAAATTAAAGATAGTCCATATCACGAGGGCAGCCAATACATCAGGAAATTGCAATATTTCCCATTTTAATTGCTTAACAAGTGTTCCGACAACATTTTTTGAAGAAATCCTTTTCATAATTTTGTAAACCTCAATAGCTTTTTTTCTTTTTTACTATGATGAAAAAGTGAAAGCTAGTTTCTTGATTTTAAAACAGACATACCGAATAGGCTATGAATATATAAATAAGTGTGATCCATATGTACAAATATATTTGCTTAGATGCCTCTTATCTCGTGGCCTTATAAATAGGTTTCAATAATAAAGTGAAATGTTAAAAAAAAATGCCCCCTGGATATTTGTTAATCAATTGATTAAGGAAAGTTTGTAGTTTCTAATGCAATACAATTATGTTATGTTTAATCAATGATCAATTTTTGTTGCTTATATATATGAAATACATACGATGAAATCAAAATATTGCTTATTAATCCAAAAAATCCTAAATCTATTTATTTTTGCCAATTCAGTTTTAAACCTTTCAATTTTGATCAATTGAGTCTTAAACACTTTTATATTTTGCCAATTGAATTTATCCGGCCAATTTTGGATGGAAATTGCTAATGGGGACATCGACCGTGCCACGTAGGACGGTCGACACTGATGTGGATAATTTTTAATAATATCTTAATATTTTTGAATTTATTATTATTATTTTCCTTTTTTTCTTTTTCTTTTCTCTCTTTTTTTGTTTCTTTCATTTTCCTCCTCTAGCAGGTTGCCAAGCGTTGGTGATGGCCGACGATTGGCCAGAGACAAAGGCCGATGAGGTCGCCTTGCCCATCACTGGCAGGGGTGAGCTTCGCCAGAGGCCGGCGAGCTCGTTGGCCTTGGCCTCTGGCTAGTCACCGGGCAATCGGATAGAGGAGGAAGAAAGAAGGAAAAGAAAGAGAAAGAGAAAAATTCAAAAAAAAATATATTATTAAAAATTATCAACGTCAGCGCTGACCGTGTCACGTAAAACGGTCGGTATTCACATCAGTCATTTCTGAATAAAATTGACCGGATGGATTCAATTGATAAGAGATGAAAATGTTTACGACTCAATTAGAAAAATTAAAAAATTTAAAACTGAATTGATAAAAATATAATAAATTTAATACTTTTTAGATAATTTTCTTGATTTAACAAGTATCTAGAAAAAGCAACAGTTAACTGACAATCAATCTGTCAAAGGAATTTCCCGGGAAACTCTTTTGCCCTTTCCGGTGAAGTTATCATGTTTGGGCAACATTATCATCACCAACCAATCACCGACCGATCCTCCACGAAACAATTCACGAAGAATCTTAGTCAACACATTCATGACCCTTTTTCCAAGCAGCCCCACATCCAAAAAAACATGTTCATCGCATGGACCCTTTTCTCTAATAGACGTGGAAACGTCAGAGCCACAATTGACGACTTTTCAAGCATCAATTCGATAAATCCAAAAAAACAAAAGGAAGGGAATCCAAAAAGGTATGATTCCCATGATTTCCCACATTGACACAAGGCATTCCATTTGCCTTTCCTTTTCATTATTTGCATGACCATTGTTGTGATTGATTGGAATAGAATAGAGGGAGGATTCCTCAAATCTCCGGTGCCCATGTATTGATGAATCTACAGTTCTTCCTCACTTCCCCATTGGCGAAGCTCTCTGGGTTCGTGATGTTCCCCAGCCTCACCATCGACTCCGAGAACTGCACAAAGAAGGCGATCGGGTCGGCTGCGTACTTCCTCACGATGTCCCTCGTCTGCACCGCTAGGATGCTCGAGTACATCTCCTGGTCCGAGTTGAGCAGGCCCTCTCCCTGCAAGAGCAAGTGGTAGATGGAATTGTCGAACAGGTTGGGGGTGACGTAATCCAGGGGCGCGACGGTGTTATTCCCTCCCCCTATCGGGGGGCAGATCGACTTCAAGTGGCCGAGGTATGCCTCCGAGGCCGGACTCTTCTTGGACGTGGCTTCGAAGTCCCCGTAGATTCGTGCCCGGAAATTCTCGCACCATGCCATCCCGATCGTGTGAGCCCCTATCGGTTATACACATCCATCAATTTGGGAAAGTGGCTGAAATTTATCATTTGTACATGATTGGTGTGGTGTGTTAAATTAGGTTAGAGCATGTCAAAGAAGTTACGTGATAATTCATCTTTCTTTTCGTCCATCCAAAAACATGAACAGGAGCATTAACCTCATATTGCCTTTTAGCTTCCCCTTTTGTATGATGATACAATTTCAGATAATAAAATGAAAATTTAATTTTGAATAGATCCACACACTACCTAAGGCAAGCTTATTATGGGTGTACAAAACGAATCGCCTGGACCGGATCGGACCGAACTTGCAGGTTGGGTCCGATTCCTAAAAGTGAAACCGGTATCCGAACGGTCCGGTTCCTAGAATCGAACCAAACCGGACCGACTACATACAATTTTTTTTTAAATTATTAAAATATGAACTAAACCCTAAGTGAACTTCATTGACAATAAATTCATTAACAAAAATTAATAAAATGTGAATTAAACTCTATGTGAACTTCATTAATAAAAATTAGTAAAATGTAAACTAAATCCTAAGTGATAAGTTTCATTGGACCGGAACGGTAATCCGGTCTTAGGACCAACCAACCGGGGACCGATCACCACTAAAGCTTATCCTCAGGCTTCCACTTGTCGTGATTCTCTTTAATATTTTATTACCCGGAGGAAGCTAGAATTCAATTAGGGCCAAACAAATTCAACAGTTTATGTACAATTGATAGTTCTGTTCTTTCGTGGGCGTGGCTAAATGAAAATGTTAAATTACATTATAATTATAAGGGGACATTATTCTTTTTCAGAATTTGATTTTGACAAGAGAATAAGACGTTCTAGGCAATTTTAGCTTGCACAATCGTCGCATTCAATAACAACATCGCTCCGCAGTTTGGAGGTGGAATCTATTATTTAGGTGTCAGCATATTCATCCGAAACATGAGAAGTTACCAATATCACGGTACATTAAAATTGTTAAAAGAGCGTGGAATTTAATCGTATGATAAGGACATTCATCAGCTTAGTAATTTACCGGCAAGAGCGACCATGTCAGTGACGGAGAGGCCTTGGTAGAGGAACTTGGTGACAATGGACGGAAGGCTCTCATCGGCTGTCGGGAGGTTGTTGGCGGCGAGGTCGTAGCTTGCCGTCCTTGAGTCCTTTCTTCCCAAGGGAACATCCCAATAAGGTCCACCGACCTAGCAGAATTTGAAAGTTTACCACGATACTTATCGCGTTAAAACTTAGTCTCCTCATATGGGATAATTATCCAAAAAGTCATAAACCTATTGTATGATAGTCAATTCAGTTTTAAACTTTTCAATTATGCTAATTGAGTCCTAAACCTTTTGACGATTTGCCAATTGTGTCAATTGAGATTTAAACTCTTTGAAAATTTGTCAATTTAGTCATAAACCTATTACTTGGATATTTGGCCGAAATAACTATATTGACAAATCGTTAATATTTAAAATTAAATTGACATAATTAAAAGATTTAAAATTAAATTGACTTACATATAATAGATTTAGAACTTTTTGGAGAATTTTCCCGTCTCTATGGCTGGTTACATCATTGATCAAATCAATGGTATTTCAAAGGTCATGATAGATCCAACCCAACAGAGAAAGTGCATATAAGTACTCTGGTCTCTGTCGTAATTTTTAACACCACGGCCAGCGATGGCACAAGGACATTAAAGAAGAAAACGAGTAGTCTATGCTTTTATTATGCTTGAAAAGAGACGAAGTTCGCGGACATACCAGAAGCGTCGCATCTCTCGCAGCAACAGTGAGTATGTCGGCACAGGAGACGACTCCGGGGCACTCGGATTCGAGCATGTTCTTGATGCGGTCGATGATCCTGAACCCTCCTAGAGAGTGTACGTTGGCGGGAGCTTTCTTCTCTCCTTGGAGTGTGACAGTGTCGTCCAACAAAACCGACCCGTCGCATCCCTGCGCTCGTCGTCTTAATCGTTAGGGAAAAAGAAGGATCGATCGCGAGTTTACAAGTTCTAATCCACTAGTTTAACTTTTGTTTAGCTTCATGTTATTCTAATTGTGGTTCCTAGCTCAAGCTCTAGACTTATGGATCGTGTGCCACCAATTCAAATCTTTCTTCTCGGTGCACCATTAGTACTAACACATTTTTGCATGTGCATGGTGAATTTGATTTGTGAAAATGAAATTGGTAGCAGCCCTTCTTGAAAATTAACCATTCATGGGGCAGAATCAGAGATATATTTACGAAGATATATAGACACATCGGTCCCCACGAAATCTAATTTAGATATCCCAATTGTGTCTTCAAAGTTCAAATCTTAGCAAGCTTGCAACGATTGCTACTGGCTAGTACAGCATACGTGAAGGTACCATACAAAATGAAAATGAACCTGAACGAAGCAGTCATGGAAATGCAACAGAATGATGAACGCGGCATTGCGAGGATTGGAGAGCACGGCGCATTCCATCTCCTTCCTCACGATCTCGAGCACCGACGGACATGACGACCTGTAGTAGTCCAGTGTCAACGGAGGGTCACCGGCACGAGATGTTTTGCTGAAGCCAAGTAAGAGAAAGAGGGCCACGAGCTGGGAAAATCGGGGCATCGAATGAGGCAATGAAGTTGCCATCGTCTGTAATGGTCTGGTACTTCGCGGTGGGGACTTTAAGTAGAGAGGGTGGAGGAAGATGGGTGTGACCATGAGAGATATATAAGCGAAAAGCATGTTGGACTGCGTTTGTGCGTTGAGTAACCATTTGAGAAAATGTTTCGAGTCAAGAGAAGATGCAACTAATATTTGGCCCTGTTGGTTGTGACCCAAAAACCATGCAGAGAGAGAGAGAGAGAGACAGAGAGAGAGAGAGAGAGAGTGGTCTCTGCATACATGTTACTTGAAAAGATAAATGTAGGCAAGCCACCAAAGAACATAAGCAAATGCTTGTAAGAATCTGCTCGTAGCACCGAGCTTTACACACGTTCACCGAACACCCTTCGATTTGGAGCACATTGGATTGCGGGTTATTTCCATAATTCGACCAATAGGTATCGAGATAATTCAATGTGATCGTCAATATAAAACATATAAGAGATGAATAGCAATATGTAAATCATTTGTGTTAGATGGATTCAAGTGCGCAATGGTGGTTGTTCTTTTTGACACTGCCTATTAAAATAAATCAACGTGACAACTTCTCAAACTAATGCAGGCCGGAGGGACAAGGACAACCAACGAATCCATCCCTCTAAATGCTAACCAAAAAGACACTCACATCCGACGTTCAATCTGACGTTGGCCAGCACACCCCTACACCCCATCTGCACGATGCTAAATACATGCACTACACCCGCGAGCAGTTTCGACTTCCTGATTCGAAGCATCCATTTGAAAAAAAGAGAGTAGATTCTAGTTGTTTTCAAGTGCGAAAGTCAGTGCTGAGGGGAAAATGGGAATCAGATGGTCTCAAAAGCGTACCAAGTTACGATGCCCTAAGAAGTAATATCACCTGTCAACATTTTCCGCGATACATAGCAGGATTCGGGTGTGCAGTTGAGAAACTTGAAGCTGGTAGAATTCACATATGTTTGTGTGTTCTCCAAGCAATATCAACAGGGGGTATTGTTTGACCGACTGATTAAACAATGGTGGATGCAACACTCTTGTTCATTTTGGCTTGACATAAAGCAAGGCTATCACACAAATATGGAAGAAACAAGAAACCAAGTAGGAATGACTCATATCTAGATGAACGACCATTTTGACCATGAAGATTAACATTAACACGACAACGGTACACAAAATTCACGAGATGAAGGTAAAACATGGGGACTAAGTAACACAAGAGGTAAAGATGATCAGACCCCAACCCATCCTCCGCATAGTCAAAGGGATTTAAGTCAGCTATATCTTTTATTGCAGAAAACTGGAGTGCATGGGCATCAAAGCGATGCTGAAGAATCTCACAAAATAAAGTTCAATCATCTAATTTCCACCCTTTCCTTTGAGAGCGAAGTTCTTCTTCTCCTTTTTTTTTTGGACATGAACCAATACTCACATTGACATGAACCTAAAGCAGGTAAAAAAAAAATCCAAATGCTTTGGTCGAAACAAAAAAGAGAAGTACACTCCAAAGCACACTCAAATCTAATTTACAGTCGCCTCCCGCAAAGCCTAGCTTTACATTTCAAAGGCCATGTGCAAGACAAGTAGATATATAATCTAACCCATTCTAATGAACTAATAGCAATTTTGAGAAACATGAAGCCTAAACACTGCATTGGGCTGCACTTGAAAAGACATGGACTTTGCATGTTTTTGTGTTGGGGTTGATTCTGTCTACCGTGTCAGTAATAGAATGAATATGAACCCACACGATATGTTCCCAAGAAATGAAAATTATGAACTCCAAATGATCGAGAATAGATGACATGAGACAACTATCCTTTACCAGGTGATATCGCATCAGAAACCTCATCCTTCTGAAATAAAGGAACCAAAACCGATTCCAACAGATGCAAAAGTTAACAGATTCAACTTTGATATATCTGTTGAAGGAAAGAGAACACATTCAAGCTATAAAAGTGTAGGAAGAGTTTCCTGCTAAGAGGCATCCTCTAGCATAAAGTCTAACCCCGTAGTATTACCCCTTCTAACTTCTGCAGGCCATACAAGAAAGAAACACAACTTGACACATCGGTCAAATATTAAAGCACTTGACACAACAGTCCAATGCCAAAGACAATTAACATTACAACTGTACTTTTTTGGAAGTAAAGAGAGAGGAACCGGCCTACCATAGTAGCCTTTTTTTGTAGTTTTCATTGCTCGTGTTTGGCTGTCGCTTGGATTTTCCTTTCCTCCTTTTTTGATCTCTACTTCAATTTTATAGTGAGAAGGTGTCAGGTATACAATTCAGGATCACATGGCTGGTCTTTGTAAAGAGTAGACCTTGATAACTGCTCCACTCCATCACAATTTAAGCGGAATCTAAAGTGAGGCAACACACTCCTGTGCAGGATAGATTTTATCATGGCCACAACAGAGCCATCAAATTCAGGCCATGAAACACAGAGCACCCCTCTGATATTCATCATCTCACATCGTCCCAACAGAGCAGCAGCCAAGCCATCTATCATACTTCCCGATGGAAAGTAGTCTAAGCCCTTTAGCAAAGATGAATCTCCAGAACCAGGAGCTGCGCTACTTCTTTCAGGTGATGTCTCCAGCTTGAATGCAAAGGTTTCATCCGGTGAGAGCTTCCCTCTGAAGTTCTGGCTTTGAATTGAAGCAAAAATTAGAACCCTCTCAGCAATAATAGATTGACCGATCAACATCTTTGCAACGAGGTGACATCTTTCTGCAGCTACAGGACACTGAACAGTGACCAGTAGTATTGAATTATCAGCATCATCACTGATAGCATAGATGTTGCAGGACTTATCTCCACGAGAAGGTTCAACTGAGATGCCAGACAAGGCAATCTCGGGGATGATAAGAGTTCCAATTAGATTTTTCGAAGGTATTTGGTCAAAGATGAAGAGAGATGGAGAAGATAAGGCAACAATCAGGAGAGATGGGCGAAGAGGTCCATCAAGTTTAGGATTTGAGAACACGAAGAAAGGAGTAGGAAGGGCTGGCGATGGAGATATAAAGTTGTTGAGGTCTTCCTGGAAAAACCTTGATGGTGGAGGTATCTCAGTAAGGACATCTTCCATGGTTATACCTGCCCAAGTTGCGCAACCTGAACAATTACCACATAATCACATTCTCAAGTCTTACCCCTATTTGTGGGTTCTCTATAGTAAAGAGAAGAAGACCACAACAAAATGTCAGGCCATAGTCACCATACCAAACACCAAATTTACCAAATTAGAGTTCCTACACCTATAACCTGAGTCTATATGTTTGATTATGCTTGACTTAAACATTCTTCTCAACCTGGGGACCATATAATGTCAATGTCATCAATCAATCAATTCAATGCTCACCAATGCCCTCAATTGCAGCGTCATAAACCACAAAAAATCACAAACTTCAAATAACATCACCTATTATTGTGCGTGAATCATGCAATATCCATCCATGGTCGCAACTCGCAAGTCATTTAGGCAACAAAAGGAAGTACTTATCCCAACATAACAGAGTAGGAGACAGCAGCACCTATTCCTACATGAAAGAGAGCAAAATACGAGGGACTTCTAAAGCAATTCAAGTTTTACGGCACTTGCTAGAATCATTGGCAAGCAACATCATTCTTGGGCAATGAATGAATCATACCGTGGGAGCACAACCGTGCGGTGCAGCACCTATTCCTACATGAAAGAGAGCAAAATACGAGGGCAAGTTTTATGGCACTTGCCAGAATCATCGGCGAGCAACATCATTCTTGGGCAATGAATGAATCATACCGTGGGAGCAAAACCGTGCAGTGCATCATGCATACAAGAAAAACTATAACCTCTCTTCTTCTTCTTTTTCTCATTTTCGCCTACTTAACTATGGGCAAAAGAAAGAAATATACATTATAATTGACATCTGCTCTTGAACAGATAATAACCACAGAAGGCGAATTACAGAGAATGAGAGAAACATCCAAGAGACAGATTAACTCGAAGATTCCTCGTTCATTCACACATCCATAACAACATCAAGGCAGACCAGAAGAACTAGACCCATTAACGAAAGCCGCCACAGTCAACAGCTTCAGCGAAAGCCGGCAGCAAATGCAGGGTCGACCCAAATGAAATTACAGTATGGGGAGACAAATTTGCGATGCTCGAGCTAAACCAAACCAAATTCGTACAAACCCGCCACCAGCCGAAACTAGTTCTACCATGGAAGCACCGCCCAAGCTAAGCAATTTCGCAGGAAACGGAGAACAACCCAAAACAGAAGTCGAACACGAGAGAGGGGTTGAAGGTACCTCCGACAGTTGAAGAAAGCAAACAGAGTCAGTGAGCGAGAGAGGAATTTGCTTAAGCTTGGAGTGTCGTCCCCAGACGCTCTCAAATGGCGACTGGGATGCAAATCGCAAAAGTTAAAGTTGTCTTCTTGATCACGAAAAACGGAGAAAGATCTCAACTTTCTTTTCGGCTTAATCCCATAAAAAAACCGCTATTTAGGTCGAGTTACAAATCTGTCTAAAATTTTTTATTTCAAAAAGGAAAAAAAATCATAAAAAATTTCAAACTTTACCGGTTGTGACATATTTATTCTGAATTTTTTTTATAACACAAAAAACCTTAAAATTTCCATTTTGTAACACATTTACCCCAATGTATTTGATCCATAGACATTTTCGTTTTTTTTTACTTTTTCTTTTTTTTTCTTTTGACCGAGGGGGGCCCTCGCCAACATCAGCGTTGGGCGAGGGCCTCCCTCACCCAACTTAGGCGAGGGCGACCCTTGCCAGCGTTGGGCGGCCCTCGCTTAACGCGGGCGAGGGTCGCCCTCGCCAGATCCGGCGAGGGCCGCCCTTGCCCAATGCTAGCTAAGGTCGCCCTTGCTAGATCTGGCTCGGGCGAGAGTCGTCTTCACCTGGGCAAGTGGGGGCAACCCTCGCCCGATGCCGGCAAGGGCCGCTCGAGCTCAACGTCGGCGAGGGCCCCCCTCGCCGGAAAAAAAAATAAAAAAAAGAAAAAGAAAAAAAAGAGGAAAATGCCAATAGACTAAATACATTTGGGTAAATGTGTTACAAATTGTAAAGTTTAGGGTTTTTGGTGTTACAAAAAAAGTTTAGGGTACTACCCACCTGGGTGGCGCTGCTGGTGCGGGCACTCTTCCTCTCGCAAAAGGTTGAGTGTTCGAATCCCGGACGCCGCAGAGTGACTTTACCGGTGGCACGTGTGTGGTGGCTAGCACGTGTCGCCCCCAGGGTTTATCTCCCGGCTGTCGGCCGTGCGGAGGTTCCCTGAGTTACTCAAAAAAAAAAAGTTCAGGGTAAATGTGTTACAAGTGGCAAAATTTGGGGTTTTTCCCCTTTAAAAAAAATCTTAAACTTTAGATCCAATCTCAAATTTATCTAAACTTTTTTTGTCTAAAAAAAATTTCAAACTTTAAGTCAAGTCCCAAATTTACCCCAAATTTGTTGTGTAAAAAAATCATCAAAATTTAATTTATTTTCAAAAATATACTCCCTTGATCCGGTCCCAATTTGATGTGGTACTTCCACATCAATAACAAATCTACATCAATAAAGTAATGTGGCTTTTTTTGGACAAAGAAAAGTTCGAGGCAAATTTAGACCAAACATAAAAATTGGGTTTTTCTTTAAATTAAAAAAAATTGGGGTGAATTTGTTATCTTCCCTAACTTTCATATCTTAAAACGGTTTTATCAATTTTTTATTGGGTTGGATTTGTTATCAAAGTAGAAATACGACATTGATCTGTACCTATCGCCCCATTACTTTGCTAATGTGGATTTGTTATCGATGTAGAAGTGCCATGTCGAGTTGGGACAGGATCACGAGGGTATATTTTTGAAAATAAATTGAAATTTGCTGATTTTTTTGCACAAAACAAATTTCGGGGTAAATTTGGGATTGAATTTAAAGTTTGGGGTTTTTTCTAAGATAAAAAGACGTTCGGGACAGATTTGGGACTGAACTTAAAGTTTGAGATTTTTTCCGAAACCAAAAAAGTTCAAGGTAGATTTAGGACTTGACATAAAGTTTAGGGTTTTTTATTTTAGGGAATACACCTTTTCTTTTCTCTTTTGTTGTCATACAATCATGGGCTGGGTTAAAGCCCAGTCCATAGTTGAAAGTAAAAAGCCCACAATTTGGTACTCAATCGACCTGGACCCGACCCAATCCGACTTGCCCCCGATTTAACAGTTCTTGCTCTACTCTAGTCCCGACATACATTGATCCTCTATCTAATTCATGTCTCCATGTCGTGTCGTGTTGCGTCGTCTCATAATCAAGTCGTCTCAGGCTTAGGCTTGGCATGGACACGACACGTTTGTTGATAGTATCAACACAATAAGTTTATTGTTAATGTGAGAAAATGTATTTGCTGAGCATCGACACAAATGACATTATTCTATATAAAAATTCATTTGAATGTGTCGTGAACAAATCAAAAGCGTGGATCTGCGCGATGTATCTATTACTCGTTTATGAAGGCACATAATTTGGCTTGACAAGAACATGCTTCAATCGCGTGCGATGTGTCGGATGTATAATCATGAAGATAGGTCTTGCTAAAAATTGCCAGATCTAATTGGAGAGGGCTAAAGTGCGACATAAGTTGGGGGAAATATTAGAGTTCGGATTCACTGAGTGAAAGATTTCACATGGATGGTTTTGGAGAAATTTGCGACTCTCCTTTTGCATACTTAACCGGGGTCATGTGCGGTCGCAAATGCACATTCATTTCAGTTCCAAGGGAATTACAGTCAACCAGAACTTTCAATGGAAAAAAGCGCACTGCATGATCGTGCTGCTCCAGGCTCGACCCCAGTCGAGTCGTACGGGCACAAGGGCTTTTTGAGCGGGCGTGGACAAGGGCATTTTAGTGAAAACCCATGACCCGAAGATCCGAATGTAGAAATTTTTACGAGCAGCCTTGCGCAAATATCGAGACCGTCCAATGATCATCTCTAAAAGAGATTACTCAATAAGTTCAAAACCAAAAGCTCAGAGAGAGAGATTCTTCGGGGAACATCTCAGCCTAGATTCCATACAAGGTTTCAAAGCAATGAACAGCTAGACAAATTGCATCAACAAGTATTTCTTCCTTTTTCGATTGCTGGAATTGCATCAACAAGAATTCAGTTCCTCAAGAATCCACTTTCTTCAATATTACAGGCGAGAGAGTTGTATCCAAGTCAAGAATCAAGTTTTGGTTAAAAGAGAGAAATGGCCAAGAATCAAGCTCTGGTGGACAATTCAAATAAATTCTCTGAACAAAATGCTTCTGTGTCAGGCCTATATGAATTCGTGCATCCCTTCGGGTTGCAAAAATCAACTTTACGCAGAGGCGCTTGGTATCGGCAAATGAACATATCAAGTACCTAAACTAGGCTGCTGTTTCCCATCTGTGAAACAAGAAAGTCATTAGCCACCATTCCTGAATGACTGGTAAACACAATGCCCTGAAACAATTCACATTCTAGAAACAGACCGAGCCATTATCGTACAAGGGCTTACCCCAGAAAAAAACTATACATTTCAAGAACAAATCGTCCCATTTGAGGTTACATAGAATTTCAAAAGGAAATCCTATGAGCTCATCATGTGCCTGCATTTAGCAGCAACTTAACATGTAGAGACACTTTCATAAATCTGAAATCTGAGACTAGTATGTTCTGCTGAATATTTCTTTGGGACCGTTTTTTTACAAGTTATATTATGTCAATATCTTTTATTTTAAACTCAGTCATATCTAACCAACCAAACATAACGTAGGATATTAAATATGATACCGTCTCTTATCCAAGATTTCTCAATCAGTGCACGTGACATAATAAACATGGAGATTTCTTCACCTATTTTATCCTATTCTCCAGTCGTCATATCCTATAACCACATGCAGCTAATGTCTATAGCATTCAGTGGCCAAAATAAGAAAAGAGGGTCTACAGCATTCCCACTCACATTAGAGCTTAATGCTTCTAGAAAGAAGATCCAGTCGTCCCAAACGTCAAACCAAGTTGTTGTAGTCCACAAATTTGACATTTATGACCATTCCAATTCATATACAAGTTCATAATTTTTATGTGATTTTAACTTGCACACTAAGCATCCAAATGGTTTTTGCAGTGATCTTTGGATGCTGCGGCAGCTTACCGTTACTTAATCAATCTTCATGTCCATCTTCATCTTCAGAATCTGCAAAGAATGAAAACTTTTGAGAGAGGCAGCATAAGCACCTAAGCCTTTTGTAAGAGCCACAAAAATAAGAAGCATAGGCTTTGCAAATAATGGTTCCTTAAACTTCATATCATACTAAAACACTCTGCAGTGAAATTAAGGAAGATGACCCCCCCGTTGCGTCTACAGCTTTCATACAACTTGTAATGGTGTCAATTTACAAGTTCCAAATTAGCTAACAGTAACCAAAGACAGGGAGACAGAAAAGGAAATCTAATGAAAGTTCCGTTTGATTGCATCAAGAAGGGAGTGGCAATGTGTCGTGATACCACCTAAGTAGATCTCTGTAAAAGTTTTCCTGATAAACAAGACCCTTACAGTGTATAAATCAATTATGACAACTGGTGAAAAGATGGAAATCCACTCAGTGTGCCATAAGGATGTTATGGGTCTGTAGCTGCCCCAAAATGTTGCTTGGACTAATGAATATTCAATTAACGCAATCTTCTGAGAAAATAAAACTTTTCCCATGGAATAAGTAATTTTGGCTTGAGAATTTTCTAGATATTGTTTATGTGCCTTTTACCCCGAGAAAACTTAGATTTACTTTTCGTCAAAAGAAAATTTTTAGCGTAGAAAACACAAAATTATGATGCTTTTTGAAGATCAAAGCTGACATAGAAAAGCCCATCCTTTTATGTCCTCCAATTCCCCAATGCGCTCGTATCATTTCATGCACTCTAATATCTTAATTATGAATATCATGCATTGAATTATGACAATGTTTTCCATAAAATTGCCTTTGAAGATCATGGCTTCCATTTCAAACTCTATCAGTACATACTGATTATTAGTTTTCCATCAGATTGGTAATTTTGTCATAATGAAATAGAAAATGAAACAAGGGGTAGTGTGGAGATATTTCTCCAGAGAGAGACTTTGGGATAATATTCTTGAAAGTTCACGGAGGAGATGATACGATAAAGCAGCTTATTCTCTTTCTTCCATCATTGGCATTTTTAATGTTAGACCAAGGAAGACTAAAAGTTGTGAAAGTCGTGAAACAGAAGGCAAAAATCAGGAGTTCCACTGAGGAAATGATTATAAAGCATATTCATTATTGAATTCGTTAAAAAGGCCCACACTTCGACTCACCAGATCTGACATCATCAGTGACCTGCCCTCTGGCTTGAATTTGCTTCACAAGCATCCGGAATATCAATACCCACCAATAGACATGAAGAACAAGCAAGCAAATTAGAAGACTATTGAACACATAATAATAAATTGGGCCATCCACCGGGTGTTTCTCTTTATCCAATGTCAAGAGAACCTCGTAGCTGTCATTTACAAAAGAAAACAAAAAGTCAGATATTAACTCCTGTACAGGAGGTAGCTGCATATCAAAAGGCAGTCTCGAGAATGGCTAAAAGCTTATAATTGATTATACCTAGGAAAGCTAAATTCTAGGTTAAGAAGTGATGGTTTTCCACTACGATGTATGTGGATCACCATCTAAGAATGCCAAAGATTCACTGAGATTAGCATGATTACCATGAAGCAGCCTTCATTTTCTTCTATGTTAGACAGAAAAAAGGACATCAGAACCATTGTTCCGCTTTGATAAGATGCACACAGATTTTGAAGTTTGGACCATGCAGCATTGGAGTGTAGCCATCTTCTAAAGAAAGATGGCAAGTGTATGGTGGGAGTCAAGACCATGAGAATTTTCAAGAAGGAAGATACTGAAGGCTTTGCACTTTAAGAATATACAAAGTCGGTACCTTTTAGAAGAAACTAGGAATAGCATAACAAACAATGTCAGCGGGGATCAAAGTCGGGTGGTTGAATAATCATGTGCAATAAGTTTCATTGTCAGCACGTCCTATCGTGCGCCTCCCCCCTTATCCTGTAGTCTCTGAAAGATTTTGAACTATGAAATATTCTTGCGATAGAATAGCTCATTGCCCCAAGTAATTGGACATAGCTCTTAGCTTGTCATTCTAGTAGTACAAGTTAGGAATTTAGTCAGTGAATTAGAGTTGCTGAGTATTCTATTGAGTCAAATGACCAGCGTGTGTTTCTTTCTAGCAAGTGTGAGTGCAACTTTACAACAGGACTTACATCCGCACTCACTGATTATTTCTATTTGGCTTATAAAATTTTCACAACAGGGAAGGATATGTATCAATTAATCTACAGAACTTCAAAATCAAACCTGAAAACAATCAACCATACATATAAACATGATCACTCTATAGGTGACTAATCCAATTTGTTACTTACGCCTCAGATTCAAAAGACTCATGAATTGTGGATATGGAAAATGATGGAACACGCTAAGATCTTGCAAAAGATAAACCAAACCACGAGCAAGCTAGGTGATAAATGTTTACCTTGTACTCCAAATGATCCAAAATGGGTAATAAATAAGACGCAAAATGATCCAAGACAAAACAAAGAGTATAAATGTGCCACTGGCAATCATCTCTGCCCCACTGTACTTGGACATCTTCCCTACTTCCAGGAAAATATCACTGGCATCGTGAAGAGCTAATACAACCGAACCCACTCGGGCAAACCTGCATGGGATAAATACGGAGAAAAAAGAGAGAACTGTCACATGAGAGCTTAATTTTAATAAAGCGTAGAAATAGCTTTCTTATAGAATGAACCAAGAAGCATACTCACTGTAACAGGTGCCTAATGCATCTAAAGAACTAAGAAAGAAAAATTTTAGAAAAAAACTATAAAGTGTTCTCCTGAAGCAAGAACCTCACCTTGCTATCCACGGGTACCCAATGCATCTAAATTACCAAATAAGACAAGCCTTCTACTACTCTCTTTCTGCCAATTTACACAAAATAAAGAGTGAAGTCTGCAGCAAATCTTAAAACATACCTAAATATGTAAGATAGCACAATTAGAATCACAGTCGCGACATGATGACTCATTGACACTCCAAAGTCGGATCTTCGTGTTTCCCAGAAAACCAAAGCAAATATGGAGTATGTGTAAAATCCAGCAGCATACATGTACACCCCCTTCAATTTCAATCTGAAATTTCAAAAAGAAAGCTCATTAAACCGATAAGCGTACTTTCTGGAGGAAGACAAGATTAAACCCATTAGCATTTCAGTACGATACACATGGAACTCACTTGATCTTCTGGTCAGGCCAAACCTGATCTCCTGGTCCTACCCAAAAGTATCTAGTATTAGTGAACCAAGGTTCATCATAGGTTACGTATAGAGCCAGAATCTCGGCTGAAAGAAAGTAAACGCATTTCCATGCCGACTCCTTGAATTTTCGTATCCTCTTTTTGCCATCCGACTCTACATCCTTCATTTGCTGCCCCTTCAACAAAATCAACCGTCTACCAACTGTCTGCAACATCATCAATTTTTCAGATGAAGCACAGAGATTTAGAAAGCAGGCTAACGTATCAAAGCGCAGAAAAGAAGGCTACAATACCATTGAGAGCATCAGTTAATAGCATTTTCAGCATGTAAAATGCCAAAAAAACCCAATTCAGTAGAGAGACTGATATACTCATTATTCTTTTAACCGACTAGTGCTGGATTCCTCCAACCCCCAAACCCCTCTCTACAGACCACAAAAAAAAATAAAAAAAGAAGCAAACTCGAGTCAAATGGTGTTGAAAGAATGGTTCAGTTTGCACAACCAAAGCGATAATCAGCAATCACATAAATCCAATCCCCACCCAGGAGCCACAAAACAGAAATGCCAGAGCAAGTGTACGTCAGTTGCAAGAGGAACAGAACACAGCCGCCTCTGAGAACTGCTACCAACTTTCAGGTACAACCCAGCATCCCAACAAAAAGTCGGCTCACGAAATTCAGCCTCTTGAGCGAGTCAACGCCCAAGTCGGAACACAGCAAGGACAACAACAAGTAGCAGCAATCAAACATTACAAGCAGCCATCTCTGGCCCCGCGCAAATGCACGCGACGCATCCGTTGATGTTATCTAATGCTCATCCGGTCGAGGCCTAGCCGAGGGATGGTTAACGGATCGCACAGAGAGAACCATCCACAACACACGCTACTGCTCCGTACTCCAACCCCAAAAAACAAGCCACTCTCCAGCTCGACTCGAAGCCACAGGGGCTCGCGATCACGCGAGGCCGCCCGAAGAACGGAATTGATCCAGCGGAGCCGAATCAATCGAACCGTGCGCAAAAGAGAGAGAGGGAGAGAGAGAGGAGGAGAATCTCACCTCGAAGACGAACCGGTCGAGGAAGAACCTGACGAAGGGGAAGAAGAGAGCGAAGAAGGGGAGGACGGCGAAATCGCCGTACTCGGGATACGACTCTCCCTCCCAATCACCCCGCCTCAGCTGCTCCACGTACTCCATGCCTCTCCCCCCACCCGATTCAATTCCGCCGAGAAAGGAAAAAAAAAAAAAAACTCTTCCAGCCAGCCGTGCCACTGAGTCAACTCCGACAACGGCGAATCACGACGCAGAGGCAATGCGTTTCGGCGGCGGCGGCGGCGGCGATGGCTTGTCCCTGCCTGCGTGCCTGCGTGCTGCGTTGAAATCTGAGAACTCTTTTCTGGTCAACGGATCAGAGAAAGAGAGAGAGAAAAGAGAGAGAGAAAGAGATCAATTTGGGGGTCAAGAAGTGGAAGGTGGAATTCCCCTATTATTTTTATTCGGGTTCGGAGAAAATGCCCCCGAATCGCCCCGCTTATCTCGAAACTGCCACTGCTTTGGAGTCTCAAGTTAATTTTTATATTCTCCAGAAAAAATAAAAAAAATTGGCCGGGAAATAGATTACGGAAATAAGAGGAAATAGATTACGGTCCTTGCCTCTGGCCGATTGCTGGGCCTTGGCAACGTGGCGAGGTCGAGCCTCACTGTGGCTGGGCGAGGTCGAGCTTTGCCCATCTCGGCCTCACCGGGGGCCCGGTGACATCAACCTCATCAGCCCTTGTCTTCGGTCATCGCTAAAGGCTTGGTGACCGACTAGAGGAAGAAGAAAAAAGAAGGCAAAACTAAAAGAAAAAAAAAGAAGAATTCAAAAAATCTTGGAAAATTATTAAAAAAGCTAAAAAAAGTTTCGCGTCACAATTTTTAGGGTTGTATCAAATGCTTTTCTGTTCTTTTTCTATCCCGAGATTAGAAATTTTGTGTTATTACCAAACGCGTTTTTCTGCTCAGAAACTTATCTAGAAAATATAAATAGAAAAAACTATTTGGGTAGCGTGTCGCGCTTTATACGCATCTCTCTCCCCTTTCATTTTCAAATTAGTGCGGCACGAGACTAAGCCGAGATTTGCGCGACACCACTGAGCTCGAGTATGCTGCTCTACAAGGCTTGTAATATACAATTTCGAAGATCTACTTTATGTGGGCACGTTTCCGGCCATTTTTCCAAACTCAACCTAGCACCACATCATTCGGCCTATTTGATATCTCATCATTGATTTTATCTTATTTCAGAAGTTTAGCTCAATAGGAAAGTTAAAAATAATAAAGCAAGAAAGTAAATTATGGAGTTTTCTATATATTTCTATATATATTAATAAATAATACATTAGCCTTTTTTTTATAGGCTTTATCATATAACTATTCTAATATAATATCTCAATTAAGATATGCATAATCAAAAGGAGATATACGCACAATTTTGGAAGGAAAATTATCAAAAAAGCCATACATCTATTATAATTATGTCAATTCATACACCGATCATGTTGAGCATCAAACCTCATATATGATCTCAAATCTCCTTGAGTCTTTCCTCAGGAGACAAGCTAATCCTGCCATCCTCATGACTAGTGAACCAAAGCCACAAACTGGAGAATCTTCTGGATTTGAACTGAAGAGGACACGGCAACGACATCTTCTGGAGAAGTTGTTCGTAAGAATGTTGTTCCTATGATACAAGAAGCTCCAATCAGCTTCATGATGCAACCAGAAGATGATGATGTCCCTAAGGCTACTTTCTCGGATGTAGCCCCGGAAAACAAGATTGCTGGTGGTCTTACCATTACACTCGATGATATTCCTCATCACAAGTGGCATGGTAGATTACAAGAGTTTTATGCATGGATGAATGCAAAAGCGGCCGATCCAAATAATGATCGGTTCCACATACTTTTAGAGTTTACTGCCAGATTTACAGGCAGTTTACTATATTGATGGCTAAATCTTCCTACAGCAAATCAAAACACTTTTCTAGCTCAAGACTTTAATCAAGTCATCCGCATAATGCACCTCTTTTTCATAGGAAGTCCCGAAGATCTCCTGGAACAAAAGCGAAAGGAGTTCTTTGAGCGCAAATGCTGCTCTTGCTAGAGAAATGATCTCGATCGACGCTCCCAAGAGATGATGAAGCTGTATTGTGCACTTGGTGGAGATCCAGCCCTTAAGCCAGTATTCCTTGCATCCATCCCATCTCTAACATGGTGGACAAATACCTCCAAAACCGTAATCGACGCACTTCAGATGCCTTCCTCGGTGAAATTCAGCAGGCTATCCATATTGCCGTAGATGAACTGTGCTTCCATAGAAAGGCATTCAAGGAATTCATTGAAAACAATCAAATGCTCGATAAGGCCCGCAAGAAATCAGTACTCCAAATCAAATGCCGCCATAAGGACTCTTATGACTGCTCAACCAAGAAAAAGAAACATTTCAAAAGATATTCCATCCATCAGAAACGGAAGGGCAAATGGAAATTCCTTCGTAAGAGTAAGTGGCACACAGGCAGCAGACGAGATGGAAAAAGAAAGAAGAAAGATGTTTTATATGTGGAGGTAAATGACATTTTGCAAAGAATTGTCCTCAGACAAAGAAGGGAAGCATAAATCTTGTGGATTCCATCTACCACAAGATTGGAATCTCTATTGAAGAAGATGATCCTGAATCTCTCTTCTCCCTTGAAGATGAACCTTTAGAAAAAACAATTTGTGTCATCCAAACTTTTTCAGATACCAGCGGCAATGAAGAATCAGACTCCGGACAACATGTTTTTCTTTGAAGATTCGTCTCCATCTCAACCACCAACAACTCTATCAATCCAGACGTCCAAAAAAAGTCCCATTTCTTTCAAACCATATGATCCTCTTTAGATCTTTCTGTCTAAATATGCTAAGCCTATTTCCCTAATAACACTGATGGATACCGGTGCAGATTCAGCCATTCTTGATCCCAAGCTTCTTCCCAATAAATATTGGGAATCCCACACCCAGTATTTTACCTTTGCATCAGGAAACACATTTGCCCCCAAGGTTAGGAGAAAACCTATCAAAATCCAATTCTTCCCACATTGCTCCATTGTTTATTGGTCATCGGTTCTCCATCTCTTGACCAAGACCTCATCATTGGTTGGGACATTCTGACCCGACTTCCTAGTCTTAAAGTCATGCCAAATGGGTTAAATTTCACTCTCAATTTCGAGAGTTTGCAGAAACTATGAGACTCTATCTCATCTAGCCAGAACATTTAGACCCCATCCTTCAGCTTCTCTTGGAATCTTGTGCTGAAACTCACACAGTTTATCACCAAATGTTAGCATCCTTTGTGAAAAAATGAAGACTTCTTCATTAAGTTGCCTTTCTAGAAGAATGAAGATATTAATCTTACTAAAGTGAGCCACAAAGGGATGAACCCTGCAGATCTCCAGCTTGCTCGGACGAAATGTGCAAACTTAGTCCAGCAAGGTCTAATTGAGCCCACAAATTCCTAATGAGCATGCGAAGCTTTATATGTGGAAAAACGTGCTGAACAAGTTTGTGGGAAAAAGATGACAAGTTTAGCCTTTAAACTTATTTCTTCTAGATGACAAGTTCCCTTTGCCCAACAAGAAAGCCCTATTATTCAGTCTGTCCAATGCAAAGGTATACTCCAAGTTCGACTTAAAGGCAGGATTTTGGCAACTAAGGATTTATCCGGAAGATAGACATAAAATAGTTTTTTGCATTCGAAGACAACACTTCGAGTGGAAAGGCCTTCCATTTGGATTGAAGACAACCCCTTCGATCTTCCAAAAGGTCATGCAGAATTTTCCATCCTATCAGTTCGAATTCTCTAATTTGCACTGATGACATCCTACTTTACAGTGAGGATGAGACATCTCACTGCTACCTTCTCTCTTAGTTTACTGACATAGTTAAGCAACATGGCATCATGCTCTCTCGAAAAAAGATGAAGGTTGCCCAAATAGAAATAGAATTCTTAGGCATGCAACTCAAAGATGGTGCTTTTCAACCAAGTGACCATATTGCCAAGAAACTACTCAAATTTCCAGATGAGAATCTTTCTCACAAACAAGTCCAGCAATTCCTTGGAATCGTCAATTATCTGAGAGATTTTGTTCAAAAAATTACTAGGTATATGCATCCTTTATAGAAAATGTTACGGAAAGATCCACCTCCTTGGGGATCGTCACAAACCAAGGCAGTTCAGTCACTCAAATAGAAGTTACAATTTTTGCCCCCGCTACATATTCCCTCTGATGGCAAGAGTTCCTCAAACTGATGCGGGCAGTAGTTCTCTTTGAAGAATAGGCAGATGGCAAAAGAAGAATCTATGGACACAAAAGTGAAAAGATTTTCTCAAGAAAAAATTCATTATCTCTTCACCTTCAAAACATTTTTGGCTGTTAAGTATGGAATTAAGAAATTCGAATTCCATCTCATTATTTCCTTGTGGAAATGGACATCCTCAAATGTTGAACTTCAAGCAGAAGATAGTTTCACATCCTCAACTTCTCAGATGGGCGGAATGGTTTTTTAAGTATTCTTTCGAAACAAAGCACATTACAGGAAAAAAGAACGTGCTTGCTAATTTTTTATCCAGACCAAACCTTGCAGTAGCTTCCATCAATATGTATGCCTCCACGATAGCTAGTGGACGCATCAAGGCCCAGTCAATGTTGCATATATGGCCAAGTCGAGAATACCCCCCCTGAAATTCCAGAGTTGATCCTGGGAAATGTTTTTGTTGAAAGCATAATCGATATTTTGTGTGTATATCAACGCAAGGTTTTCAAAAGGTATAAGGGATTATGTTTAAGACATTTAGGATTGCATCCAAAGTACCTATTCATATATCTTCTTACTATTTCCTTAGATGATCCATTTCTTGAGAAACTCAAATGGTTTTTCTGGTATTTGTTAAATCTGCATACCACAGTCTTTGAATTTTCTACAACAAAGATGTCCCTCATTATTGGCAACAACATTCAAGGGGACTTCCCTTTTCAACATCTGGGTGAATTGCTTGCATGGTTCAAACCTTTGGGAGCCTGGAAAACATTTTTTCGAGGACAACTCAGGGCTTCCAGACCCAATCTAGAATTATATACCATTGTTTTATTTCATAGACCATGAATGTTCTTAAGGCCCAGTAGAGACCTCCACAAAACACCGGTGCAAGTAGGTGTTTCGACATTTAAACCACAACCAGCTCTACATGAAACATACAAAACTCTCCATGCTCGTGTTCACCAACTTCCGCAAGAATATCAGGAGCTTCAGAGAATTCTATGCCAACACAACAGGATGATCCCTCCAGAGATATGGCCCCGCGGTTATACCATATGACACCACTCAAACCCACAATTCCCTGAACAAAGTTTAAAAATCTGACAAGCCTTCAAAGAATATCATGAAGATGATCTCGTTGGTGATGAAGATGACGAACTTGCCACATATTTCCAAGCAAGATATTCCCTCTTCCTCCCAAGACCCATGAGGTGGACCACTAGCTTAGGACCCATATTCCTTATTCCTCTCGTACAGTTACATCTTATGTAGCACTGACACTGATATGCGACACGTGACACAATACGACGCGACACGTGACACAACACGACACGACACGTCACATGGCACGTTATTTCTAAAAAAATAGAGAATTCCGACACGTTGGGACACGTTATATATTAAATATATATTTTTATATATACATGCTTAATTATCATTTTTATGATTATTTCAATCAAATTAATTTGATTCAAATCTATAAATAAATAATATAAAAAGAGCCTACAATGAATTTATACTAAAAACATTAATCCACCATTGTTAATGTCATTCATTGTTTCAATTTGACAAATTCAACTGCATTCCATTCCAATAATTCATAAAACTTGGAGAGAGAAAAAACAAGCAATCCACATTCCACCATTAAATTTAATATTTAATAATAAGCCAAAAAATTTAAAAATAATCCATATTTCATCATCAAATATAACAAGTCATTCATTTACATTATCCACTTCTTCTGAAAAAACAACAAACTCCATTTCCGGCTTATCAAGTGAAAGACTTGCAACTTCAAGCATTGCAACATCTTCAAACGGGTCAAATGCATCTCTACCAATATCCCACATCTTGGTCTCTCATTCTGCATATTGTGGGCTTTTTCTTGATAGAAGACGTAGGTTGCTATGAATAAAAACCAAATCTTCTGCACATTGTGGAGCCATTTTATTTCTCCTCATCGAGTACACAAATGAGTAAGTACTCAAATCCCGCTTGGCACATGATTAAGAAGAAGGTTGTGCAAGAAGTTTTAAGATAATGCTTTGAAGCATAGGTGCGCTTCCACCATGAAGAACACATCAAGCCTTAGGATCCATAGAATACCGATTTTGAATGGAATCAAATTCTCTAAACTCCCCATTTTTGCATGCAAAATCTACATATTCCAAATTCACCTTGTTGCGCTCATCCAAGTTAGGAAAGTATTTCCTAATGCATTTTTTCTTTCTTGGATGATCACGTTATCCTTGTATGGAGAAACTCGAAAAGGATCTTCATTGAGCCATTGATCACTATAGTACCTTATTTAATAAAATAAAATAAAAATAGAAAACCATAATAAGTAAGATGAGTATTATATTATCATGTTAAAGAAACAACAACTAATAAAGTATTAATCTCATACAATTTTAGAACTTACCTAGGATTCAATACATGTGCCAAGTAATGAAGTTGTAGCGTCCCAGGCATGCCCCTTTCAAGAGGAATCCTCTAATCCTCATTAGACATCAGATTATTCGTAGGCGGAAAATGCTTCTTTTTAAACAGGTCAATATTTATAACATGAATGCGGCATAGCAGCATAGAATTATATAATTGTTAGGACACGTGGATTCAGAAAATATCAATCATAACATATAATACTGTGGGTGATACAAGGTGAGTTCAAGAAATGCGAGAAACAACATATCTATTCCAACCCTGCTAATCTACCTTGACCCACCAAATTTTAACAAAAAACTAGCAGCTATCACCCATGCTTTCACGACTCCATCCCAAAAACAGTGAGCGAAAACTCAGCCAAGTAAATTCTATCACGCCATGCTAAACAGATAATGACAGGCATTTCAATCGAGTCAAATAGGTAGACAGATGAACCAATTCACAACCAACCATAACATATAAGACTCCCTTTTTATTTGGGCGTAATTCACCAGACAAAAGATTGTCAATCGACTAACAGCCATTCACACGAATTCTCATTGCATACGTTAAGTAATCACAAGAGTTTTAATTTGCATTTGATTTAGTAACTCAGGCCACAACATCCTTCGGGGAACCTAGTTACCCCCCGGGCATCATGCACCCATCACGGCGTCACGAGGACATCTGGGGAACCGTGTTATACCCCCAGGCATTTGAGGGAACCCTGTTGCCTCCTCAGGCATCTCGCACCTACCACGGCATCATGAGGACATCTGGAGAACCATATTACACCTCCAAGCCTATGAGGGAACCCAGTTACCCCCCCGGGCATCTCAGCTCAAGGGCATTGTCGTCATGGGGATCGACGGAATAACCACACTTACAATTTCACACCCTTCGGCACATACATTACAGAAATTTAGAAATGTAATTTACAATATCTAATACAAAGGAAACATCTCATCAGAAAGTTCACAGTGTGTACGTTACATCTTCCGAAGACACCCAATCGAAATTCCGATGTCTCAAATAAGAATCAATGAAACTTGGAATTTTGGCAATACTGAGCAGTTTTGTAGACCCTGGGAAATCATTCCCAAAGACATGGCAAATGAGTTCCAAAAATTCCAAAATTCTAATATGATATTAACAAGACCTTAACACGTGTTTTTCATGAAGAACACAATTCTAGAATCCCCCATTAAGGGCCACTTTTAATAGTTTGAAAACAAACTAATGCGGGTCTGCTGAAACAGGAAAATCGAGCCCTGAAGAGTGCTCGTTTCACCAACCTAAAAAAATTTCAAAAAACTTTGAAATTTTTATATGTTATGGAAAAGTGTATCCTGAACACATTTCATGAAGGAAGTATGGCCAAATTTGCAAAGGAAAATTTTATAAAAATCAGAGAAGATAAAAATATTCCGTGCTACTGTCCTGGCCACTTGCTTTATCCCTAGATGAGGATGGGAAAGACCATCCATCTTGGCAGGGTCATCCCTCAGGTATTTTCTCCTCATCCAAGGCTTGGGAACTAAATAGAAACAAGGGTCAGGTAGTCTCCTGGAGCTACTTCATATGGGACTCTTCTATTTCTCCCAAATATGGATTTCTATTGTGGCTTACCACGCTCAATAGGCTTCTTACACAAGTACTGTTATTGAGCTATCATAGGATTGCGGAAGGAGTTTTTGCCTTTTGTCATTGTAAACTGGACTCCATTGACCACTTATTTTTTGGCTGTAACCTCATGGGCTCACTTGCCCTATTTTGGGCATCCAAATGCGGATTATCCTGGCACAATAAACTGTGGCAAGATAATTTCTATTGGGCCATCCGTTTTATAGGAGGCAACTCCTTTCACTATCGCATTGCTCGGTTTTCCTTTAATGCACTCTGTCACATCATTTGATTGGAAAAGAATCACATCCTTTTCAGAAACAAGAATCTCTTCTTACCGGCCATCCGCAATCACCTTATAAAGGTCACAAGAGATAGAGGGCTATCCTTTAACCCCGTCGAAGACACTCCCCTCAACCGGAGAATCCAAAACAACTGGGGCATCCCAGCAACAATATTTGAATGATCTTTCTTTTTAGATTGTTTATTGCTCTTGTTCTCCCTTAGCCATTGTTTTGGCTCTCTTTTGCTCTACTTAGTTCGCGTTTAGCTATGCATAGTCGTATACCTTTTACCCATTGGAACACCATTGGTGTCCCACTGGGTACGAGGCTTTTGTGTTCAACTATCCCCTCTTTGTAAATGGTGCGTTAAAAAGTTAATATACATCTTACCTTACCAAAAAAAAAAAATTCCGGGCTCTCTAGTAAGAATTAGTTCTGACCCGGTAAGGAAATGGTGTCTCAAAAATTCATTTGAGCATGGAAAAATCTGAAATTTATGTATATTGTAGATCAAGATATTATGAACAACTTTTAAGAAGAACTTTAGCCAAATTCGGTCCACAACCGAAGCTGTAAAAATAGAAGACAGTGGATGCCCAGAGAAGTCGGTTTCTGGAACCTGAAACAAACATCAAGAAATGGTTTTCCATTGAAGATCCACTACCTTCCAGCCACGAATTCACCATTCTAGGAACTCAAATCAACATGCATGGCCTGTTCCATACTAGTCTAGCACCCTAGACCCACCAAGGTTTGTTCTAATGGATCAACCCTTCAAGGACAGCCACTGCTGTTGACACCTAAATTTTGCTCAATTATTTAGAGTTTTAACTGCATAGAAAATTAGGGATTAATTTTTAACCCCTAAACCAAAAATATTCTCATTAAATTCCATGGCACATAGATATTAGGTGTCTTTGCATTAATATAATTTAGTGAAACATGTTTTTATTTTATTCTATTTTATTTTTATTTTATTAAAAAAAAGTCATTAGAAAATTTTTTAAAAAAAGAGAGAAGACAAAAGGGGACGCTATCTTCCCCATAGACAAGTGCCCTCCCTCTGCACACTTACACCCAAAAAGAAAAAGGTGTTCAGCCACGATTAGGAGAAAAACAGAGAAAGTAGAGAGGAGTAAAGGAAGCAAAAAAAAAAAAAAAAGGAAGGAAAAAGACAAAAATGATGAATGAAGCCTTTTCCTTTTGTCTTCCCGGACTAACACTGGGGATTTGTTTCTCTCTCTTTCAACACTTTCACAAATAAAGAACAAGTGAGAAAGGACAAGAAAAGGGGGCTGCATGTTTTCATGAGAAAAAAGAGAAGGGAAAAGCTTTACGGTCCTGAGGCTTAAAAGAAAAAGGAGAAATTGCAGAGCACCAGATCGAGAAAGGAAAAGTCAAAGAAAAGACAAGAGAAAAACACATCTCTCCGGAGGATTGAGACGAAAGCCTTTCTTTCTTTCTCTCTGGTCTCCATCCACGGACACACGAAAAAGGAAACACAATAATCTGCACATGAAAAGGGGGAAGTCTGAGAGAGGCACGAAGGGGGGATGAAACAGAGAAGAAAGAAGAGATAAAGAGGAGAGTTTTCTGGAAACAAGGGAGTTTTTGGGAAAAGGAGAAGAGAAACAACGAGAGAGGGGAGAGGGGAAGAAGAGAAGGCCAAGCTTCGCTCATTCGTCGGAGGATCGCCCCGATCGTCATCGAGCCCTCTCCGCTGTGCATTGAGAGCCCACAAATACCGGAGTTAGCCGTTCTCTCATTTTTGGACGACGGAGCTCCTCGCGGTAGAAAGAGAAGGGACAGAGAAAGAGAGCCCGGAGAGGAGTCGCTAGTTCGCCAGTGATCCGCCTGAGTTGCTGTCGAAGGCTAAGCTGTCGGCCGCCGTAGAGTCAGTCGCGAACCAAGTAGGCCCCGGATAAGGTCTTGTTCTGTTTCGGCCTCCCTTCCCCTGCCTCTTGGGTGCCGGGCACATCGAGTCCATTCGGTGATCGCCCGGCCCCGTCGACGGAGGCTAACATTTGTTTGACACTTAGTAAACTCTTTCTAAACGTTGTATGTCGAAAATCGACCATAGACTTTGTCAAAATCAGATCTGCGAATCCACTTTTCGGCTGCACCACACCTGTTTGATCGAATGTCCGAACCAAACCACTTAAGCTTTGTAGCGTCAAACCTGGTTGTCCATCTCTTTGGCGTTTCGATGCAAGCCGAGTTGAACCCGTGTCCAAATGGGGTTTGATTAGAGCTTTATATATCATCTTTAAGCCAAAAATCGCCCTCAATTTCAGTTTTGACCCTTCGCCTATACTCGCCTACAAGGTGTTCGATAAAATGTCTAAGTGAGGCTCTGAATCTGTTTTTATGAAATCGACACTCTAGAACTTTGCCATATGCTCGATTTATTCTAGTCTTGTTGTTGACTTCAGCTATCTATGTTTCTGTGTGATTTCGTGGCATACTTGGCGATCCTTGTCGTCGGCCGTGGACGAGCACCTTCCGGAGACTCACTCCTCTCGCCGGAGCGATGCCCGTGGTTAGAGGCCGCCGTGGTTAGTTTCCCATCCTTGTTTTGTGTGTTTTATGTGTGTGTAGATTTAGAGTTTTAGATGTGGTTGAGATGTCGAGACGTAAAAAATGGAAGTCGATATTGGTGTTTGGTCGCCGGTGTCCTTTTTCGCGGCCAGAGTTAGCCGATGGTTCGGTGGGTGTGACGATCAGCGGTGAGAGTGAAAACCCGATGTCGGTCGTTGGCGTTCGCGGCACGCGCCGTTGGTCGGAGGCCGAGAAGTGGTCATGGCGTGGTCTTGGTAGAAAAAGAAGTCTCGGTGGTGAACCGTACAAAGAAGTTCACGTGCATGGAAAAAACACGTGGGGGAGGAAAGAATAATATAAAAAAAAAACAAGAAGAAACAAAAGAAAAAGAAAAGGAAAGGAAGGAAAATCCAAAAAAAATCAGAAAAAAAATAGGAAAGGAATCCAGGTCTGGTGACCCCGTCGGAAATTTTAATTTTGTTAATTAAAATATTAAAATACAAAAAATTAATAAAAATATTAAAAATTCCAAAAAAAAATTCGAAAATGTATAAAAATCCAAAAAAAAAATTAAAAGTCTGAGAAAACATTAAAAAAATCAGAAAAATTCCAAAAATCCGGAAAATCAAAAAATATTGTTTGGGCTTTGGAATTTGCCTTTGTTTGCCCTTTTTGTGTAATTAGTGCTGTGTTTGACTTTTCGCGTCTTGAATTGCGTGTTTAATTTATCCTTGCCTGTGGTTGATTAGGTACATTAGATTCGCATGTTGGTTATTGCTTCTCTTAGCTTGGAATTTTGAAACTCTCAATTAGTGTGAACATGTTAGGCGGTAATTGAACACGGTTAGGTACCGAAAAGGCACTAGTTGGTCAATTAGTGTAATCAAGTCTCCGTACCCATTGAGTCTCTGGTTTGTAGAAGTGAAACATCTTTCCCGTGCTTTACTTGGGTGTCTAATCGACCCACCAAAAACTGATTAGTGGCGACTCCTAAATGAAATTGATTTGCATGTTAATAACTTAAACCTAAGTCGCGAATTGGTATGGGCTTGGGAGAGCTCGAGTTAGGTTTAACTTAGTAATCCATTAGCCAAACCCCTTAGGCGGTGGGGCCAATTCGGGGAGTTTGCGACAACTGCAATCACTTGGACTCGCCTAACACCAATTCAGATCAGTTCAAAAGCTTACCCGAGACCCAACTGTCATGTAACCATTACCGAGGCTAGTATAAGGTGATAGAGAATACTTGCCGGTGAGAGGAAGTGGCTGAGGCAAAGCTACTGGGTCCGTTGCGAAAATGAGGCGTGAGGGCGACTTTCAGTTGCTGCTACTGGTTGAGGGCGGAGTAGAGGACAGCAGTTACTGGGTGGCGAACCGGCGTTTCCCAGGCAGACAAAAAAGGAGTGACTAGGGAGAGTGAGCTCGGTGAGAGGGTGGGAGTGCGCTAAGTGAGAACTGAGAGAGTGAGAGCTGCGAGAGCCGAGTGAGTGGGCTGGTGAGGGAGAAAAAGGGAAGTCCAATGGCCCTTCATCTTCCCGTGCATGCATGGGCATGCATGGGAGCCAAGTGGCGGCTCCTATTTGCCATTTAGGGGGAAAAAGACAAGAAGAAGAGATAAAAGAGAGAAAATGAAGAGGCTTGAGGGGGTTTGTTGGTGTAAAGGGGTGGTGTTCCGACGGAAAAGAAAGAAAAGAAAGGGCAAGGGAGGAAGGGAAAAAAGAAAAGAAGAACAAGAGAAGGGCGGTCGTGGGGTGGCATTCCCACGTGGCAAGGAAAAAAAATATGGCAGCGGCGGGTTTGCACGGAGTCAGGTCGTGTGAACGATGCGATGTCGGTTAGTTGGCTCGACGGTAATGATCCCAAGAATCAGAGTTCGCAATTCCAAAAACGATAACGACGATGTTAAACTTCCAATTTTTTTTATTGCTCCTAATTCCCGTTAACGAGCGCCCTAATCCATTAGGGTCCTTTAATCTTTGTGCCATGAAAATTCGGGATGCCGCAACTCTCCTCTCCTTAAAGAATTTCATCCTCGAAATTACAATTCTCGTCCGATCATGCAAACAACTGGGGATATTGTCGTCTCATATTTTCTTCACTTTCCTACGTCACCTCCTCTTGGTCATGATAGCACCATAACACCTTAACAAGGGGAATAGTTTTATTTTAGAGAATCTGCTCTCTATGATCCAATATATGTACTGGTTCCTCGACATATCTTACTCTGTCGTCGACTTGAATAGCTTCAAAATCCAAAACATGTGAGGGATCAGGTTCATATTTCCTTAGCATGGAAACATGAAACACATCATGCACGTTGGATAATCTTGGTAGCAGTGCCAATTGATATGCCAATTCTCCAACTCATTCAAGTATCTCGAAGGGTCCAACAAATCTCGGACTTAACTTTCCTTTCTTTCCTAGTCTTGATACTCCTCTCATTGGCGACACTTTTAGGAATATATGATCACCCACATTGAATTCCAATGGCTTATGACGTCTGTCGGCATAACTTTTATGTCAGCTCTGGGTAGTCCTGAGCCTATCGCGTATCACCCTTACTGCATTAGTCGTGACTTGTACCAACTCTGATCCTGTCAACTTCCGTTCTCCTACCTTGTCCCAACAGACAAGTGTTTTACAAGCCCTTCCATATAAAGCCTCAAATGGGGTCGTGCTAATACTTTTCTGAAAACTGTTATTGTAAGCAAACTCCACTAGTTATAACTTCTCATCCCAATTACTCTTGAAATCAATCATCTATGCTTGCAACATGTCTTCCAACACTTGAATCACCTGTTCTGACTGTCCATCCGTTTGTGGGTGGAACACGGTACTATATTAAAGTTTTGTTCCTAAAGCCACTTGAAGACTCTTCCAAAAATTCGAGGTGAATCTTGGGTCTCAATCCGATGTGATGGTCACAGGCACTCCATGCAGTCGCACTATTTATTTGACATATAATTTTGCATACTTATCAATTGTATAGTCCACTCGTACCGCCAGAAAATGAGTAGACTTAGTCAGACGATCCACAATTACCCAAATAGCATCGTGACCACTTGGTGTCCTTGGTAAGCCTTGCACAAAGTCCATTGTTATGTGCTCTCACTTCCACTAGGGAATCTCCAATGGTATTAACAAACCTGCAGGATTGCGATGCTCTACCTTAACCTGTTGACATGTCAGGCATCTGGCCACGTGCCTTGCAATATCCATCTTCATTCCATTCCACCAATAGTGCTGACAAAGATTGTGATACATCTTCGTGTTTCCGGGGTGAATACGATAATTACTTCGATGAGCTTTCGTTAAAATTTTCATTTTTAACTCATCATTATTCGGTACACGCAAACGTCCTCAGAATCTTACAACGCCTTCATCCGTCACTTGAAAGTCTGTTTTCTTTCCTTTTGCCACCTCTTCTCGTATCTTTGAGATTCCAGGGTCTGTCTGTTGTAATATCGTCACTTTCTGTATAATCTCAGGCTCGATTGTGAGTGTAGCTAATATACTTGAAAGGTTCTTCACTTTGAGCTTAAATTTCGATCCAAAAATTTCCTCAAGTAAACACCACTCCTTAACCATTAAACTTGCTACTGTCGAGGCGGACTTTCGATTAAGAGTATCTGCTACTTTATTTACTTTTCCCGAATGATATAAAATCTCACAATCATAATCCTTGAACAACTCCATCCATCGTCTTTGTCTCATATTCAACTCCTTTTGAGAGAACAGATACTTTAAACTCTTATGATCTATATAAATTTTGAACTTCTCTCCGTAAAGGTAATGCCTCTATATCTTTAGTGCGAAGACAATCGCCGCAAGTTCTAGATCACGCGTCGAATAATTTAACTCGTACGATTTCAATTGTCTTGATGCATAGGCAATGACCTTTATGTGCTGCATTAAAACACACCTAAGTCCTTTGTGGGAAGCGTCGCTGTATACCATGAACCCTCCTAATCCCGATGGTATCGTCAAAACCGGTGCCGTAGTCAGTTTTCTCTTAAGCTCCAGAAAACTTTGTTTGCATGTCTCGTCTCATCTAAACTTTGTGTCCTTCCTTGTTAATTGGGTTAACAGTCCCGTAAGGCATGAAAATCATTCAACAAACCTTCGATAGTAACCAGCCATTCCTAAAAAACTTCGAATCTCTGTTACTGTTTTGGGTCTTGGCCAATTGATTACTGCTTCAACCTTAGCTAGGTCTACTGATATACCTTCGCCAGTCACCACATGTCCTAGAAATACTACTCAATCTAGCCAAAACTCACATTTACTAAATTTCGTGTACAACATATGTTCTCGAAGAGACTGAAGTATCGTCCTAAGGTGTTGTTCATGCTCCTCTAGCCCTTTCGAATATATCAGGATATCATCAATGAAGACAATCACAAATTAATCCAAAAACGGTTTAAACAACCAGTTCATTAGGTCCATAAACGCTGCTGGCGCATTAGTCAATCCAAAGGGCATAACTGTAAACTCGTAATGTCCATATCGAGTTTGGAAGGCCGTCTTAGGGATGTCCTCTTTCTTAATCCGTAGTTGATGATATCCAAACTGTAGGTCAATCTTTGAAAATACAGATGCTCCTTGTAACTGATCGAATAAGTCGTCAATTCTAGGCAACAGGTACTTATTCTTAATTGTTGCTTTATTCAATTGCCTATAGTCGATGCATAGGCATAATGATCCATCTTTCTTCTTCACAAACAATACTGGTGCACCCCATGGTGACGCACTTGGTCATATAAATCCCTTATCAAGCAATTCTTGTAATTACACCTTTAATTCCTTCAATTCCGTTAGAGCCATTCTATAAGGGGTTTTCGATATAGGTCCTGTTCCTGGGGCTAATTCAATAACAAATTCAACCTCTCGTTCTGGGGGTAATCCTAGCAATTCCTCAGAAAATACATCAGGGAATTCTTGGACCACTATAATTTCCTCAAGCTCTGCTTCCTTTTCACTTTGATCCTTAATGACCGCTATATATCCTTGACAACCATTGCTGAGCAGCTGAGCAGTCGATGTGCTTCTAGTGCCGAAATAAGGGGTACAGTGAGGTCCATCCCACTTCTAAGAAATTCGAAACTAGAGTGACCAAGAGGATCAAACTAGATTGTTTTTCCATAACAATCAACATTGTCTCGTTGTTTACTAAGCCAATCCATTCCATGATAACATCAAAGTCATACATAACTAATACCACCAAATCTATCATTTGATCTGTCCCACCTATAGATATCTTACAATTTCTACATATTAATGTTAACAACACCTTGTCTTTTAAAGGTGTAGAGACACTAAGAGGTACTTCTAGCAATTCAAATTTCAGTCCATATAATCGCACAAAATTGGTAGATATAAATGAGTGGGTAGCACCAGAATCAAATAAAGCGTATGCCTTCTTGTCGCACAAGGAGAGCATACCTGAAATAACAGTCTTGGAAGCCTCAGCTTCCTCCTGAGTGACTGCGTAAACTTTTCCTTGGTTTGGTGGCCTCTGTAAGTTCTTTTGCTGCCGTGTCCCCCCTGAGTTACTTGCTGCGGTGGTTGTCCCCCTTGAGGACAATACCTAGAAATATGCCCATACTGTCCACATCTGTAGCATTGCCTTGATGATTGACATGGTGCACTCCCGTGCTGTCTTCCACACATCCGACAATTATCAATCACAATTTGTCTCTGTCCTCTTGACTGGTCATTCCAGGACCTTCCAAAGTTTCCATTGTTATGTCTCTTGTTGGGATCAAAACGGGCTTTTCCGAACTAGGCAGGTCTCTTGCCAAATCTAGCATTGTCTCGCGTAGGTTGGGGGCTAGATCGTCCTGGTGCCTTGCTCCCTATTCTCCCCTTGATCAGTTCTTGCTCGATGAGTTGAGCCCGCCTATACAGTACACTATAATCCTTGATGTCCAATGGCACCAATTGCTTCTTTATCTCAACCTTCAAGCCATTTAAGAACCTTTTGGCCTTATCTTCCCCATTCTCAACCATTCGGGGCGCAAACCTAGAAAGTTCAGCAAATTTCGCTTCATACTAATTCACTGTTAGATTGTTTTGACATAGCTGCATGAACCCCCTATTTTCTAATCCTTTGCACAATCAGAAGAATATTTCCCATAAAACGCTTCTACAAAAGTTGCCCAGACTACAGGTGTATATGTTGGGAACACCGTTTCCTTGGATGTCTTCCACCAATATTCGGCATTCCCTTTCAGTTGGTACTAAGCTAAAATCAGCTTATCAGCATTATTGCAGTTCAACAGGTTAAATATCTTCTATAAACTCCTCATCCACCTTTCTGCCTCACTGGGATCTCCTAATCCCGTGAACTTAGTCGGTTTCAATTTCAGGAACTGCTTAATGAGCCCTTGCACGCGGCAGTCACCATTACTTGCAGTCACTTGTTGCTGGGCTTGTTGTTCAAACAGTGCCCCCACATTGGCCAAAGTCTCGAGAATTCCGTCCACTCGAGGATCCCTCCCATCTGCAGAACTAGAGGATGATCCACCATTCCTCCTCATCTTGTCTCACCAGTCTTCTGCACATTGATCACCCAGATCAATCGCCACAGTATTTAATAAGTAACATACGTTACTAACATCATATAAGTAATCTTAGTTACTTGTATCTCCCTAGCACAAAACTAACAAGCACATGCATAAAGTGTTTTACAATGCGTGCGAGTCCTAATCCTTCAATCACTAACGCACCTTATCACTCACCTTATCACTCTAGAGTAACTTAAGCTCTGATATCATCTCGGGGGCTGTAGTGTCCTAGGCATGCCCCTTTCAAGAGGAATCCTCTAATCCTCATTAGACATCAGATTATTCGCAGGCGAAAAATGCTTCTTTTTAAACATGTCAGTATTTATAGCATGAATGCGGCATAGCAGCATAGAATTGTATAATTGTTAGGACACATGGATTCAGAAAATATCAACCACAACGTATAATACTACGGGTGATACAAGGTGAGTTCAAGAAATGCAAGAAACAACACATCTATTCCAACCCTACTAATCTACCTTGACCTACCAAACTTTAACAAAAAACTAGCAGCTATCACCCATGCTTTCACGACTCCATCCCAAAAACAAACAGTCGTGCCTTCTCCAAAAAAAAAAACGGCTTCCTACTCCTCCTCCTGATGCTATCTTCAAAGGACTCCGCTGCTCACATCATCATCATTCCCATCCGACGCATGGTATGGAAGGGGCCCTACCAACCGTCCCCCACCGAGAGCATAAACCCCGATGAAGCCCAAAAGAATAAGTCCCCTTGGGGACCCAATATCCACGGTCATAATAGAAATGCATTTTATGAAAACAAGTCCAGGGAATTTTGAGATCACGAATGCAAATAGACGGCTCTCAAAATCAACCGGCACCCTATAGCTTATCGAGGTGGAGGCAAGGAGGATCGGCATAACTACTAATCTGAAAAAATGTCAACAACAAACAGTGAGCGAAAACTCAGCCAAATAAACTCTATCACATCATACTAAACAGATAATGACAGGCATTTCAATCGAGTCAAATAGGTAGACAGATGAACCAATTCACAACCAACCATAACATATACGACTCCCTTTTTATTTGGGCGTAATTCACCAGACAAAAGATTGTCAATCGACTAACAGCCATTCACACGAATTCTCATTACATACGTTAAGTAATCACAAGAGTTTTAATTTGCATTTGATTTAGTAACTCAGGCCACAACATCCTTCAGGGAACCTAGTTACCCCCCAGGCATCTCGCACCCATCACGGCATCACGAGAACATCTAGGGAACCGTGTTACACCCCTAGGCATTCGAGGAAACCCTGTTACCCCCTTAGGCATCTCGCACCTACCACGGCATCATGAGGACATCTGGGGAACCGTGTTACACCCCCAGGCATCCAAGGGAACCCAGTTATCCCCCCGGGCATCGTCGTCATGGGGATCGACGGAACAACCACACTTACAATTCCACACCCTTCGGCACATACATTACAGAAATTTAGAAATATAATTTACAATAGCTAATACAAAGGAAACATCTCGTTAGAAAGTTCACAGCGTGTACGTTACATCTTCCGAAGACACCCAATCGAAATTCTGATGTCTCAAATAAGAATCAATGAAACTTGGAATTTTGGCAATACTGGACAGTTTTGTAGACCCTGGGAAATCATTCCCAAAGACATGGCAAATGAGTTCCAAAAATTCCGAAATTCTAATATGATATTAACAAGACCTTAACACATATTTTTCATGAAGAGCACAATTCTATTATCCCCCATTAAGGGCCACTTTTAATAGTTTGAAAACAAACTAATGAGGGTCCGTTGAAACAAGAAAATCAAGCCTTGAAGAGTGCTCGTTTCACCAACATAAAAAAATTTCAAAAACTTTGAAATTTTTATATGTTATGGAAAAGTGTATCCTGAACACATTTTGTGAAGGAAGTATGGCTAAATTCACAAAGGAAAATTTTATAAAAATCAGAGAAGATAAAAATATTCCGGGCTCTCGAGTAAGAATCAGTTCTGACTCGGTAAGGAAATGGTGTCTCAAAATTTCATTTGAGCACAGAAAAATCTGAAATTTATGTATATTGTAGATCAAGATATTATGAACAACTTTTAAGAAGAACGTTTAACCAAATTCGGTCCACAACCGAAGCTGTAAAAATAGAAAACAGTGGATGTCCAGAGAAGTAGGTTTCAGGAACCCGAAACAAACATCAAGAAATGGTTTCCCATTGAAGATCCACTACCTTCCAGCCACGAATTCACCATTCTATGAACTCAAATCAACATGCATGACCTGTTCCATACTAGTCTAGCACCCTAGATCCACCAAGGTTCGTTCAAATGGATTGACCTTTCAAGGACAGCCACTACAACCACTTGGAATCGCCTAACACCAACTCAGATCAGTTCAAAAGCTTACCTGAGACCCAATCGTCATGCAACCATTACCGAGGTTAGTATAAGGTGATAAAGAATACTTGCCGGTAAGAGGAAGTGGCTGAGATGGCTGAGGCAAAGCTACTAGGTCTGGTGCGGAAATGAGGTGCGAGGGAAACTTTCGATTGCTGCTGCTGGTTGAGGGCGAAGCAGAGGAACAGCAGCTGCTGGGTGGTGAATTGGCATCTCCCGGGCAAACAGAAAAGGAGTGACGAGGGAGAGTGAGCTCGATGAGAGGTAGGAGTGAGCTGAGTGAGAACTGAGAGAGTAAGAGTTGAGAGAGTGAGAGCTGCGAGAGCCGAGTGAGTGGGCTGGTAAGGGAGAAAAAGGGAAGTCCAATGGCCCTTTATCTTCCCTTGCATGCATGGGCATGCATGGGAGCCAAGTGGCGGCTCCTATTTGCCATTTCGGGGGAAAAAAAGACAAGAAGAAGAGACAAAAGAGAGAAAATGAAGAGGCTTGAGGGGATATGTTGGTGTAAAGGGGTGGTGTTCCGACGGAAAAGAAAGAAAAGAAAGGGAAAGGAAGAAAGGGAAAAAGAAAAGAAGAAGAAGAAGAAGAAGAAGAAGAAGAAGAAGAAGAGAAGGACAGTCGTGGGGTGGCATTCTGACGTGGCAAGGAAAAAAAAATATGGCGGCCGCGGGTTTGCACGGAGTCAGATCGTGTGAACGATGCAACGTCGGTTAGTTGGCTCGACGGTAATGATCCCAAGAATCCGAGTTCGTAATTCCAAAAACGATAATGGCGATGTTAAACTTCCATTTTTCTTATTGCTCCTAATTCCCGTTAATGAGCGCCCTAATCTATTAGGGTCCTTTAATCTTTGTGCCATGAAAATTCGGGATGCCACAGAAGTGGAGTGTTATTTCTAATCCAACGATCCACAAGAATTGTGTGAACCGCCTTATAAATTGTAGACTCCTCATCGAGGCTTTTCACTTCATGCTCATATATACCTCTTTTCACTTTTTCAATCATTGAATCCCACATGTCATAAACTAAGTGAAGACAAGGCTTGTCGATGTCACAAATTCTAAGCATGTCATAAATATGAGATGTGAAGGAAAGTATATAATCAATTGAATCCATAAAAAATCATCCAACATCTTCTTCTTGACAAACTTAGCCCTCTCTTGATTATCATGTCGATAGATATTCCTTTTGTCACAAATAACCATGCTTTGAAGACCACTTTTTATTAATTTAAACCTCCTAAGCCTCACAATCATCAAAGCAAAATGTGTATCCGCTACAGAAAGCAACTTCATGTTAACGAACTCATTGTATATTGCTAACCTCATGGAATGGTTCATGATGAAATGTTTGATTTGCATAACTTTCGAAACAATATTGGAAATCTAACTACATTCCTCATAAACTTCATGATTGGTCTCCGTATTCTTTGCGGCACAAATGTTCTTCAAAACTAGATTAAGAGTGTGCACCACACAAAGTGTCCAAATAATGGATGGAAATTCTTGCTCAATGAGTTGTATTGATTATTTCTTTGAATAAGTTAAAAATGAAATGCATATCCTTTGTTTCTCCCGAACAATCAATCGACTTTATAAACATAGGTTTTTCCTTCGACACCGCCATAAAATTAATAAGTGATCTCCTTTGTGAGTCACTCCATCCATTACTTACAATACTTACACCCTTCTCCCTCCACATATCTCTAATATGTACACACAACCTATCAATATTTGTCTTCTTTTTTTGTAATAAAGTGGTCTTCAACAAATTGTATTTTGGTGGTACATACCTCGCAGTATTATGATTAGCAGCATAAGTAAAAGCAAATTGAAAGTAAAGGTTCATTGCTAGGTTAAACGGCAAGCTCGCCGAGTAAAACATCCTAGCAACCTTATAATCTAAATATTCTCATTAAGTCATGTTGAATGCCTTCTCAAGAGATCCTCCACTTCCACTTCCAATCTTCCTTTTTTTGGAGTATGAATCAATCCCACCACTGCCACCACCACTAATTGAAAAACTAGAAGGGGGCAAAGCTACATTTTTAGGCGCAAGACTCGCTAATCTAATATTAACCTCTTCATCTAATCTTTCAATCTCCAAAAGATCCTTTTTTTCTATTTTTCAGCATTTTCCAATTCTTTTTTCACTTATCATCAATAAATGAGTCCTCACTTTCGTATATGAACTCCTAAAATCTTTTTTGCAAAAATTGCATTTTCAATACAAATTTCCTCCCGCATCGTTATGAGTAGCTAGCTTAGTGATATATCTCTATAGTGGTTTATTCAAATCTTCATTAGTAGATGTAGGTGCTTGTGTACAAGAAGTGCTACTACCCATGCTTGAAGTCATTCTACAAAAAATACAATCACAAGAACTATAAATTTAATATGTACACCACATAAAGATGAAATATATCTACCATGTTCCACTTCTTCTGAACAACAGGCATGAACACAAACAAAACAAGTTGAGATAAGCAGGCTAGGTCTCTAAAAATAGCCAATACAATTAAGTTAAAAACTTCGTGTCATATAAATTTCTCCACAAGGGAACACCACCTATCCTTTCTCATTCAAAGCCATCCACATTCAGTATCCCAAACCTCCACTATTTATAGAAGTTTGGTGATAACCAGCCTAATTGCAGATCACACAATCAACCACAATGTAATGTGTTTCAAGTACCATCCAAGGATCATAATGTGCATTTAAGCTTGTATAATCGTGAAAAGATTTGTGTTGCTTGCCCAAAACACAATCCAATTGACCAAAACTTGAGGAGGGAAAAGCAAAGCATAGACCAACTCCGTAAGCAAGTTTATGATTTATGCTGGGATGCGTTTGCCAACATTGATAACAATGGGAATAGCAATAATGGGAATATGAGGCGATACAAACACATAGTTCCAGTTAGCTGACAAGATGACATTTACCTTCTCTTGATCAGGAATAATTCAACAATGATAACAATCTAGTCGCCGGTTTAACAAAAACTATAAAGGAAGGACCTTAGCGGTAAAGCGCTCTTAGAGATTCTTAACCTCTTAGCCAACATAACAATCGCATCCCCATGCACACATGACACGACACAAAGAATCCACTTTTCGCTAGCTAAACTGAGACGATCGATTCTCAGAGGGCTATAAGGGTTTTCATGAAACACAGCCAAGAGAAAACACTCGATCTTAGGGAAGCCAGAAAAAATTACCAAGAAAACTTCCAACGGATCTCACCGAGGCAACCCAACATCAAGTAGAATGAGTCACGGAGCCCTAGGGGCGAACAATGAAGAACCAGAGGTTGAGCAAAGAAGCGTGGTACGATTAGGGGAAGAACAGAGAGAGGTGTACCTGGCTGTGGCGGTGAGCGGCGCGAAGAGAGCCTTGCGGTGGTCGTTGGTCAATGGAAAGAAATAGAAATAAGAGAATTTAAGAGGGGGAGGTCGTCAAGTCGAGCGAAGAAGTCGTAAATAGAACATAAAGACCCATGCGTGTTTGACCCCTTTTTCTTCCACTTTTTTCTTTCTTTCTTTTTTTTTTTTTTTAAATTTACATTTTGACCCCTAATTTTTTTAAAATTTAAAAAATTGACCCGTGCATGTCGAAATCGCGTGTCGAGATTCTGGATTCACATGTCCGAGGCATTAACTACATGTCAAAGCATGTCGTTGCTACATCGGTTACAGCTAGCCTCTACTACTTTCCTGGACTAGCCTTCTTGGCCACAGCCACAAATGACCTACCCTTCACCACCCAAGAAAGAGAATCGATGGCCCGTCTACATCCATGTCAGGAATCCCTGATAATCCAATTGATGACCAATTCCTATCCTAGTGGGAAATTGACAACCTTATTCGAGCTTATCAGTAGCAAAATGATGGGGATAGCTCAGACAGCTCTGCTAACAACACCGAAGAGAGATTCTATAATAAAGTAGGCATGTGAAAAGTGTGGATGCAATGTATGTGGCGTGAATTATATGTGTGTACTATGTAAGTGGCGTTAATTATATATGTGTCTATGCATTTACTTTAAAAGATGCATGTACTATGTAAGTGGGAATCCAATGCTTTGGTGACCACATCAGTTTGGGCCTATATAAGGTAATGTATTGTGTAATGAGAGGGCATACCTAGACTCATAAATAAAATCGTGTTGTGTTCTAGAGCCATGACTTTCTAAATTCTCCTCATCTTCTCCTAAAATGATATCCTCTTATTAGGATTTTGTTGTTGGTTCGGTAAGGTGATATAGTTAAGTATGCTCTTCACTTGCCACAATGTGGAACCTGTGGATTAGAAAATCTGAAACTTAAATGTTTAGTTTGAGAAGCAAGTTTGGAGACTAAAAGGCAATCCCCCTGAATGGCGAAGCAAGTCAATGGTTTGGGGATAACATACTTGTCTCACTTATTCTTCTCAGCCAGTCCATTTTGGTATCAGAGCCATTTATCACTAAGATCGGACCAAGATCATCATTCCATGATGAGTTATCAGTTCTAGGAGAAGATTTAAATTTCTACCATGACTGAACACCAGCCTATTGTTGTTGATGCCCCTCTTTCACTAGATCTTCCTGCCTGCTTTCCTCAAGTCTAATGCTTCTCAGCTTGATTAACTTTATGAGGTTACCTACCTTAGTGAAGATGACAAGATTTCAAACACTTAGCTTCATTTGATAAATCCATAATCTGCTTTTGCCAAACCATTTTCCTTTTCACCTATCCATTCTATTAAGAAGCTTATTCAGCATACTCTCAAGGATGTTGTCGCGACCTACCCTTGAATGCACCACCTTGAAATTCGGCTAATGGATTACTGAGCCTAAATCTAACTCAGGCTCTCTCAAATTCATATCAATTAGCAACTTTAAGTTCAAGTTCTTAACATGCAAATGATTATTATCTAAGAGTCGTCACTAATCTATTTTTGTTTGGTTGATTAGAAGTCCAAGTAAAATGCGGGAGAATTACTCTACTTCTACGAACCAGAGATTAAATGAGTTCGAGGACTTGATTACACTAGATTACTCTAACGCCCTTTTGATATCACTTCATTTTCTTAAAAACATTTATGCAGGCAGCTTGGATTAATTTTAAGCTAGATTACTAACGTGCAGGGAGTGATCATGCGGGTGTATAATCATTAAAAGAACAATCAATCAACAAAGCAACGAAATCAACACATCAAGTCAATTAGGTATTTTCAGGGGTTTTCCTTTATCTTAAAACTAACCTATAGGACATGTAATTTTTTTTTGCATTTTCTACCAATAAAGTAAGCAATCTATATGTTCAATCTACCCGCTTTGATTAGCATCCAACTCTTGCTACCCAACAAGAGCATTTTGTAAATCTTCAGATACCTCCTAAGTTTGTGCAACAGTGGCATTCTCGAGGTTACACACATCTTCATTTTGGAGCAGTTCATCTTGTTCTACCTATTCATGGCAAGAAGGGTCTTCCTGAAGTAGCCCATATGGCCTTCCTTAATACCAAAGTTGTCGAGTATCAGCATGCCTGCATTGGAACAGTGGAAATCAGCCCCAATGTCGGCACAATGTTCGCGACTCTTTTCCTCAATTTCAACATGACACTATTTGAACACCATCTATTGAACGCCCTCAAAGTCCAATTGCAAATAACTTGTGCTTCTTAAACTCCTGATTTTGTCGTAGCTACTCTCCATTGCTAGATGGTATATCGTATCTAAAGCCATGCTTTGGACCTAAAGTTGTCCTCCACAGAAGATGCTTTGTTTATTTCTGTGGATAGCAACCATACACCGTCTTACATTCATTTTCCCAGACTTAAAAGCTGTCCTCCTTTTCATTTCTTTTTTTCAGATAGTGGCCGACAATGGTCACGGCCCTCACCCAACCTCACCCAAATTTGGGCAAGGCCATAGTCACCTTAACTCGCGTAGCCAGGGCCTCGCTAGCCACGAGTGAAGTCGGCCGCTCCTGCTAAGGCTATGGTAAGGCTTGCCTCACACCCAGATCGCGAGGCATGGCCGCAGGCAAGGCCGACCTCGCCGTGGCCCTCAAGCCTCATCAGCCACAGTGAGGAAAAAAAAAGAACAGGAAAAAGGAAAAATAAATAAATAAATAATTCAAAAAAATAAAATATTATTAAAAATTATCCACGTCAATGCCAGCTGGCCAAAATTAGCCGAATGGACTGAATTAGCATAAATGCAAAATATTTCAGACTGAATTGAAAAAAAAAAGTTTATGGATGAATTTATACAATTGCAATGGGTTTATGACTTTTTTAGTAATTTTCTCCAATTTTGAGAGATATGGATAATTAACAGAATTATCCAAATATATCTAACAAAGGAAATTATCTTACAGAAATCCCTAATTATCTCTAACATCCCCTAAACTCAAGGTGACTAGCTTGAGTTTCAAAATCAAGTCAAACAGCGTACAATAACTTACACATGGCGAATGAAGCTAAGACGTGATGGATGATGAGGCATTCGATGGCTGTTCATGGAGAAACTTTCGAATCTAGCTAATCTGAGGACGGCGAGTTTGGTGGTAGTGTTGATTTCTCGAAATGACGAGTTAAAGGTCGAGAATCGGAGGCGAAACATGTCACATTTGGGATTTTCATAATAATATTTAGGATATAAAGTTAAGCATTATTTAGCTTGGAATTTCTAATGGCATACAGGTTGTTAATTTTGTGAGATACGGAAGGTGCGAAGGATGATTTTCTACTATTGAAATCACCCTCCGATGTGTTAGAATTAAATTGATAGATGTTCATGTGTGATGACGATAATTAATTCACTGCCATAATAATTGTAGAAAAGGGTTGTATGCTCCAAATTACTTATTTGATGATTTTCAAGTTTCAAATTTACTGAATTGAGATTTTTCTACTCTTCAATGTTATTCCCTAATAATTTTAGTGGGTTCAAAATATTTTTCGAACTTATCGGTATTTAGAACGGACACCGGTTTCCATGTTTACGTACCAATTTCCTAGATATCTTGGTAATTTAACAAAAAATCTACTTTGGAATGAACCTTTGGTCTCTCTTCAAGTTTGGTACTCGCCTTTTTTCAATTTCTACCAAGTATTTTAAACCACAAGCCTTCAATTTGAGACGTTGAACTTGGCTAACCATAAACCTGTCAAATGGGTGAAGGTCAGGTTTGGGTCGAGTCATAAATGATCCGGCCCAAATTGTCCCATTAACCCATTTATGACCATTTTATTTGTACTGTAATTTCTCAACTCATACCTGACTTGACTCATATTACTAAAACACTTCCGTATTTAATCAAATCTAGGAAAACTTGTTACTTATGATCTTTTAAAAAAATTATATTACTAAAACATTTCCATGCAATACTAAATTTAGTGGACAATTTTTATAATTTTTATAAAAAATTGAAGCTCCATTTATTTGGCAAAAAATGTAACATTTCTAGAAAATGTTTTCCATGAAGTCATTTTCTTGGAAAATAATAATATTTTCCGGTGTTTGGTTGAAACTTGAAAATGAACAAGAAAATATTTCCGCTGTTTGGTATAGAAAATTTGATTTGATTTTTCTCCTTGCAATCCTTTTAATAATTTTTATTTTTCAAAAAATCGAATTTTTAATTATTTTTCTTTTATTATTTTTTTCCTTTCCTTCTTTTTCGGCCATTACCGACCACAGTTACTGCTGGCAATCGGCCACAGGCGAGGCTGGCGAGCTCGTTCCTTGCCTGTGGCCAGTTGTCGGCCGAAAATGAAGAAAAAATAAAACAAATAAAAAGAATTATAATTTCGATTTTTTTAAAAAAATTATTATTATAAGGCTAAAGAGGGAGAGAGTGTGTGTGGGCCAAGTGGGTTAGAAGTGGGTTCTAAACTCAACCCATTTAGATCCATTTATTTTAAGGCTAAAATTTTAAAACCCATTTAATGTAGGCTCTTAAAATTGAAGTGATCCATAAATGACCAATTTATTTTTTAAATTTGTCATATATGGATTTAATACCCATCATCTCTTTTAACTTTTGCCAATTAATACTTTGATGACTCATTCATTTTACTTGGCTGAAAGTCTCTCTTTCATTTCGTCAAAATATCTTCTGTTTAGTTTTTCTTATTCGGCTACTTATATCCTAACTACTCTTATTAGAGCCACTTGTAACATAACGGTTGGAACACCTATTTCTCTCCTTGACACCTATTGTTTTTAACCTAATGTGATTTATTACTTTAACCTTGGTTATTTTTTCAAGCAAATTAAATATGGCTATGTGTGGTATTTTTTTTGTCATATCCCCCTCCGATCTTCATCATGTGTCTTTTAAACTCAAAGTCGTCATTATTTTAACCTTGGTTAATCAACATTATCTCATGGTAACTCTTGTGTAGTTTACTAAATACATTCCCCATTTCTCTTGGCTAAATAACGGATCTTTGAAAGCCTTCAAGCTTCAAAGTGGGAGTCCTTACTTTGTTAACTTCTTATTTCCAACTTTTTTCTTCTACCTTCGTTTTCATATCTTAGGATCCAAAGCGTGGGTCCCATCTCCTTGTTATTAAAACTTCTATCTCAATCTTTCAAGCGTCGACAAGATACCTGTTAATGGCGGCCCTTGGCTAGGTCTAGGTGAGGGCCAACCCTGGGCCTGCAAGACCATGTCGGCCCTTTTGGCGATGGTGGGGCGGCGGCGGCAAGGGCTTGTAGCCCTCCTTGCCTAGTCTCTCCCTTTCTTTTTTTTTTTATATTTAAAATCTAGCTTATTTTTAAATTGAATTTAGATAAATCTTTTATTAAAACTATATTTGGATCAAAACAACGTCATTTTAGCCACATTATTGCCACGTAGGATAGAGAAAATTATAATAAAAAAGCCATGTCAACATTTCCGTAAGTCAAATTGGACGGAGTTAATGAAAGGACTCAATCGAACCAATTTAACAAGTTTTAAAACTTGATTACACTTTTTATAAGTTGTAGGACTCAATTGCACTTTCATAACAAGTTTTAAGATTTCAAATGCACATATCCCTATATATATTAATGAAAAATATCTCAACTTATTTATAGGCTTTATTAAATAACTATTCTAAGTTAATATCTCAATCAAGATATGTGCAATCAAAAGAGAGATATACATGCAATATACGTGCAATCTTGAGAGATACAAATAGTCAATTCAATTATCAAAATATCTCTAACAAAGAAAATTATCCTAGAGAAATCCCTAAATATCTCTAACAAAGAAGTTCAATTGAGCAATTAAATTTTTATTCCACGCCTTGCTATGCACGGGTACCCAATGCATCTAAATTACCAAATAAGATAAGCCTTCAACTACTCTCGTTTTGCTAATTTACACAAATTAAAAAGTGAACTCTGCAGCAAATCTTAAAACATACCTAAATATGTAAGATAGCATAATTAGAATCACAATCGCGACATGATAACTCATTGACACTCCAAAGTTGGATCTTCGCGTTTCCCAAAAAACCAAAGCAAAATATGGAGTGTGTGTAAAATCCAGCAGCATACATGTACAACCCCTTCAATTTCAACCTGAAATTTCAAAAAGAACCGTCATTAAACCGATTAAACCCATTAGCATTTCAGTATGACACACATGGAACTCACGTAATCTTCTGGTCAGGCCAAACCTAATCTCCTGGTCCGACCCAAAAGTATCTAGTATTAGTAAACCAAGGTTCATCATAGGTTACGTATACAGCCAGAATCTCACCTGAAAGAAAGTAAACACATTTCCATGCCGACTCCTTGATTTTTCGTTGGAGCTGAAGAGCATGCATCCTTTGTGGTCGATTTTGCTATCGGAACCGTAACTGAACAAACACGATCGATATAGCTGACATGGCTACGACATGCGAAATGAGCTAGGCTTTGCTGAACGAAAGTTACTATGCGAAGACACGTCTTCATGACGTTGAAAAATACCTCCATGAAAAAGAAAAAAACTCAACTTGTGACGCATTGCGAAAGTCGTAACACAACCACCATAGCGATTTGTTAGATGCGAATGAGGTACTCAGGCGAACAATGTCCAACGGTGGTGTATGGGGTGCACCAAGTGCGAAGTACACCCTGTTGCGGCAGGGTTGCCTCAATTAAGGTGGCTCTTATACCAAGTTAAGAATAATAAAGCAGGAAAGTGAATTGTGGAATTTTCTGTATATATCAATATATAAATAAAAAATACATCAACCTATTTATAGGCTTTATTAGATAAGTATTATAAGATAATATCTCAATCAAGAAATGCATAATCAAAAAGATATATACGTGCAATCTTGAGAAATCGGATAATTAACAAAATTATTAAAATATCTGTAAAAAATGAAACTATCCTAGAGAAATCCCTAATTATCTTTAACAAAGAAGTTCAATTGAACAATTAAGGGTGCGAATGATAACCATTATCTTTATATATTTTTCTATTTTTCTGTTTCCGGGAATAGATTTCAAACACAAATCCGTTTGACAACGCAATTTCATTTTTTTATTTTGGAGACAAATTTTTAGCCTTGAAATAGGTTTGGACTAGAAATGAGAAGTAAATTTTTTTTTCTATTTGTGGAACAGAAACAAAAATAACAACTCTCTTATTGCTTGCCCTCGCCGCCCGCCCTCGCCCAACGCTGCTCGCCCTCGCCCGCCACTACCCACTGGCCGTTCATCACTGCCGGCTACCAAGAACAAAAATTTAAGAAATTTAAGAATAACCTATCAAACAAATTTTTATCCAAAAATAGAAATTTTGTGTCGTTATCAAATGTCATTTTTTGTTCAGAAACTCGTCGAGGGAATAGAAATAGATTTAGCTAGAAATAGCGTGTTGACACCTAAATTTTGACGCGTCATTTATTGTAATTTGCATAAAAAAATTAGGGATTAAAATTTTAATCCCTAAACAAAAATATTTAAATTGCATAACATATAGTTTAGGTTCATGTTAATTTAATTGCATTTTGCATCGGACCGACGATGGCGAGCGAGCTGAAAATTCGTCGAACAAATTGGATCGCTCGAGAATGCAAGGGCCGGGGATCTCAATGTCAAACGGGCTCGGTTGATTTAATTTGGGCTCAATTTGATATGTTTGGTTTAATTAATTAAAACTTAGGTTAATTCAGCCCATCATGTTAATTAATTAAATCAGCCCATTCGGGTTTAATTAAACCTAAGCCCACTAGGATTAGAAAACCCATCTATCTTGACCTAGATTAGTGATATATATATACATGTTATTAGGTCAGAATAGGGGGGCTCTCAGAATTTTCAGAAATCAGATTTTTGGAGAGACGCAAGAGAATTTTCGGAGAACGGAAATTCGGAGAAATCGGCCACAAAGAAAAGAGAGGAAAGAAGAACATTCAAGTCGACACAATTGACATCCACAGCCACCGTCAACAGAGAAGGCTTGCGGAGAAGAAAGCCAAAAGAAAAGTCAAAGGGGATGGCTTTTCTGCAGAAGACTTGGACACACACAAATTGAGAGAAAAGAAAATCGTGAGAGTGAGGGGAGAAGTTCTGGACGAAGCCTCACGCACCACCGATTTGCTGCTTCCCTTGCTCTGCAAACCAACGCCATACCTAGCCGAGAAGTCCCTGTACCAGTCGCAATTCTTTTTGTCTCGCCAAGCATCGACGAAGATCCCTGTACCTCCCACAACCACCGACAACGTCTCCTTCAATTCGTCTTGCACTACCTGCATCTGTGATTTCTCGGTTTCTTGGTCTTTTTCTGTGGTGTTGCTAGTGATTTACAGAGAGATACGTGGAGGCACAAGAGGAAGACCGCTCTCTCAAATCACCATCATGACCTCACTTTGAGTTTTTTAATTATTATTCTCTCTTGATCATCCACTAACCATGAAGAAATTTGCAGAGGAGAAGCCGACATACGCATGGGACAATTCACAAAGAGATAATTAGAGACCATAAAAACCCTTTCTTCTTATTGGAGAGTAGGCCCACTTTGAAGACATCGGCAAGACTCGAAAAGGAAAGGAGAAAGAGCAATCAATCCTAAGCCACAATCGCGAGCATCCCCGAGAGTACTCCCCATCGCGTCCAATCGAGATCGACGCCTGTTGCCGCGCACTCCGCCGGAGCCCCATCGAACAGTCGCCGGACAGCCTTGTTGCCGCTGTCCACGCCCTTTGTCGCCTTGCCGTGAGCCCCGTCGGCGAGCCGTGATCCCGTCGTAGTCGGTCGTCGCAATCCGATCCGCAGTCGATCCCGATCCCGAACCGAATTCGAAATTTGGAAGTTATCCAAATTAGGTAATGACATTATCCGATGCACTTTTGAATATCTAATTTCCTAGTTTGAATTGTTTGGAATATTTCGTGATTATCGTGTGAATATTTAGGTATCTTCAGATAATGTTTGATATATCCGCGATATTTTCAAATATTCAAATTAGGAAAATTTCCTAATTTTAGCAACGTATCGGGACGACTATCCGACCTTAACCCTAAGGTCCGATACGCGGCGGTACGGAAAATCATTATCCTATTTATAACCACTTGAATATGATAATGGTTTTGATGCGCTTTCCAAATTTGAATATTCGGCTTTCCGTCGATATCTATAACCCTTTAGATATGACCGACAGTTCGAATTTTGTGCCTAATCCAAGTTTGAATCAAATTTGGCGGATCGCGTGGTTGATTTGAGCTTGATTGTTATCCATGTTTATTTAATTGTTTTCCTTTTCAAATAAACAGAAAAATTCAAAAAAAATCTGTTTTGTTATTTAAATTAGAATTTTTGCATGACTAGGAATTTTGAATATATCTAGAGGATAAAATAATTATTTAATTTAAATTAGGACGTGAGACGATCTAGTTCCTAGTTTAAATTAAGTAATGTTCTAATTCTAATAGATTATTTGAGCAATTTAATAATTCCGAATTTTACATAAAAATCCCAAAAAATAAGTCATTCTAAAAAAAGAGAATCATCTTAGATTGCATGTTATTTTAGGCATTTTTATTAATTCCGAATTTCGATGAGAAAATACCAAAAAAATATATCATTGCACGTCATTAAAATTAGGTCACATTGTCACATGACATATAGTATGCATGTTAGGTTGCATTATTTTGCATGTCATATTTGCACGTCATTGCATATAGTTTAAGTTTCATTTAATAAAGTGAAAATCCAAAAAGAAATTGAGTGAATGCTTGTTAATTAGAAATCATATTAGGGTGTTTGATGTGATTTTTCGCTAACAACGCAGACGCTTGCTGGATTCGAGGTAAGTTGTTCTCCTAAGCTTGCAATTTATTTAATGCTTTGATTATTGGGTGTTAAATTGGTGGTTTGCGCACCCGCATGAACACCTCACATGTTAGTACCTAAGTTAAAATGGATCCAAACTGCCTGTCAAAACATTTTTGAAATGAAAAGGTACCGAAAGGGCGTTAGACTAGATCTAGCGTAATCAAGTCCCCGGACTTAGAATCTCTGGTTCGTAGGAATAAAACATATCTCCCTATGTTTTATTTAGGTTTCTAATCGACCTACCGTCAATAGATTAGTGGCGACTCCAAGCATGAAAACGATTGCATGTTAAAAACTGAAACTCTAAGTTGCGAATTGGTAGGACTTGGGAGGGTCCGAGTTAAGATTAATCTTAATAATCCATTAGCCCGATAAAAATGACAAAAATTTTTTAGGATCGCGACAGCTTGGCGACTCCGCTGGGGATATTGAGTTAAAACTCTTAGTGGACTTAGGCCAATTTTTCATTTCAAAAATAATTTTTGTTTGGCAGCGAGGATCCCAGGTATGTCCCTAACATTTTAAGGTGTTAAATGTTTTTGCAGTATGGGAGGTATAAGGGAGAAGTGCTTGCTAACCTTTGTTTTGCAGGGAGATGGTTGAATGTATGGTTTAGTTTATGCACGAAGCGCTGTTTGATATAAACTGTTGTGCATGCCTTACATTTACACTACACCGCACACACTACCCGCTGCCGGACCTGGGCGGCATAGGTTTAGGATGGTACTGAGATAGTGGACACCCCGACCAAAACCATATGGTATGGGTCGCCCTCCTCGGTCCCGAAATTTTTTTCATGGTGTCATTGAGTACCCACCACGGTTGTATCCCACTCAACCCGGGTCGGCTCTTTGACCAAGCCGGAGTCAGGGGAATCCTAGCCTAACCACCACCATGACTGGTTTAGCTTGGTAATCCTCTCGTCTCCATTTTGTAAGCCAGAGTCTAGGTAGAAATCGAACCTCACATTTCATGCGCATGTCTGTGTGATTGCCATCATTTTATCGGGTGAAGTAAGTTTTCTAATCCCATGCTTTGCAATTTACTTACTTTTTCATACATTTTGGTCGGTCCATGACAGGTCTAAGTCGATTGGAATTTTTGAAAGTAAAATTCATTGAATTTTTTTCAAAAGGAAAGAAAAAGGAAAAATAAAGCTTTGAAAAGAAATTACTTTCAATTATTTTCCTAGGTCTGTCATAATTCATTATTTCCTAAGAAATTTGCCATCATTTTCACAAATACATGGAGTAATGAAAAATGTCATGAAAAATGGGAACAAAAAGGGACGGTTAGACCAATATCATGGATCGACGTGCGATTTTGCTTGACACTTACGTATGCCTATTTCATCCAAATTAGGTAATTTGCCACGGATCCTCCTCATCCTCATAATACTCGATCGGTGACCAAAATAAGGATGGCCAATCAAGCTGAGATTGCAGCCATGATCGACGAAAAGCTAAAGGAACATATGAATGCAATCAATGAGCAAATCACGGCTGCCATGTCACGCCCCGACCTCCCCGGCACGCGAAACCCCGCTCGAGGGTCGATAAGAATATAACACGACGTCCCAGGACGCATCGTCGGCGACCCATTTCCCATAGCAGAGTATAAAGCACAAGCGGAAGCAAGAATTTAAAACAAATACCCGTACAACATAAATGTGAGAACCAAGGGCAACAACATAAAGAGAATCGAGGCAACGTACACATCCATAACTAAGAACAACCAAAATCATCCTTACATTGTTCCAAAAGAACGACCCTAGAAATAAAGTGCAATCAAAAGAGAGACAACAGCCAACGGTAGAGGGTCCTAAATCTCAAAAAGTGCCTATCCTCATAAATAGATAACCGAGCCTAGTCTAGGGTACCCAATCGGGATCTGAGCCATCGGACTCGGACGAGCTGTCTGGTATCTCTGAATCCTCGCTAGGAACCTCCTCCTCGGACTCCTCGGTGTCCATCGGTACGGTCTCGTCAACCTCCATGGGCTCCGCCACTGGATCCTCCACGACTGGCTCGTGATCTATACCTCCTAATTCCTCGTCTTCGGCAGGCTCGTACCAGGCAAAAGGACCTATAGTCTCATCCAAACTCATCTCGGAATCCACGACCTCACCGCTCGGGCATTGTGGATCAAGCTGGCCCTCTATGGTGAACGGGACATCCATGGTACGGAGGGGCCCATACTCCTCTCCCCAACGGTCCCGGAAGCACCAGGCTACATACTCATGAACTTCAGGATGTGTCGTGCCTACGTCTACGGTTATCATCGAATAATGCCTCATGTAAACTTCATTGTTCGCCACCGGGAATTCAACCATCGTATGCTCATACTCTAAAGGGATCCCGAAGCGAATCGGAATAGGCGGTCGGTTCATGGGCGCGGGTCTGAAAGGTTGGGTTATAAAAACCGTGAGACACATCTCAGTGAGTGCAAACTCCTAAACCTAAATTAGGCTAACATGCATCTCCTGACGGGAAAAACAATAGCACGCATATATAACAATGACTTAGGCCCGTAGGCCCAAATCGGCATATCAATGACCCTGCAGGTTAGATAATCCCATAATATTACAAATCACAAGCGGCATCCTCGACCAGGCGTACGTCACACGTATGCTCAAAACCTTTCGTGACAATTCCAAGTATGGTTCACCGAGTCACACAATTCAGCACGCTAACTCATGCATTCATATGCATGCAAATGCCACTAACATGCCATGCCCACCATCCAATTTCTATGGCATCCGGGCACAAACTTCCATTCGTGTTCCGATTATAGAGTGAAATCTACTTAGACACGTCCCATACCATGTCCAGCGGATTCCAATGCATAATCAGACACTATGCATCACACGTTAACATTTATTCCATTATTCGACCCGAAGGCCCGATCCGAAGATCCAGTCCGAAGACCAATCACAACACTCCGTGGCCAGCGTAGAGACGCCCCAGGCCCAGTGTCTCTAGCCCGCGTCCTTACGCATCAGGCGCAACACCGATCTCCTTTACAAACCAGAGCCCGCGTAAACGCATCAGGATGGTTGTCTTCCGGACGTACCGGGCATCGTCCTGCTCTAAAGTGCATGAGGACGGCACACCCCGCGTAAACGCATCAGGGCGAAAGTGATCACACATTCACACAACCGATTTTATCTGAACCCCGCGTAAACGCATCAGAGCATAATTAGGTGATCACATGTCTATGGCATACACGCATTCTCGCACGATTTCCACAAGCCTCATACTCGGCATGCATAATGTGTAGCCATGCAGTTCCGCACACGAATGTTGGTGCAATGTATTATGACATAATGTCCCGCACAATTCAATGTCACACTTCCATGTTCAATAATCACGTCATATGCTCAATTGGCCCAATCAACACCATGGGACATCACATGCGAGATTAGCACCTATGACGTATTCGGGCATCATTATGTACATTGGCAAATCACAAGTCACATTTCACAAATGTCGGCCATACGAACATACGGCATGGTAGACTCCATTACACCACAGTCTGCAAACCGACACATAACTCAATCATCCCGGCAATCCCGGCACTCAAGTCCATTCGAACCTCAATCTACCATGTAATTAGCCGATAAATTCAATGTGGACAGCAACTTAATTCAATCATCCCGAGCTCTAATTTCTCTTCTAAACATGCTTCGTCACTTACTAACCATTTCCTGACACCTACCATTAACACCTAAATTTACACGAACCCTAATCGACACTAACCGATTAACCGACACCCTAAGCCCATCTAAAGACGCATAATTGTCCTAATCGGGGTTTAGAGGTTTCCACCCACCTCGATCCAACGTTCGGGCGACGGGGAACGGCGGCCGATCACCGGTACACGGTGGAACCGGCGGCACACTTCCCAAGGAGGCGGCGGCGAGCGACGGCCGGCTGTTCACAACAGCCACGGCCGGCGGCTCACGGCCGGCGAGGCTGCTGATCACGGCGAGGGTGGCTGGACGGACGGCCGAGCAGCACGGGAAGCTGCTGCTCACGGCGGTGCACGGCGGACGGCGGTCTCGGCGGTGAGCGGCGGCGGCGGACTGTTCCGGCGAAGGGAAACACAGAACAGCGAATGGCGGGGGAGAGGACGGTTCGGCTGAGTGGTGGTGACGGCGAGCAGCAGACGGTCCGGCGGCGGCGTGCGGCGGCGACCGGCGGTCTGCTCCGGCGAAGGACAGAACAGGGGGCGTCGGAGGGAAAGTAGAGAGAGACGGCTAGGGAGACGACGGAGGACAGCCACCACGGCGGCGGCGGACGGCGGCGTGCAGCAGCGAACGGCTCCGGCGGTCTCCCCGGCGAACGGCGAACGATCAGCCTGGCCTTCCTCAGCTGACCGGCGCCGGTTCTTGCTACATGCAGGTGAGAATGAGGGGAGACGGAGGCGAGACGGAGGGGAATGGCCAGGGGCGACGGCGTGCAGCGGCGGTCACGGCGCCACGGCGGCGGCGGCGCTTCCCGACGGCGAGCGAACAGCCTTCTTCCCTAGGCTGACCGGCGTCCAACTCCCTTGCATGCAGCCGGAGAGAGGAGAAGGGAGGAGAGGGACGGTAAGGGGAGGCTGCGACGGCGGGCACAGCGGGCGGCGGTGCACGGCGGCGGGAGGTGAACGGTCAGCTTGCTTCTCCTTGGCTGACCGGCACCGAACTCCTCTGCATGCGGCTGAAGGGGAGAGGAAACGGAGGGGACAACGGTGAGGGGGCGACGGTGGCGCACGGCGGCGGCCTTGGCGAGCGGCGACGGCTCGGCGGAGGCGCGGCCGAGCTGGCCTTGGCGACGGCGGAGCTGTTTCGGTGCTCACCCAGCTGCATGCACCGAGAGAAAGAGAGAGAGGGAGAGAGAGAGTCGGCGGACGGGAGAGAGGGACGGTGGTGTACGGCGGCTGTGCTGGCTGGTGGTGGCTGATCCGGCGGGCGGTGGACGGCGGCGTGAGGCCGAGAGGGAGAGAGAGACACGGATGGGAGAGAGGGTGGGTGAGCCGAGTGAGAAGGAGAGTGGGCGTGAGAGAGAGAGTGAGTGAGAGGAAGTGTGATGTGATATGTGTGATCATGGATTTGCATATGGGAGAGGAATAGGTAGAGTGTGAGTTTCATTTCCATCATGATTTGCATGGGGAAGGGGGGTGTTGACAAGTGTCACACCCCCACCAGAATTTCAAATTTCGGAATTGGAGGGGGCATAGGGGCAAATCCGACATTAATTTCCGGTACCGGGTTGGAACGCTAATTTTCCGACCGTATATGCCCTATATACATATGGCCAGCTTAATTTGACGTCGTCCTCGTAAAAACTATCCCGAGATTCACGAAAATCGCTCTCGATGTCCGGATTAAAATTCACGATCAAATTGTCAAATTTCACATTTCTAAATCTCTTACTAACGAGGGGCCGTTTAGAATTTACGCGTATCGACCTTGGTTTGTCCGAGTCGTAGCGAGCTCGATCGTCGAGAGAACGAGAGGAATTATCACTAGTTCCGATAATACGACCATCCGGTTCGGAAGATCGGTTCACACCGGCCCAAAATAGTTCCTCGTCATTCTTCTAAATCAAGCTTAACTCGCGACTCGGGTCCGTGGTCCACGTACCTATTCCTGGTTGGCCATTCTCATTTGGTCAGTATCCCGAGAGTGATCAGCTCCGGGTGAGACTTGCGAAAATGAAATATCGAATAATACTCGTTTTATTCATTCCAGAGATCGAGTCGAATTTCGGGATGTTACATGCCATGTCCAAAATGATGGGTGATTTCATGACCAAACAGCAGCAGATCAATGTTGCCTCTCAACCGAAGATTCCACCTCCAACTCGTCAAGGCCTCCGCCTTGACAAATCTCTTGCAGTGAACACTAATCCAACCCTTCAACCGGATGATGTTGTTCTGATTGACACCAGTGCTTCACCGTTGGTCCCTGTTCTTCAGTCACCCCCCAATGATGAAAATGCCAAGTTACTGGCTAAGCTCGACCAGAGATTACGTGAAGTGGAGGGAACTCAAAGAGTTCCGGCTATTGATTTGTCTATTTTTACCCGAGTCCAAGTGCCCGAAAAGTTCAAGATGCCAGCATTCGAGAAGTATGACGGCACCTCAAATCCAATTCAGCACATCGATATGTACCAGGGACTCATGAACAGATATGTTTCTAACGGGCCTCTGATGATCCAAACCTTCCAAGCAAGCTTGAAGGATGCTGCAATGAGGTGGTATACCAACCACCAGATCAACCGGAATGACTCGTGGGAAGAGGTGGCGAACCTTTTCGTCAAGCACTTTAAATTCAGTCTCGATGTCACCATTACGAGAGAAGATCTGGAGAGAGCCGAACAGAAGAAGGGTGAGACTCTGAAGGAGTATGCCACTCGCTGGAGGAACATGGCGGGGCAGATCATGCCGGAACCCACAGAACGTGACCTAATGAAGCTGTTCGTGTCCACCCTACCGCAGCCGGTTCGTTCACGAATGTTAGTGACGGCCGCCCAATCTTTTGGCCAACTGATAGCCATGGGGGAGGAGATTGAGACCGGGCTCAAGAAGGGATGGTACGGTGAATCAGGTTCATCGGCCAAGAGGTTTACTAATAAGAAGGACAAAGAACCTGTCCCCGAAGTCAACATGACTTATTTGCAGAAACCGCCAGCTCAAACCCCGAAGCTACAATTCAACACCCAGCATACAACTTCTTATGGACGACAAGGCCAGCAGGATCCGCGCCCGCAGCGCAAACTTCGCCAGTTCACCCCACTTCCTGGGACGTTATCTCAAGTACTAGCAGTCCTAAGAAAGAAGAACTTGCTAGGCTCGGAACCGCAAAGAGCTAACGCCGCTGGCTATGCAAAGTATGATCCGTCGAAGAAATGCGATTACCATAGAGGTGAGGTAGGGCATTCGACTGATGATTGCCAAATACTCAAACATCGAGTGCAGGATCTACTTGACACTGGAGCGTTTGCGCTACAGCCAGCTAGTAAGCCCAATGTGCAGAACAATTCACTCCCTGATCATTCGAACAGTGTAAATGTTGTCCTTGGTCCGGGAGTCAAGCAGGTTCGAGGCTTCAGGGTCTCTCTTGAAGATATCTTTGATGCTCTAGTCCTTTCTGATTAAGCGTCTCTCATTTAATGTGATCAAATTGTCAAAAGGACGAAATGATTGTTCTTATTGATAAATTCCCCAATGAAGCTTGGTAAGGCAAGCAGATTCATGTTTTCTCTACCTCTGCGCATGTGGTATTTTGACATTTTCTCAGGTAAGAATAGGAGCGATATCATTGGCTCCGTCATAAGAAGAATTCAGGTACGTTTGCTACTTATTCTTCGTCGTTTCTCTTTTCAAAATATAATTTCTCACCTGGTGTTGCCAAGTGGAGTACGCGGCACACCCTATCTTTTGTTCGCCTAACAGAATAGGCACCATACTTTCATACTTTTATGTTCGCCAAGTGGAGTACGCGGCGACATGGTGTTGCCAAGTGGAGTACGCGGTACACCCCAATTGATGTTGCTGAGTGGAGTACGAAGCACATCCTATTTCATGTTCGCCAAGTGGAGTACGCGGCGGCATGGTTTTTCATGATGTTGCCAAGTGGAGTACGCGACACATCCCATTTTATGTTTGCCAAGTGGAGTACGAGGCATCATAATTTCCTATTTGGTGTTGCTAAGTGGAGTACGAAGCACACCCCAATTGATGTTGCTGAGTGGAGTACGAAGCACATCCCTTTTCATGTCCGCCAAGTGGAGTACGCGGCGGCATGGTGTTGCTAAGTGGAGTACGAAGCACACCCCAATTGATGTTGCTGAGTGGAGTACGAAGCACATCTTATTTTCATGTTCGCCAAGTGGAGTACGCGACGGCATGGTGTTGCCAAGTGGAGTACGCGGCACACCCCAATTGATGTTGCTGAGTGGAGTACGAAGCACATCCCTTTTCATGTCCGCCAAGTGGAGTACGCGGCGGCATGGTGTTGCTAAGTGGAGTACGAAGCACACCCCAATTGATGTTGCTGAGTGGAGTACGAAGCACATCTTATTTTCATGTTCGCCAAGTGGAGTACGCGGCGGCATGGTGTTGCCAAGTGGAGTACGCGACACACCCCAATTGATGTTGCTGAGTGGAGTACGAAGCACATCCCATCTCATGTTCACCTAGCAGGATAGGTGGCATAATATCCCAGTCTTTTGTTCGTCTAGCAGGATAGACCATGTAACACCCCAGTCTTTTGTTCGTCTAGCAGGATAGACGACGTAATATCCAGTCTCATGTTCACCTAGCAGGATAGGTGGCATAATACCCCAGTTTTTTGTTCGTCTAGCAGGATAGACGACGTAACACACCAGTCTCATTGTTCGTCTAGCAGGATAGACGGCATAATATCCAGTCTCATGTTCGTCTAGCAGGATAGACGGCGTAATATCCAGTCCTTTGATAGCCTAGCAGGATAGGCGGTGTAATAATTAGTCCTCTGTTCACCTAGCAGGATAGGTGGCATAACATCCCGTTTCATGTTCGTCTAGCAGGATAGACGGCACAACTCTTCATTTGGTGTTGCCAAGTGGAGTACGCGGCACACCCTATCTCATTTTATGTTCGCCTAGCAGGATAGGCGACATAGTTTCTCAATTGGTGTCGCTAAGTGGAGTACGAAGCACACCAATCAATATATCCCTTTCTTCATATCATGCGCTATTTCGCATCTGTAGGAAACTACAGGTAACAGATAGGCAATCAAGTACTTCGAAAACCTTACTTCCAGTTGACCAGAAGTTTGGAGATTGAGGGAATTCTCAGCATTATAAAGCTTTCATTCACTTGGATGCTTTTTGTGCGATCCGTATGCAAGACTCTTTCACCGCTCCGCATGAAGTGAGAAGCCTTAGCATACGTTCCTTATTGCTTGCATATCATGCATCATTACATAAAAAAAAATCATCATCATCATTCATCATTTTGCATAGTTTAAATTTAGGTCTCAGTCTTTGAGCGAAACCTCTGCGAGCCTCCACTCAAAGAGGGGCAGCTGTTGACACCTAAATTTTGACGCGTCATTTAGTGTAATTTGCATAAAAAAATTAGGGATTAAAATTTTAATCCCTAAACAAAAATATTTAAATTGCATAACATATAGTTTAGGTTCATGTTAATTTAATTGCATTTTGCATCGGACCGACGATGGCGAGCGAGCTGAAAATTCGTCGAACAAATTGGATCGCTCGAGAATACAAGGGCCGGGGATCTCAATGTCAAACGGGCTCGGTTGATTTAATTTGGGCTCAATTTGATATGTTTGGTTTAATTAATTAAAACTTAGGTTAATTCAGCCCATCATGTTAATTAATTAAATCAGCCCATTCGGGTTTAATTAAACCTAAGCCCACTAGGATTAGAAAACCCATCTAACTTGATCTAGATTAGTGATATATATACATGTTATTAGGTCAGAATAGGGGGGCTCTCAGAATTTTCAGAAATCAGATTTTTGGAGAGACGCAAGAGAATTTTCGGAGAACGGAAATTCGGAGAAATCGGCCACAAAGAAAAGAGAGGAAAGAAGAACATTCAAGTCGACACAATTGACATCCTCAGCCACCGTCAACAGAGAAGGCTTGCGGAGAAGAAAGCCAAAAGAAAAGTCAAAGGGGATGGCTTTTCTGCAGAAGACTTGGACACACACAAATTGAGAGAAAAGAAAATCGTGAGAGTGAGGGGAGAAGTTCTGGACGAAGCCTCACGCACCACCGATTTGCTGCTTCCCTTGCTCTGCAAACCAACGCCATACCTAGCCGAGAAGTCCCTGTACCAGTCGCAATTCTTTTTGTCTCGCCAAGCATCGACGAAGATCCCTGTACCTCCCACAACCACCGACAACGTCTCCTTCAATTCGTCTTGCACTACCTGCATCTGTGATTTCTCGGTTTCTTGGTCTTTTTCTGTGGTGTTGCTAGTGATTTACAAAGAGATACGTGGAGGCACAAGAGGAAGACCGCTCTCTCAAATCACCATCATGACCTCACTTTGAGTTTTTTAATTATTATTCTCTCTTGATCATCCACTAACCATGAAGAAATTTGCAGAGGAGAAGCCGACATACGCGTGGGACAATTCACAAAGAGATAATTAGAGACCATAAAAACCCTTTCTTCTTATTGGAGAGTAGGCCCACTTTGAAGACATCGGCAAGACTCGAAAAGGAAAGGAGAAAGAGCAATCAATCCTAAGCCACAATCGCGAGCATCCCCGAGAGTACTCCCCATCGCGTCCAATCGAGATCGACGCCTGTTGCCGCGCACTCCGCCGGAGCCCCATCGAACAGTCGCCGGACAGCCTTGTTGCCGCTGTCCACGCCCTTTGTCGCCTTGCCGTGAGTCCCGTCGGCGAGCCGTGATCCCGTCGTAGTCGGTCGTCGCAATCCGATCCGCAGTCGATCCCGATCCCGAACCGAATTCGAAATTTGGAAGTTATCCAAATTAGGTAATGACATTATCCGATGCACTTTTGAATATCTAATTTCCTAGTTTGAATTGTTTGGAATATTTCGTGATTATCGTGTGAATATTTAGGTATTTTCAGATAATGTTTGATATATCCGCGATATTTTCAAATATTCAAATTAGGAAAATTTCCTAATTTAGCAACGTATCGGGACGACTATCCGACCTTAACCCTAAGGTCCGATACGCGGCGGTACGGAAAATCATTATCCTATTTATAATCACTTGAATATGATAATGGTTTTGATGCGCTTTCCAAATTTGAATATTCGGCTTTCCGTCGATATCTATAACCCTTTAGATATGACCGACAGTTCGAATTTTGTGCCTAATCCAAGTTTGAATCAAATTTGGCGGATCGCGTGGTTGATTTGAGCTTGATTGTTATCCATATTTATTTAATTGTTTTCCTTTTCAAATAAACAGAAAAATTCAAAAAAAATCTGTTTTGTTATTTAAATTAGAATTTTTGCATGACTAGGAATTTTGAATATATCTAGAGGATAAAATAATTATTTAATTTAAATTAGGACGTGAGACGATCTAGTTCCTAGTTTAAATTAAGTAATGTTCTAATTCTAATAGATTATTTGAGCAATTTAATAATTCCGAATTTTACATAAAAATCCCAAAAAATAAGTCATTCTAAAAAAAGAGAATCATCTTAGATTGCATGTTATTTTAGGCATTTTTATTAATTCCGAATTTCGATGAGAAAATACCAAAAAAATATATCATTGCACGTCATTAAAATTAGGTCACATTGTCACATGACATATAATATGCATGTTAGGTTGCATTATTTTGCATGTCATATTTGCACGTCATTGCATATAGTTTAAGTTTCATTTAATAAAGTGAAAATCCAAAAAGAAATTGAGTGAATGCTTGTTAATTAGAAATCATATTAGGGTGTTTGATGTGATTTTTCGCTAACAACGCAGACGCTTGCTGGATTCGAGGTAAGTTGTTCTCCTAAGCTTGCAATTTATTTAATGCTTTGATTATTGGGTGTTAAATTGGTGGTTTGCGCACCCGCATGAACACCTCACATGTTAGTACCTAAGTTAAAATGGATCCAAACTGCCTGTCAAAACATTTTTGAAATGAAAAGGTACCGAAAGGGCGTTAGACTAGATCTAGCGTAATCAAGTCCCCGGACTTAGAATCTCTGGTTCGTAGGAATAAAACATATCTCCCTATGTTTTATTTAGGTTTCTAATCGACCTACCGTCAATAGATTAGTGGCGACTCCAAGCATGAAAACGATTGCATGTTAAAAACTGAAACTCTAAGTTGCGAATTGGTAGGACTTGGGAGGGTCCGAGTTAAGATTAATCTTAATAATCCATTAGCCCGATAAAAATGACAAAAATTTTTTAGGGTCGCGACATAGAGCGAGGAAGAGAATGGTTATCATTCGTGCCCTAAATGTTTGTTTCTCATATTTGTTTTTACAAAAAATGTAAGGGCCCATTTGGCATGTAGGTAGTTTTTGTAATTTTCATCTAAGTGAAAAGAAAATAAAAAATCTTCTGTTTTCAATTTCCTTCTTATTTATGACAAAAAAAAGAAATTTTTTAAACGTCTTTGATTGTTGAAAGCAGGAATACTCTCAATAGAAAGTAAAATTTGGAAAGGTGTTTGGTTGGATTGTTTTCAAAATAAAGAAATCTGCGAAAATGATTTTAAAAACATATTTCGTTTTATATTTTTCTTTCCAATTTAGTATTTGACAGTATAATCGCTGAAATTAACTTTATCATTTAGTTATGTGAACATTATGAAGAAATTAACATGAGTGTTTTGAACTTGATGGATCAACTAGTACATATCACTCTTACCAAAAAAACAAAAACTAGTACAAATCATTTAAGTCAAAATTGGCACATGTTCTGAATCTCTCGTATCTTGAAAGCATCTTAGATTTGTGGGGAAAAAACTTATTAAAAATGAATATCATGAAAACAATGTTTGATCTCATTGGTTTTTAGATAAATATCCAGACAGAATGTCTTATATCAATTTGAAAAAATAATGAATCAGTGTGAATAACATGAGTAAAGTAAGAAAATTACGAAATAATGGATCTTTAAATTACATTAAGTATACTTAATCTGGAATATTATTTGTCAAATTTGTGGAGTAGGCTATTTTCTTCTCATCCCTCTTTTCTGTTCTTCTGTTTTTGGCTGGCACTTTTTTTTTTTAATATTTGTTATTAGTTGTCAAAATTTGTATTTTCTTCTTTTTCAGAAAAAATTCACAAAAACACCAAATTATGTCCACTATAACACATTTACCTAAACTTTTTCATGACATCATAAATCCCAAACCTGTACCCATGTGACACATTTATCCTAAATTTTTTTAGTGACATCATAAAACCTCAAATTTATATCCGTGTGACATATTTACCCAAAACTTATAGCCGTTCGATATATTTACCATCCGTCAAAATTCCATTAACGAATACCACTAAAAATATTATGTAGCTACCGACATGGACAATGAAAAGTAAACGGTATTGCTGCGCTTACATGACAAAAATATGTCAACTCATTATTAGCTTTTTTTCTCATTTCTTTTTTTCTTTTTTTTTAACTTCCTCCTACATTTTCTTCCTCGGTTTGGTGATGGCGAGGATGGAGGCGATGGCGATGGTAAGGGCGGCGGCGGTGACGAGGGCAGCAGTAAAGACAAATGAGGAAGGAAAAAAGAATCTCGACGGAGGGTAAATGTGTTGCGCATATCTAACTTTGAGATTTTTGGTGTTGTAAAAAATATTCAAATAATTGTCATGTGAATACAAGTCTAGGATTTTTTGTATTACAAAAAAACATTTGGGGTGAATATGTCACATGAGCACAAATTCCGTGTAAATTTGTTACATAGGTACAAATTTTAGGTTTTTGATATAAAAAAATGTTTGAAGTAAATATGACACGATGGACATAATTTGAAGTTTTTGATGGGGTTTATCTTTTCTCTAATATTCTTGCCGTTTCGATTTTCTTGGTTATCTTCTTTCTTTTCCCGTTCTTTCTTTTATCTCTGAGTTCAGTCCGCCGTAGCCACTGCTAGAACTACTGACAACCACAAGCTCCAGCAGATGGGTTTGGCCGCCGACGAACCAACAGCTTTCTGAGGAAGAGACAAGCTCTGCTGAATCAATGACGGTCACCGGCGCCGAAAGAGGCGATGAACTTGCCCCGTCCATTTCATCACAGTCTGAATGATTGGTGGAGAGAAATACAGAGGGAGCGCACGCTCAAGTATAAACGGGGAAGCAGAGTGATTCGCGGCCATTAAAAACACTGAAAACGACTTTGAGTAGTCTTTACTCTCCATGACAAAAAATTTAACTCCTCATTTTGCATTTCAAACTAGCCAGTGTTGTTTCTTCAGGAAGAAAATACATACTGCTATTTCATTGCCCAAAGAATTACGTGTTGCTATCCCGACATGCATTCTCTTCGTGAAACCAGACGAGACACCGATCCATTTCCTAAGAATTCTACCCAACAATGCATATGTTTGTTATGAATTTGTCCGACTCAAATCTCATGTTTGATTTTTTGAATGACTCATGTAGCTCCTCATTCTCTTTGCTTTTTTGTTTTTCTTGTCTTCTCCCTGTTTTCAGTTCTTTTCATTATCATCTCAGATCTCTTGTCGTCGTCAATAAGAGTACTATTTCTACCAACCCCCGCAAGGTACTCAATTCTGTACAATGAAAGACACAGATGCATTTGAATGGTTCAAATGCATGCTTCAAGCTATAACAGCAGAAGATCATAACTAACATAATGCACCCAATTTAATTGAAATCCACTGCATATGTGTCTCGCTAAGCACCAATCATGAATCAATGTAAAAAGAGAGAGATGCCGATTGATCTATGATCGCGGACAAGGGGGCATGTCCGGGGGCATGTCGCGCATGCTCGTTTCCTTAGTGGGACCATTCGAAACGATGAAAGCCATGGCCATTCCCCAGCTCGCATGGCGTTCCAGATGACAGTGCATGAACCAGACTCCTGAGAAACGTGCCCAAGAAATTAGCTTGTACACAAATATTGGCGGTAAAAAGAGAAATACTACTCCAACTCCATAAATTCAAAACCAGTTTCACTTTGATATTAGTGCATACTAGTCGCTTTCCTGCTTCCGTGGGTTTATAGGAAAAACTAGCACAAGTTCCTCAAAGCCATGACTTGATAATATACTACTGTCAATGATAATTGCATATGCACTCATGTCATTTTGATAGGTGAAAGTACCTGGATTATCGGCTTTGAATCTTATGGTTGCCCATCCATTTTTTGGTAGTGTGACGGTGTTGATTTTGGGTGGATGGGTCAAATTGTATGTCGGTATGCTCATGTTCGGAGAGAAATTCCCGCGACCAAAACCGACCAGGTAAAAGCTATAACCGTGTAAGTGCATTGGGTGGTTCTCCGCAGCGGGGATATTAGTCCCCTGGAAGATTAATTCGACCTCTGAACCATATTCGATTGGCTCCACCACTGTTCTTCCCACCACGGGATATGTCACATTATCACCTACGTCTCCTGCAAAGTCGAAATAACGCGGAGGTTGATCAGGAAAATCTGTATAGTAGATCCCTGGCAGCTTCCTGCAAATTAATTGCATAGTCGAGATGATGATTTTGTTAAATAAGCTATTGGAATACAAAGTGCTCAGTTCAAACGCATACCGGTAGTATGCTTGTAGAATGTCGATGTTTGGCACCGTCCAGCTTATGTTATTTAAGCTCGCCGAGTGCCTGTTACCATGTGGACCTTCACAAGTGTCACCCTCGGCACATTCCACGTTATTCACAGAGACCGTGAGGTACAAGCGTTTTGTGATGTTCAAAGGGACCTTAATAGGATGCTTGTCATCGACAAGACTCTTCAGAAGCCGCATGAAGCTCTCAGCAGAATCCCTATCTGTCAAGCCTGGAAGTATAATAGAATTAGGATATGCAGGTGGTTCGTAACCTCCATTGTAATGGAGTATCGCCGACGGTGTAGTTGTATCAGATGGAGCCTGAGTGTCCACAAAAGGACTGCCGAGCATGTAATAATGACTAGGTTTTTGGTCTGTCGTGACTAAAACGTCCATAGTTTGTCCCGGAGCTATCATTATGTAACTGGTGTTTACTTGCTCTAAGTAAGCTCCATCCATCCCGACAAGGGTAAGGGTGTGGTTGGCTATGCCAAACAACATCTCTTCATTCATAATAGCACTGATGATCCGTAGAAGGTAAGTCTTATTGGGATCAACTGCCATCCGGTAGGTAGATTCTGCATCATAATAGTGTCAAGAGTCAAGTAAGGTCCTACCTATTTATTGAAATTGTGATTGATGTTAGCTAGGCGTAAGTTTTTCTGATGGAATCCTTGGTATTTCGCTTTCTTGATCTAACCCAGCATGTGTTCCCTTGTATGATAAACTAGAAATAATATCGTGACGTTGTAGTTTTTATTGCTATATGACAGTGATATAGACAACATCAACTGTGGCGAATGAAACATTCGAACGAACTTATTACTATACAAATCAATACCTTTGGAGCACTGATAAAAGTCGCCAGGTTGGCCATTAATGGTGTAGGCAACCGATGTGTCCACGTCTCCGCCGGTCCTCGTTGCATTAATGACCATCTCAGTGAGGTTCTTTTCATACCATTCACCTACATCGTCAAAACAAGCATGGAATTTGTGTTCTACTTTAGTTTATACGTACACTAACCTTTAAAGTTATCGTTGAATCATATACACAGGCCTCACCAAGTATAATCGTCCGCTCCCCATCATGTTTATACGGACGCTCATTTCCAGGTTTAGGGTAAATAATGAGAGCGCCATGCACGGATGCTCTAGTCCAGTCGTTGTGAGCGTGCCACCAGAGCGTCCCTTCTTCTTTGTCAAGCACAATCGTTTGAGTGAAATTTTGCTCGGGTTGAATGGGACACTGCGTAACATACGCCGGACCATCGTGCCATGGATTGTACATCTGCCTCGCTCCGTGCCTGCACGTGGGGTGTGGTTCAATGTTCTTTTACCATCGTTAACTTTTTGGTTTGATTGGAAAACAAAAACCCAAAAGCAAAGAAGAAAGGCGATTTTACCAGTGAATTGTGACGCCGTAATTTCCTTTGTTCACGACAGTAACGACGACAGTATCTCCTTGGTGCGCCCAAACTGTCGGACCAGGGAAGCTGCCATTGGCCACTGGGATGCTTTTGTTCTCACATAACCTCTCAAACTCAGTCTCTTGTAGCTGCATCGTGCATATCACGATTTCATGTCACTTCGAGCATAAAAGTAATTGCGATCACGTTGATGCGCATGCTTGTGATGATGATGATCACAACGTCATAACAAAGGAAAGGCCAAAAGAAGAGCGATTCCCGAAACGACAGTGTCAAATCTTAACAGACTGCAGATGATATTCACTCACCACGAGCGTATAGGAGTGGACATCGGCTTGGACCATGCAGAGAAGAAGGCTGAAAGTGAAGAGAAACCCTACGAACACAGCCCAAGAGCTTTTTTCACAACCTCCCATTTTTTCGAACGCAAAACACGACCAAAAAGAAAATTTCTTTTTGCTCGATTTCTTTGTCTTGGTGATCCTTAAGGTTGCACAGATGGGCGTAATTTACAAAGGAGTGTTCGAGAAAATATTAGGTACTCCCCGAGCGCCATGTCGATGTGCTCTAGTAACAATAAAATTGCGACACCTTTCTGTTCGAAGAGGCCGAACTTGCCGAGAGGTTGCCCGCAAACTTACCGACTACAGCACTCTGCCCCGAACCAGAGGAACCGTCGCTCAGGCCGAGAGAAGACGAAGATTCGCACACCACCACGCCTTCAGCCAGTCGCAGCAAAAGGCGGACGCGTTAGAGTCCCCAACGACCGTCGGTTGGGGACTCAAAGTTGCTCATCAAGTCTAGCAATGCTTCGGAATCGCTCGGATTGCATGCAAGGTCCTCTTGAGAGAGTGCAGTGACCAGCGCTTGGAGGCATATCGAAGAGACTGCGACGGCCCCCTCGTAGCGCAATCTCGAACGCCCATACGAAGAAACAGAGCACCCAAAAAGGAAAACCTGACGAACAGATTGATCACAGAAAACGGTATGAAAAAGGCAACAGAAGAAAAGGGCCGTAAGTGAATCAAGAGACGAAGAGACCCATCTGGAGGGAAAGGAAGAACAAGGAGGTAAAAGAGGGGGTTGCGGTGAGGGAAGTGGGCTAGAGAGAAAGAGAGAGGCTGCTGTGCACCATGACTTCGATTCAGCGGACAACAGTTGAATTTGTGAATAGATAATCTGTTTCTGGTTTAGCTTTCTGGGATTATTTTGAAGATGAGGATGGAGAGAAGGCACAAAAAGGAGAGAGGAGAGAGTAACGGGAGTGCGTCCTCCAGGTTGAGGCCCTCTCCCCCATGACCACGAACTTCACGAGCCGAGAGGGATAAGAAGAACGAAAGCGAGGGAAGAGCAGGCGAGAGAGACTAACGCTAGCGGAGGTGATAGAAGAAGGACCCACCTCTTTCAATTACTGTCGTCTTGTTTTTTCTTTCCTATCCTGGTGTCGCAATTCTAATGTTATTGGAGCACATTGACGTAGCACTCTGAGAGCACCTGTAATAATTCGTATGAATAGTGAATACTTGCCCGTGGCCCACGTGAAAAGGAACCCCGAGTACATGGCGTTAAAAAAAAAAAAAGACAGAAGACACTAAAAAATCCCTCACTATAACAATTACGAGGTATTTATCTTAAACTTTTTTTAGTCACACCAAAAATATCAAATTTATACATATGTAATATATTTATTTTCTGTCAAAGTTCCACCAATGAGGATAGTTAAAAATTTATCTACATTAATATCGGAAAGTAAACATTAGTGACATGGCGCTTATATGATTTAAGTGAAATAAAACGACGTTATTTTGATTCAAAAATCATTCAATGGAATATTAATTGAGGGTAGATGTGTCACATCTGTACAAATTTATGATTTTTACGTCACAAGAAAAGATTTAGGGTAAATGAGTTATAGTGGACATAGTTTGGAGTTTTTGATCTTACAAAAAAAAAGTTCAAGGTAAATGTGTCATAATAAGTATAGTTGAGATTTTTTGTGGACTTTTCGTGGACTTTTCCCTTAAAAAAAAGGACAATTTTTTCCTAATTAATTATAGTCATGTTGCACCCTGGAAAAACATGATTATTTTAGCTTGTTAATGTCGATATTTTCATTTGGCTTATTGATCAAACGTTTGATTTGAATGTTGCGTATCTTTATTCGACTCACCACGTCATGCATTCGGAGCAAATGATGGTGGCTGTGCCCCCGGCCATCAATTAGATACATGCGAAAGGAACGTTTTTGTTTTAGCCCATCAATTAGAGGAGCCGAGGTGTGATACTCCGATGCGCTGACGTGAGAGATAACCTAGCTAGCGCTGCTCGATTAGGGTAAAAATAAAGGGAGAAAAAGGCGAAAAGGAAGAAAAAAGAGAAATAAGGATTAGAAAAAAGATACACGTCGGCCCTTGAATTTAAAGTTGTCAATCTCAATTTCTCAATGGAATAATTTGAATATATTAATTGTTTGCTGCCTAAGTCGAGAGGACCCTAATCTTTCATGATCACATATGAAATTATATCGGAAAATAAACAACAACTAGAGAGGAAGTGCTAGCTATGTTTTCAACTTCTATTGCTCTTTTTGGACCATTTGGTACCTTATAGTGTCATGCCAAACCGATAACATATAAATATTCTAGCAGAGAAATGACACGAGAGATTTGCGTGATTTAATCAATGGCTCGACTCCATAGGAGGAAGAAAAGAAACTCAATGGTCAAAATTAGGAGAAAAACCAAAGAGGAAGACCAAAGTTAAAATTTGCCAATTTATTACACTTTACATCATTCATGTTAAATATTGGAGCGAAATGCATAATTGCGTATAAATACGAAACCGTGTGTGCTTGTTTAATATATTTTATGATAACTGACTGAACAGAGTTAGATACATTAAGAAATCTTACCATAATTCGTTTAGTAAACGATGTGGGTGACATGTTGAAAACTAAGACTAGGATTTGATGTCTATGAGCTCCTCCTATGATATTGACACCAATTATTGCTCTTTTATTGTCCTTTTCTAGGGCTGACAAGTTACGACGCTCATGTGTTTTGCCAGATGTGTATTCTTCTGTTTTATAGTTACTAAGGACAAAACATGCGTACCTAGTGCGGATTTATTCAATATATATGTTCGATCCTTGAGGCAGCATATGCCTCATGTAGATACTTCTGATTTATTCAATATAAGGTTGCGTTTCATATACCTATCCAATGTCCTAGGGTTATATATGCAAAAGTGGAACTTCAATATTAAACGTGTTCGAGTAAGAACACTGCCTCTAGGAAAAGTGATTATCATAAATCGGAGCATAGGATTGACTAAAGCTACTATATAATACCTCAAGAGAGTTAGACTAGAGATTGTCACGGTATGGTATTCGAGTAGGACCACCTTCTGTGTGGTTCGGGAATGAACTACGCGGAGCCTAGTGGCTTGTTCAACTATCCAATGAGGGTGCGAAAAGATCGTTGGGATAAAAAGGTTTGGACAAGGTATAAGTCTTAATAGGTTTATAAAATGCCAAGGGGTAAGAATGAACTGAATAACATATTAAAAATGAAGGGAACAACTTTGCATCACATATGTGAAACTGGATGTAATTTATAAGTTGCGACTTTCGGTGTAAATACAAAGTTTAGAATCAGGCCTCAATGAGTATACTTATGAGCATTATCAAGACGGATGACTTCTTGAGAAAGTGTCTACTTGTAAAGCACAAGATAAAACCACGAGTTTCCACATAATATAGGCTAAAAAAGGAGCCTAAACGGCAAAGAAAGCTTATAAAAAAATGAGCACCATCTCAAGTGAGTAAAACCATGATATCACGCCTTCTTAGGGATGGAAGTGGGGACTGGTCTGGGACGGCTGACCTAGTCCCGAGCCCGTTCCCTTGACTTTCTGTTAATTCCCCAAATCGATCCGCAACCTACTACTGATTTTGATACGAAATCGCAGTCTCGGCTCACTAAAATAGTCGAATAACCATAAGGTACTCACAACCTGCCATAATAGTTTAGTTAGTAAACAAATACCAAACACTAAGGCTCCACGGGAAATGTAACATTTGTAGAAAATATTTTTCGAGAAGTCATTTTTCAGCATAATGACAATATTTTTTGGTATTTGGCTAAGACCTGAAAATGAGTTGAAATTTTTTTTTCCGTTGTTTAGTAAGGAAAATCTCATTTGATTGGAAATTGCTGACATTGACGCTAACCGTCCTATGTGGAACGGCCGTGTTGACATGGACAAAATTTATAATTTTTTAATAATTATTTTATTTTTCCTTTCTTTTCCTTTTTCCTTCTTCTTCCCTCGTTGGTTGTTGGGCCTCAGCGACAGCCAGCGATAGGCCATTGGTGAGGGCCAACCTTGGGCAAGGTTGAGCCTCGCCAGGATTTGGTGAGCACGAGGTCGCCAGCGAGGTGGAGCCTTGCTCGAGGCTTGAGCTCAACCTCGCCGAAATCTAGCGAGGTCGAGCCTTGCCCAAGGCCGACTTGTGCCTATAGCTAGTTGCTGAGGCCAGGCGACCGATCGAGGAAAAAGGAAAAAGAAAGGAAAAAATTATTTAAAAATATTTAAAAAATACGAAAATTTTTTAAAAAATTTTAGATACGATGGACACGGGCATGGGTGTCAAGGACCTATGCTTGGCCTCAATACTACCGGGCACGGGCTCCGGTGTCCCAATCTTAGCTTCAATGGACACAGGTGTAGCTTAGATGGACCCAAGCTAGGGTGCAGGAGTCCTAAGTTCGACCTTGATGGACCTAGACCTAAGCTAAGGATCTAGCCCCATTGCCAAGAGCAGCTTGAGACAAGGGTTGAGGTTACTTTTGCTCAGGCACAGAGTTTATAGTCCTAACGCTGATTTTTAGGCATATTTTGGAAAATGATTTTTGATTTTTTAGAGAAGAAATTATTTTCTTGAATTTAAGTTTTGGTTGGAAAATATTTTCCGTTGACTCATTTTCCTAAACGAACCAAACACCTAAATATGAGAAAAATGTTTTTCACTAAACAAATGGAGCCTAATTAAATGATAATCATATTAAGTTTGTAACACAACCTTTATTCCAAATTAATGCAATGCAGAGCTCCAGTTAGAAAACCTACAAAATCGCAAAATATCACATTCAAAATATATGTGATTAAATATCATAAAATTTTCACAATAATCTAACACTCCATTTGTTTAACAGAAAATTAACGTTTTGGAAAAATATATCCTAATTTTTATCATTTATATTTCTTGAGAAAAGAGGTAATGGAAAATATGCTCATTATCAGAAAAAAAAAGTTTAAGTATGAGTTGTTAATAATAGAAATATTTCTTATTAACTCATTTTTGTGAACGATGACAACGATAAAAGTTTGAGAATAAGTTCCAAATTATTAATCTTTCACGAAACAAACGGAGTCTAAATTTTATTGGGTTAATATCACGAAAAACTCCAAACTGGTACATCTGTGATAACTTTATCCCAAACTAATATTTTGACTACTAAAAATCCTAACTGATACATTTGTAACAAATTTACCCTTCGTTGATTTCCGTTAAATCGAATTAATATCACAAAAAATCACAAATTGGTAAACATGTGATAAATGGAGGGTAAAACATAAAATCAATACATCAGTTAACTATTGCATGTCATTTAACAAAGCAATTTGACAGTAAAATTTAACAGAAATAAATTGAGGATAAATTGATCACATGTGTATAAGTTTATGATTTTTTATGGTCAAAAAATTAATTTTCGGTAAAACTATCAATAGATATACTAGTTTGAGATTTTTCGTGATATTAACCCAATTTTATTTTTAATATTTGTATTCTCGCTTCCATATCATTGCAATTTGACTCTTTAAAATGGTTTCCAGTAGACGTTTGGCTCCTAAACTAGAAAAGATGGAAAGACACTGCACTGGGTATCCCTCACCTGGATGTAGTGTCAGCCACACACATTTCACAAAAATCACAACATCACAACGCTCCCCCAACAACTTCCCACATCCAATCTCTCTCGAGATGCTCCTACGTGGCACCACCTCCGCCCCTCTCCCAACCTCCCTCCACCTCCGCACCGCCACCACCTCCCGCCACCACCACCCCCACTCCCTCTCCATATCGGCCTCCTCCGCCTCCTCCTCCTCCTCGGCCTCCTTCCCTGCCGCCGCCCTCTCCATCTCCGACGCTGAGCTCGAGTCCCGGGGCTTCGCCCTCCACCGCGACGCTGCGTCCCTTGACGTGGACCGGCTCAACTCGGTGTTCGTGGCCGTTGGGTTCCCGCGGCGCGACCCGGGGAAGATCAGGGTGGCGCTGGAGCACACGGACGCCCTGGTGTGGGTGCAGCACCGGCGGACGGAGAAGCCGGTGGCCTTCGCGAGGGCGACCGGCGACGGCGTGTTCAATGCCATTATATGGGACGTCGTGGTGGACCCGTCGTTCCAGGGGATCGGGCTCGGGAAGGCTGTCATGGAGAGGCTGGTCGGCGACCTGCTGGCCCGAGGGATCGGCAACATCGCGCTGTACTCGGAGCCCCGAGTGCTCGGGTTCTACCGGCCACTGGGCTTCGTGGCGGATCCGGATGGGATCCGAGGGATGGTGTACTCGCGGAAGCAGAAGAAGAAAAAGTAGTCTTCAGAATCAAAGGGAACGTGATTGATACTAAACATTATTCAAAGTAAAACGGTCCGAGAATGACCATTCGTTTTTGTATATGTTACCGTTAATTTAGTTTAGGACTGTTGTTTTTTTTTCCCCGTTTTTGAGAAACTGTAACTGACCGGGCTAAGGTAGTTACATCCTTCCTTATGCATGATGAAACAACGTATTCCTTGACATTGATTTTAAGTGAACTCTATTGATCCGTCGCGTTGCTCGCGGCTAACCTACCTAGACTGATTCGAGAATTTGAGAAGCATCCATCTCGCTTCCCAGTCCGTTCCAAAAGGTACCATCTTCTCTTGTTCCAGCCCGAAGACGGGAAGTACGCAAGGTCATAGAATTGCGGTATAAAGGATCACTTGGTAAAAATATGTGAGAATACGATCATTCTGGTGTTTCAGCAGAGAAAACAGCAACTAAGAATCCGAATGATCTTACTTTCAGGAGAAGAGGCTGCTCTAAATATAAGAGGACTCATTTAGATTTACACGGTCTCGAGTTTGACCATTATGGAATAAGAGGTAACTGGTAGATGAAGAAAGACAATCCTCGACACTCTGCAACATAAGCTAGTGCCAATCACCGAGGCAGGCTATAAGCAAGGAAAACCAAATGTGCAAATCATATGAATGATTTCAATCCCTGAACCCCTAATGAAGTTTTGGTCTCCTTGAACCAACGACTTGAGAACCTGGACTAGCCGCACAACCATGCATGTAACTGGACTTCTTGAAGTCCGAAGCTATGAAGGCAGAGGTGTCCGAGCCGACCAACTCACTGCAATGTAAACAACCGGAAATGCTCTCTGCAATCTCTTTGAGGAAGAAAAGAATGATGAAGTACGAATTTTTTTCCAACTGATATAATACGACACGAGAGGGTTTGCTGGCAAGGCTTTTTTGTTCAGCATAATCAACAAAACTTCATCAGAAACTCAAAACTCAGTTTCTCACAAGCTTTTCTACGTTGGATGCATGAAAAGAGCGTCCACTGTCCATGAGCTATCTGAACACATGAGGCTTGATATCAAAATAGCCTACTGCTTCCAATTTGAAGCACAGGAAATCTCTTCGGCTGTTGTTCCCACGTGGCTCCGTTCAAACATCTAAACATAATCAAATTGGAGAAAGAGTTAGTTTCTTGCATCAGTATGGCCGACTTTAAGTATATATGCTATAATTTTAGCATAACTTGAAAACTTCAGCAGTCAATCACACAAAAAGAAAAGGATAAGGGACTTCATAATGCTGACACAAGTTGTGTATGCCATCAAGAAATGAGGTCGAACCCAATTAACAGGCCTTTTTTAGTTTTTAACAAAAGCATGTTTCAGATATCGCTTAAATCAACCCTTTCCTCAAGCTACTCGCACCTGTATATGTTAAAAAGAAAGAGAAACCTAACAATGGATCAGAAATGACATACAATGGTGTCCAATCGAAGACATGGAATTTATGTGCGGTTGAATTGATCTAAATAGCTTCTCCACTTGTCATATGATGACACAATAATTTACTCGGGAAGCAATAAAAATGCAGCAAATTTGGTGAAAACAGAGCAATAATTCAAGGTTCCCAACTATCTTCACTTTTGATGCATATGCCCCATTCAAGCTGATGCCACTTATAGTGCCAAAATAGAAGTGTGTTCCTTTGATTTCACATCAAAACTTGTAATCCGTTCTTATTCTCTCAAAAGGGGAGATGGCTTCTGGAGCCACCCCTTGCATCTGAAGATGAATTTAGAGGACCCTTCTGCTCGGTTCTTGGGAACAATGCTATCCGGTGTATGCACACTCCTTTGATTGATGTTCACAGGACCCGGAAAATTAGCTGTCTTAATTTAGTCTAGAGAGTGGTCGATCAATCTAGAGATGCCTGAAGAGCCTACATGTTCACAGAACCAGAAAATTGCCTCGTCGAACCAGCGCGAAGGCGAAGGAGAAAAGGAAAAGGATTCAGGGCGAGACAGGCCGGTGACACGGTGCCAGGATCACTGGAATTTGCACTAAAACCAGTACCAAGATGCAGCTAATGAAAGCAAACGTAGGTCAGCAAACCATAGGCTTCTCATTTCTCAGATGTTAATTGGATCATCTAGTTTCAAGTATGCTCCATTGAGAGTATGAACTACCTAAAGCAGTCCCTTTTTCTTTCCCCACAGATCATCATCACTTAAAACATCTCTCTCTCTCTCTCTCTCTCTCTCTCTCTCTCTCCCCACATATCATCATCACTTAAAACATCTCTCTCTCTCTCTCTCTCTCTCTCTCTGAGAAAAGGAAGAAGACAAATTTCCGGATAATTTCAAGGGCTCTGTGAGGGAGAAGCACCACAATTGCAGACCCAGAAGACGGAAAGAACCCAAAACTAGGGCACATGCCTCGAGCCCAATTCACCATGACTTTCGAGCGGAATTATGCGAACCTGGGACAATTCATCGGGTCAGGAGACGTCCTTGACGTTGTTCAAGAACGCGGCGGAGCAGAGAACGGCGGCGACGAACGCGAAGAAACCCAGGCCGACCACCAGAGAGATCCCCGCGACCGCCAAATCCATCACGCACTGCAAGCTCACGCCCATCATTGGCATCGGGGAATTTGAAAGGATGATGAGGGAGGGGGTGTTCTGCAACGAATCTGAAGCAGGAAGGGGGATCGATCGATGGCAGCAGATTGCGGATTGGGCCCGGTCCGACCCGAACAGATGGACCTGACTCCTTTGGGCCTGGCCCGAGTAGACTGTTCGGACAAAGCCCGACTGTTCATTATTATTATTTTTTAAATGCTGTTATAAAGTTTCATGCGGTCGCCGGAGGCGGTAAGGGTGTGTCTCCAGAGTTCAACGCGGCGTGTGAGGAGGAGTGCCGGTAACAGATGTCGTGGACCGTGCCGGATGAGAAGCTGAGGGACGAGATCAAGCTAACCATGTCCAGGAAGCTCGTGCCGACATTGGGAGTGGTTTCTACCAGACGTGCCGAGGGTTTGCGAGAGGCAATGGCGAGGTAGAGAGGAAATTCGTGAGGTTCTGTGAAACCACCCGGTCGTTGGCGTGCATGGAGGTCTCGAAGCAAGAAGATGAAGAAGTGCCGGTGATAGGCTTCGACACAAGTGAGAACAAGAAGAAGGAAAATGGAAGAAAAAGAAGACACAAATAAAAAAGGGATAAGTGTATTGGAAATTCTAAAACTCATCATGAAAATATAATTGAGTCCTAAAACTTTCAGAAAGTGCAATTAAGATCCAAAATTTATCAAATTGATTCAATCAAGTTCTTTCGTTAATTACACATTTTGAAAGTTTTTGGACTCGATTTCACTTTCGCGATAAGTTTTAGGATTTGATTATACTTTTTGAAAATTTTAGGACTCGATTGTACTTTCGTGATAAATTTTAGGATATGATTGCACTTTTGAAAGTTTTAAGATTCAATTGCATTTTTGTAATAAATTTTATAATATACCTAAAAAGAGGATCCCAAATGGGCCCCACATTTGACTATGTGGGATATAACATTCTAAGGAGGAAAAAGCGAGGGATAATATGGTCATTTACACTGTTGTAGGAAGTGTTTTAATCAAATAAGGAGTGAAAAAAGAGCAACCCAAATTAAATTAAAGTATATATAGTTATCAGTAGTTCATTTTCCTAAACTTTTGACTTAAAATCACGACACTTTGCTTGTCTGAAAATATTAAGCCATCTAGATAAGATGAGCTACGTATTCTAGACCTAATTTTTTGAACACACTAGCTCCAGTAGATATTCCAGACTTCTCCCGATATTGTCCTATGTACAGGGAACTGTACGTAGGATCCCATGCGTTTCCTGTTGCTATTGCAGGTTGCAGTTGCACCATGAAAGGACAAAAGAGGTGGTGGTGGTGGTGGTGCTGATGTTTCCTGAAAAGAGAGCTCATGTACTTACTGTTCAAGCGACACCTGAAGCGTAAGTGTATTGTGCTGCGCAATATCTGGACAAGGTGACACCAACAACAATACCACCCCAGAAAGAACAATGGCTGGACCAAGTTTGGCAGGCCTTCGTTTTCTCGCAGAAAGCCAAAAGAACACAGCAACAGAGACTCTCTCTCTCTCTCTCTCTCTCTCTCTGAGTGTTTTAGTGGATAGAGACAATTTCCAGCAGTAGAAATTATTGAATGATGAGCCACTACCACCAGCACCTCCACCACCACCTGCTGCTGCTGCTCTCTCTTACTACTCGACTCTTGGCGATGATGGCCATATTGATTAGTCCCTCTTATGGATTTCATGGATGGATATGTTGTCATCTTTCGCATTCGCTTCCGTTTTTAGAAAATGTGGATGATCTCGATCATGATCCGATGTTTGCATCATCCATGCATATTCCATGTGGATATGATGTGCTATCATAGGCATATGCCCGGTGGGTCTCATGATGATTAACAAGGATGTGTAGCCACTGGACGCACATAATTAGGTCAACAACACGTGTTCTTAAACATGTTGTGTTGGAATATCGTTATCTTCTTGCGCATTTTCTTCTCTTCATTTGACGCGGCGAAGAGAGCTAGAAAAGGGTTGCTCTAAAATATGAACGAATGACGAGGTGATATAAGGAAATGTCCAAAGGCAATCGAGATTTTATCAACTTCATACAAATTCATTTGCTAAACAGGACAAGTAAAACTTGTAATAAACACTTCAAAGGTAAATGATTCTCGTATGTAATACCCTGAATTTTATTTTGGGTTAATACCGCCAAAAACCCCAAACTTGTACGCATGTGATAATTTTACCCTACACTAATTTTTTGACCATTAAAAATCCCAAATTGGTACATCTGTTACAAATTTACCTTTAGTTTATTTCTGTTAAATTCTACTGTCAAATTACTTTATTAAATAACACACGGCAATTAACGGATGTACCAATTTTATATTTTACTCTTCATTTGTTACAGGTGTACCAGTTTATGATTTTTTGTGATATTAGTTCAATTTAATGGAAACTAACAAAGGGTAAATTTATCATAAATATACAAGTACGGGGTTTTTGGTGATAAAAAAATTAGTTTAGAGTAAATTTATTACAAGTGTACCAGTATGGGGCTTTTTGTGATAAAAAAATTAATTTTGGATAATTATCACAGGTGTACCAATTTGGGGTTTTTCATAGTATTAACCCCATTATTTTTCATATGGCGATTTTTCCCGACAATATAATATAACTCACATAAGATCATTCTTAGCGTTGAAAAGCTAATTAAAATCCATGACTCTCAGCGAAGCAACTCAAGGAACACGTACGTTGTTGCGCTCATCAGTTTATTTTGAGGATAATTCATCCCTCACATGGACTAATTCTCGTTATTGCACACGACCTCTTCCAGATCTCTACTGCCACCACTGGCGTCGTCTCAAGGGCTATCGAACCTCACATCCCTCAGCAGCTGCCGCAGATCAGACACCTCCTCCCGGAGCCTTGCGTTCTCCCGGACGGCCCTCTCGTGGCGCTCCGTGGCCTCGTTCAGTCGCTCGACGAGGCTCTGCTTCTCACCACGGAGCCTCAAGACCTGCGACCACAGCTCGTCCAGGTGCCTCTGCTTCCGCATGCGCGACCGCCGTGCTGACTCCCGGTTCGATATCATCCGCCGCCGCCGCCTCTCGTCAATGAGCCGGAGCTGGCGGTCGTCAGCCTCGTCGGAGGTGCTGCTGAGGCATGAGGTGGCCGCCGTCTTGGCGGATAGCGTCACTTGTTGGAGGATCAGCTGAGGGTTCGGTATTTCGGCAAAGAGTCTAGCGAAGTCGAAGGGCGATACTGACGATGGAGCGTTGTTTTGCATGATGGTGAAAGGAGCGTGATTAGGGTTGTGTGTCATTTCGGCGATTGCTTCACGTGGAACCATATCGGCGGATCGTTTCTTTTATGGTTTTAGAAGGTGCACGAGATCGAGGATGGTGAAGTGTAGGGGGAGAATAGGACCAGAAATGAAGGCTTTTTATAGGATAAAGATGAAGATGAGAAGGCAATCAAAGTGGAGAGAGCGGACAAGTTTCGGACATGGAGAAACTGTGTATCATGCGCTTACGTGAGCTGAAACTAAAAGGATTTCGGACATGGAGAAACTGTGTATCATGCTTGGTATAGTAGAAGAAAGGATTTCTAGAAGTTCGTTTTGAAGTGATGTATATGGATATGTAGATATTCAAAATCTTCATAAAGAATAGGGCATAAGAATATATGTAGCCCTTTGATCACTCATTTGCTTTTGCATTACCAAAGAGTATCCTCGATGAACGTATCAATCGTGGATGTAGATTCTCTAAATTTAGGGAGTAGATTAGTATAAATTTAACCCTTCCATAAGGTGGACACATCGGTCTCAATAATTTTGAAGGGTTGGGATTTTTTTAAGTACCTATATATATTTATGTTATCTTTCTCCATCTATCATTTCCCTCTTCCTCTTTCTAATGCCCACCGTAATATCCACCACCGCGGCATGTCTAGAACCACCGTCAGCGTCACCTCCTCCAGCCATTGCCTCCCCGTTGCAGCTCCTCCTCTCTTGCAGGACAACCAAACCTTAGACTCGGGGTCATCGACCTCAGCGTCGAGGTCCCATGGTGGCCAACCACAAACTTAAGGTTGTCCATGGAAAATGATGCCAGACCCGCGATCATTTGTGCCAATTTCAGAACTCGGGAGTTAGTCTAAGGCGTAATGAGCAATGGAGGTGAAGGGGGAGAGTAAATTAGGGTTTTTTTTTCGGGGTTTGTGTAAATATACATCAAATTAGTGGCATGTAAGCTTTTGTACATTTAATTTTGGTATCTCTAATACTAATTGGCATGAGTTACGTTCTGATGTACATCGTAAAATTCATACAATTCATAAAAAGGAGTATTGTCTGACAGAGCAAACGACAAATCCCAAACAGTTTGGTTCTATATACAGTGAAACCAAAATCTATAAAACAATCAAACTATAGAGCACCACTTAGTAAATTTGTGCACCAGGCATTACTCTGGCCCGGACAAATAACTGACACTGACAATAGGGTCATGCCCTTGTGGTCGTTTTATATGTAACCAAGTCTATTATTTTCAGGATTTTTGCCAATTGAATCTGGTCATGCCGAGACACGGGCCCAGCCACTACCATCACCATTTCTTCGTACATATGATGCTCCTCGTGCATGCGTTTTGCTTTGTATAAATTATTAATATATATATATATATATATATATATATATAGAGAGAGAGAGAGAGAGAGAGAGAGAGAGAGAGAGAGAGAGAGAGAGAGAGAGAGAGAGAGAGAGAACATTTGATGTAGAACTAGTAACAGGAGCGAACCATGACGACACAATGAAGCTAGGTCATCTTGAAGGGCGACTCTTGCAATATAGAATTCGCATTTGATGGTAACATCGTTGATTTACAACTACAAGCCTAGTCACGGGGCACTTCACTTAAGACTACTAGGGCAAAAGTGAAGGTGCATATCGACCTCGGTAGATTCAATTGTTTCCATCACATACCTAACTTCCATGCATATTTTAAACGTGTCGCTTTCTCATTGCCCTCGGTCGATATTAATGTTGGGCAACACTGTCGATTAAAATCACTAATCCCTTGATTTTAATTAAATTATTGAGCAATTTGTCTACCCTTTTCCCTCATTAAGATCCATTGGATATTACTTTAATGTATCTCACCAACCATGAGCTTGCAGAAGGGCACGCAGCAACTTGCAAACGCATATGTCGCACCAAGTTTAATTATGAAGAGATTGATGGGCAGTCCCGCACTAACAAAGCGGGAGTTTTGGTCACCCTCCACCGTGCCTTCGCCGTCGAGCGCAATCTCCTTAAATTACTAATATTACTAGGATATAAAATGATATATACACATGACCATTATTTTATAGTTTTATTAGACATTAAATAGTTGTAATGATGTAATCATTGCGGTTTAGTTTAATCTAGGCAATTGATGTCTTTACAAAGAGATTATTCTGTCAAACGAGTTTTATTGATATCCATGCATTTCACAGCTCTACCAGAAATTCTCGTGGAAAGTAATAGGATGTTTGAGATAGTTCTTTTTCCGAGTACATCTAGAGTAATGGATCTCCCAAATATTGGGTAGCTGTCGTTAAACTAGGCAAAATACTTTATGAAATGGACGGAGTAGCCAAAAATATAGCCATAAAGGCTATTTCAATAGCGGCATCCAAAATGCTTTTCGTAATGGACTCATATTGTAAGCACATGATAGTCATGTGGGATTTGAGAGATGATTAAGTGACTGTCCTTATTCCACTATAAGTTTAACAGCCTATTTTGGATCACAAGAAAACAAAATATTATAAATTATTGTGAGGTCCATTGCTTCAAGAATTTGTGGCTAACATTATGTCATTACTTTCACGATGGCCCAAAGACTATTATGCTAGCAGAGATTGATGAATTTACTTCAAGCATATTTTCTCATTGGACAGTATGTAACCACTTATCCCTATGTCAAATTGCCAGATGTTGCAAGTTTTCTATTTTCTTATATATTTTCCTCATCTGATCAAGATGAGCTATGACGACCTATTATGAAAAGCCCAAAAAATAATTCAATTCCTATTTTTTTTAATTTTTGAGATGAGATGAGATTATATGCATACATGCATGCAATAAGAGGAAAAGGAAAAGAAGAAAAGAAAATTCCTATAAATCCAATATGCTAAATTAATTATTAGGTGGAGGACAAAACGTCGTAGAGACGTGCGCACCAGGATGGTATCCTATTCTATTTAATATAATTATATTATTACTAGTATTTCTTTTAGGTGAGTGTAAGATGCCGAAGTTGGTGACATTTTCAGCCTCCCCCACTATGCACTGGTCTCACGTTTTCTCACATGTGAGGCAACTCTAATATGAGTTCATAGAGATGGACTCTCAAAAGAAGAGAAAGATGTCGGGTGGATTTGGACTTATTCAACATCATATAATGAGAATAAATATTGTACCACCTATAAATTATGTAGATCAAGTTCATCTTAATCATTTATCAAGTATAAGCCGACGATCCCCCATCATCTCCCTCTCTATATCTCTCTTAGTTTCTCACTTTAGAACTCATCGGCGTTGATCACGACGCTAGATCAAGCCCGCCCAAGTCAACGAGCCAGATTTGGCTCCAACAATGAGAGAGAGAGAGGGGGGATTAAAAATTGCGCAGGAGTATATCTTATTTATGAAGATTAGTTGAGTCAAAAGTCTAAATAAAGAAAGAAAAATTGTAAGACTCTTATCGCAATATCCACCCTATTTTAGACACTTAGGGGCGACATGATTGACTAATGGTGAGCTGCACTGAACATACCCGGAATTGATAACTTTTGATTCAATAGGAGTCCATATCTCAACTCACAATCAACTTCGTCTTCAAGAAACAAGTCCTTCTACTTATCCCTTAACCAAGTGCCCTTTCGACGTCACTTCCAGGAGCATGAGTCTCTGCTTTTCCATCGATCACGCGGCATTCGTTGAACCGATATCTGTACACTCGATGGGAATTAATGGAATTTCCAATGTCGCGGAAGATAAGTTTTATGGGAGACACTGTTCTTTGGGGTACTATCCCACCATGCTCCGGTCAGACAGGGAAGAAGGAGCTTGGAAATGGCGCGGCGACAAATGAGTACGGAGGGCGGCTGAATTTTTAGCAGCCACACGTGAGGAGAGAAACATGATCTGATAGACGTAATTGCTTGAAAGGCTCACTTCAAATACTGGGAAAATTGTACGAGCCTCGATTTATGTATTTGCCTTTAAGACAAGACAGGTGAAAAGTGTCAAAAAAAAGCTTTAAATTTATTATACCGGTACTAATTTAATTTTAAATCTTTTAATGTTGCCATTTTAATGCTAAATATGTTGACCTAGAGCCAATTCAATCATTCCAACTAATTTTTGCGGATATTGTTGACGTGAACGTCAGTAGGCCTACATGGCATGACCGGCACTGACGTGAATAACTTTTAATAATATTTTAAGATTTTTTTATAATTAATTTTTTTCTTTTTTTTCCATTCCATTCCTCCAACCGGTCGCCAAACCTCGGGGAGCAGCTAGAGATCGGGGCAAATGAGGCAACCTCGCTGGCCACTGGCCTCGCTAGGGACGTTGAAGGCCAACCCTGCCAGCTAAGCACAAGGCCACCTTAGAGGCCATTCGGCGAGGTTGAGTCTTACTTGTGGTTGGCGAGGCTTGGCGATTGGCGGGAAGGAGGAAGAGAATGGAAACAAAAAAGAAGAGGAAAAAGAAAATAAAAATATAAAATTATTAAAATATTATTAAAAGTTGTCAATGTCAGTGTCAATCGTGCCACGTAAGCCAGACGACGTCCATGTTAGCAATATCCAGCCAAACTTAGCCGGAAGGATTGAATTGGCAAATTAATCAAAAGTTTATAACTAAATTGACATCATTAAAAGATTTAGGATTAAATTGACACAAATATAATAGGTTTATGACTTTTTTGACATTTTTCCTAACAAGTGAGTGATGTATATATGGGTTTTGATTGTACATAGCACAGATCATATAACTTCTATAGTGTGTGTGTGTCTATATATATATATATGCATATGGACATTGGACAACACTATTTGCTAAATCTATTTCTTTCTTTTTGGCCACATTCATCGATCTTTTGACTATAGATACATTCAATTTACGACATGATGAGCATATTCAAGAGTAATCCATCTCTCGGTCACAACACGGACTAGTCCTTTCAAAAACAAGTCAACATTTCACTGATTATGCACAATACATTTGAAAGTGACCGCTTTTTCTTTAGCTCAGATCGGGGACCCCGTCATGTATAAATTTTGTCTTATAATCGACTCCAAAATAACGAGTACTAATAGCATTAAGTTTAGAGTAACTCAAGTTTACTTTCTTCCAAATCATACCGCACTTACAATTTGACTTTTATTTAATCTCAACATTTGCAACGGAACCCTATATATTTTTTTAGGTGTGAATAATGCCGTATGTTTTGAGGGCCGGGAAAGACTCAAAACAGGCATGGCAAACCGGGCTAGCATCTCTATCGCTAACCGATGCATTTACAATGCCAGTAGAATGATATCGAACTCTAATGTACACACATATATACGTCCCAAAACAAGTCAAAGTCATTGGGTTTCTAAGATCAAAACAGTAACTTGCAAAAACCATGGAAGCTTTTGCTTCATCACCTGTTCCTGCTCAGTTTAGTTTCGTCTTAGGTTGCCACAAGCATTCTAAGAATCATTGACGCTCGCTGACCCCCACAATGCCGTCTCCATTCACGCCACTTCCCGAGCTTTCCCACGATCGGAATTAGCCCCAACATGGCTATGCATCGAACTGTAGTGTCCGTACCATGTGAGCGGTGTCTCCACTTCATGCGTCCCACTGAGCTACACCCACGCGTACACAAACAACTTTCTTCTTCCTTTTTCTCCGGTCATTATTAGACTTTGTATTCCATGATGCCGTCGCATCGTGCAGCCAATGGCTCGAAGAGGATAGGCATACCACCACCATTCTTGTTTTCCAATGTTTATATTATGATTTGTGATGGGATTTGTTAAATACTACAATAAAATATTCATTCTGTCATCTGTCACTAGTTAAAAAAAACATGTCGAGAAATAGTGTAAATATATATGTACATATCAAGTTTAACACACACAAAATCCTTCATGCGATTTATGTGTTAATAATCACTGCTGGCATGTTGATACCTCACATTTATACATGAAAATAATTTTTTTCATGTTTGGTTGTATCATAGGATAGGTATCAAGATAGCCTTCACCTTTGTGGCTTATGTCAATGCAGATAACCATTCAGTTAAATATTCTAGGTGGGTGGTTCGATTTGTTTAGCATATTCGGGTTGCACGCATGTTTGCATAAGCTTACTTTGGTTGATAAAGAACGGCGTCCACTAACGATGTGGATGTTAAAGTTGCTTTTTGTGCATTCAAAAGTCTTTTTGTTTATCTTGTAGACGACTCGCCTCTTGCTACCATGCATGCATGTGCGGCTGTGGCTGCTGCGGCTATAGCTGTATCCTGTGTGTGAGTTCTCTAGCTACACGCATGAGCTAAGCCACATCACCAAAAGACTCAAAGATCTCTCCATGAAATTGAATTATCTGTTTCTTCTAACAATTTAAACCGGTTGGAAGTAAGCCGGTTCGTTTTGCATGCGAGACTTGGCTCTACGTGGTGATGGGCATAGCTCTTGTTCTTGTGTTAGCAAGTTGTGTGAACCCGATGCCACGAGCAATTAGTGAGTTTGAGAGGGAGTTCAAGGACTCGAATGTTTGACCAGTGCTCTGAACTAGACTGGTCGGTTTTTCTAGTTATTTAACTGCTTACGAAACGAGTTAACAGTATATATTCATATCGTTTTTCTTGATTAAGTAAATGCTTGAAGGCCAGCAAGCTAATTTGAAGTCTAGATGGCTCCATTCTTATCTCTGTCCTTCATCTTTTCGAAGCCTAATCTCACAAACTTACTTATCTAATGAGAATATGAGGTAGTTTCAAATAAGTTTTGTTTAGTTTAATTTCATTTGATCATGTTTTTTTCAAGATCCAAATTTGAAATCTTAGGTACTTAAATTTCATTCCTTCCAAACTTGATTTTCCGTTGCACTTCTCAGATTGTAATCTAATCCACAAGCTAGTATAATACAAGCACTCTTTTAACACTGTTTCGATTTAGTCATCATGATGGAACTGCTAGCAATTAAGTCATGTTTACTCGCAGAAAACCGCCACAAAGAGCAGAACCCAGGTAACTTTTGCAAAGTAAGAACTCATTAATAAAATGATTTGATGCTTTAGACCCTAGCATGGGTGGAACGGATCCATACTGTAAGATCGCTGGTGAGCAATGAAACCAAGCGGAAGTGCCCATACCGATCAGTCCCCATCAGTTTGAATAATTCAGGACAAAATGAACGTCCACGTCTCTCTCATCACCTCGTCCCGTTGCGCTTGTTTGATTATTAAGGTTGGTTCGGTCATCAAAATGTTGTCGAGGTTGTCTTCTCTTCGATTCCTAGTGCCCTAAATTGATCTCACACTCCGAACAAAGCGAACTTGCAATTGGTTAATGACATTTTTTTATAACAGATGCGCCACTCGACCTGGTCACAGCCTTCGCGGCACACAGGGTATGTACGAGCCAAAGCACAAATCAAGCGGGTCTGGACCTATCATGACTTATCTTGTATATATCAGAAAGATGATTGTTGTGGCGGGAGTTAGATTTTGCTAATTGATTTTGTAGATTGCAGTGACATCATGAGCAGTCGCGAATTATTTACTGAGGGATACATCAAAAATCATTTTGCGGAACTTTTTAATGGCCCGTGCTAGTTATTTTTCATGGTCAAAATCTTTGCATCTGAACTTTTTTTATCCCATATTATTGTTGCAACCTAATGATATTGGTCGAATTCGATATGCTCATGTCAAATGTGCTAATTAAGTTTCATTTGTTCTAAATGACCGACCCTATATATATATATATATATATATATATATATATATATATATATATATGGCACTCAAATTAACTTGTCAATTTCGACCAAAAAAAAATTAACTTGTCAATTGGGGAGTGTGGGCCGACAAAAGTATGTCTACTTATGGCAAGGGAAGTCCGGCCCAACCTTGGAAAAGTATATCATTTTCTCTCTCTCTCTTTTTAAGATGCGGTTGTTTCACAGTAATGAATTATTTAGAAAATATTTTTATAAAAGTGATCACTTGTATCGCTATAAAAATGAATAAACGAAGAAATATATCAATCGCTAATGAAAATATTTAGACATAAATTATTTTTCATAAATTAATTATTTTAAATGATACAATCTTTTTTTTTGGTAAAGATTTTAAATGATACAATCAATCATTTTTAAAAATAATATTTTTCTAAAATATTTATTTTCAGTGAAATAAACAGAGTCGTTGAAAAAACAAGGTGGGGGAGGATTGATCAACGTAATTACCCCTATTGGCTTTATCATAAGGGTCTCATACTTGCGACGGAATGTTCAATTTGAGCAACAACTACTCAATCCACTGATTGATAAATGAGCCAATCACCGTGGGCCCATGAGCGTGCCACAGAAGGAAGCAAATGCACAAAATACAAACTAGTTAACAGATTTGCTCACGAAACATGTCATTAATTGCTATATACCAAAATGACCGAGCATGAGTTTATAAACAAGAGGATTTATACTTCCTTTTAACTCTGTTTGATCACTCACTGGACACATAGCCTAGTGGTAATCTACGGACATTTAATTTTAAGTGTGGAGTTTGACTCTTATGCTTAGAGACAAAGTAAAAATGTGGGAGAGAGAATGAGAATAAAAGAGAGGAAAGTTAAAGTAGGACGAAAAAAAAAACTATGATAATTGTGTTTCGTACGAAGGAGATTTGTTGAGTTCGTAAATCTCACAATTTGGAACAATAAAGTCTACCTTAATGTATATAAAAAAAAAGGAGCAAAAAATTTTTTAAAAAAAGTCCACCCTTTTACACCTGGGATAAAAATAATGTAACCTATTAAACGTTCTAAAAAGAACCCGACCGTTTGCTCCTTTTACAAGCATAACACAATGCTTCAAACTTCCAAAAAATTGCATCTGTTCACCGGTAGAACAAAAAGGACACCTGTTACAAATTTCTTCCATTCTCACCATTAAATCGCCACACATCATCCTGTATGGCTCACCAAGTACTAGCACCAAAACTGTATTTTGTTAGAAAATGGTACACGTAGGCACCACGTGTCGATTTACAGGTGATGCATATTCTTTTTTGTATTTTTGGACGAAAAATTGACTTTTGCCCTGAAATTGTTGTCAGAGATAAGTTTGGAGGCCCCGATTGTAACGGAATGTAACCCATGGTCAGAATTCGAGTATTAGTATGATGACGATTTTTGTAAATAATAATAATTATTGTTGGTGGTGGTGTTGTTTTCTATTACTACACAACTTCACTATAATACACATGTTTTTCCGCATTATCTTTGTCAAACTGTCAAATTGTCACATTCTATACAGGGACAAGTGCATTGAAGTTCTAAAATTTATCACGAAAGTGCAATTTAGTCTTAAAATTTTCAAAATGTGCAATTAAGTCTTAAAACTTTCAAAGTATAATCAAGTTTTAAAACTTGTCGAATTGGTCCAATTAAATTATTCTGTTGGACTTTACCAAAAATTTTTTTTTGTTGATTATACTTTTTGAAAGTTTTAGGATTCGATTGCAATTTTATGATAAGTTTTAGGACTTGATTACAATTTTTGAAAATTTTAGGACTTGATTACACTTTTGTAATAGATTTTAAGATTTGATTACACTTTTTGAATGTCTTAAAACTCAATTGCACTTTCATGATAAATTTTATGACTTTCAGTGCACTTGTCTCTTTTATATATTAAGATGAAAGGGAAGTCAATAGTACATGATGTGGTTTCTCGAGGAATTTATAATTATGATTTTTTTTGTTCTCGATTCTACACTTTACTAATTTTATTTAATCAAAGATAACTATTTTCTCTAGGAAAATATTAAAGAATATATTAAATTAAGTGGAATTAAAAAATGAAGAAGTTTTATTTAATTATTTTGATTTTATTTCTCATTTCACACTTTACTAATTGCATTCTTAGTTTTAAATGTACTATTAAATATTTTACTTTAAATTATGTTTTTATATTAAATGATTTGAATAATATTTTTTAATTTGCATTCCAATTGCAATATATATCGCAACATTGTATCTATATATCAAAAGACAATGAGAGTACTATAGCAATAGGGTGATGTGGTCGCCTTAGAAATTATGAATTTATGTTCCTATTTGAAAAGTTGAAAATGATAATATTAGTTGTGTTATGGAAAATAAGCGATCAAACAATAAAGTAAATTGAACAAAGAAATTAATTGAACACCATATTTACACGATTAAGTCGGTATAACCTACATCTACGGGGAGAGCAGCACTGAATTCTATAATAAATCAAGCGATATAGTAGAGATTGTAATCACACTCAAATCATAGAAACCTTAAATTAGGAATCACATTCAAACTAGGAAACCACTTAAAGTATAAACCAACTAAAATTAGGAAACTTATTTGAACTAGGAAAGTTTACCTTTTCGAGCTCAAACTCGAAATATATTCTCAACAATTTCTACCTTGGCTCGACATTTGAGTTAAATTACAATTGTTTTGCCTTTTTACTATTCTCCAATAACCCCCTCCCCTCCCCTCCCCTTATGGATTCAACCACCACTGAAGTCTTCGAAACTTGCTTGAACTTTGCTATAATTGTGGACCTCATTAGAATAACAATTCTACCTATACTTTTAGCTACTCCACAAAAATTTTTCGACACAACCTCCTTAACCATAAATAAAATAATATCATCCTTGCATTCATATTTGTGAAACATAGAAACTACAGCAACAGTTGGCTCTATAGGCTCCACTTCGTTGTAAGTATCATCCATTTCAGGTACTCTGCTAATACTAGCTACCTTATGAGTTTCTAGTTTCAACTCCACCTTGGGCTGAACACCGTTTAAATTTGTATAAATACTAGCATAAGCATTCTTATCTAGAAGTATTAGAGACTTGTTAAACGTAACTTCTCTGCTAATAATGTGTAAATTTAATTCTGAGTATCATAATCTATAGCCCCTCTCACTTTGTGCATAGCCTAAGGATATGTACTTTCCTGCCCTCCTGTTAAGTTACCATCACTCACTCAAATATAACATGGGCAACTAAATGTTTTAAGAATAGAATTTTCAGCAACGTTATCTGACCATACTTCCTCGACAGTCCGACATCTAATTCAATTGATGGGGATCTATTAATCAGGCTTATCATACTAAATGCATCTGTCAGGAATGTCCTAGATATATTAGCACTACATGGCATTTCATGGGCCGTCTCTAGTAATATTCTATTCATCAACTCTACAATCCGCTGTGGTTCATAAGCATTAGTCCAGTGTTTCAATATATGTTCCTTTATGCAGAATTTGTTTAACAACTTCGAGTAGAACTCCATACTACTGTCAATTCGCACATGCTTGATTGTTTTACCAGTCTTCCTTTTGAATAAGAGATCTCAACTACTTGATCTCAACAACAACATCATACTTGTTCCTTAGCACAAACACCTAGGTTTTTCTCGAGTAGTTATTTACAATTGTTAGCATAAATCGAACACTCTTCCTTGAAGAAAATCGTGACAACCTACAAGCATCCAAATGAATCAACTTTGTAATCTCCATTGTTTCTTTGACAGTCGAACTAAATTGCACTTTCCGCCGTTGATCTAAATCATAACACCGGCATATATTCAGTTCCTCAACCACATCACACACAACAAGTTCCTTTCACTCAAAATCTTTAGGCTTCTCTTGGCAAAGTGCCCCAAAAGCACATACCACAATTCAAACTGTGGAATAAATTGAATACTCTTCCTCGAAGAAAATCGTGATAGCCTACAAGCATCCAAATGAATCAACTCTGTAATCTCCATTGTTAGCATAAATCGAACACTCTTCCTTGAAGAAAATCATGACAGCCTACAAGCATTCAAATGAATCAACTCTGTAATCTCTGTTATTTCTCCAACAGTCGAACTAAACTGCACTTTCTACTATTGATCTAAATCACAATACCAGCATACATTCAGTTCCTCAACCACATCACACATAACAAGTTCCTTTCACTCAAAATCTTCAGGCTTCTCTTGGCAATGTGCCCTAAATGCACATACCACAATTCAAACTGTGGAATAGATGCAGCCAACGTCTTTGCGGCAAAATCTGTCGTTGTCTTCCCTGGAAGTTCTCGCAGGCCATTGTGCTTGGTTCCTCTTATTATCACTAGAGCACCTTGAACGACCTTTAGATTTTCACCTTTTGAAGTATATCGACATCTAGCTAAATCCATTACACTCTTGGAAATAAGGTTCTTCTTAAACTCTGAAACATGACTCACTCTAGTTAATGTCCTCACGGTACCATTATACATTAGGATTCTAATATTGTCAACGCCCACAACATCACACTCAGCATTATTCCCCAATTGCACTTTACCATTATCCATGCATTAATAAGTAATAAACTAGTTATTATTTGGTATAGCATGAAAAACTAGAATCCGTTATCTATCCATCAAATAACAAATCCTCAGCAACAAATAAGACATAATCATCAATATTCGAATTATAGTTAACTATAGCCGCAACATCATCTTTAGACTTAATTCAAATTTTCTTACCCTTCTCGTTCTTCGGTTTAAGACAATCATTTTTAAGATACCCCCTCTTGTCTTAACTCCAACAAACAACAATACCAGTGCTAGATTGATTACATCCATTCAGATTCATGCTACTCCTGCTAATGTGAGTACTAGGGGTGTCAAAAAGCTCGACCTGGCTCGACCCTACCCTACCCCAACCTATTCAAACTAGAAAACCACTTGAAGTAGAAACCAACTCAAATTAGTAACCGATTTGAATTAGGAAAGTTTCCTTTTCGGACATAAAAGTATATATTGGGTGATGCTATTATTCTTTTTCTTGTGATCTTTATAGCCAAACAAACAACTTAGTACACCAATATAACTCATGTTTAAATATCACTTCATCATTTTTTTATTATGAATACACCAATAAGAGAGCCGCACCATTTACTCTTCCTCACGTAACCTAAATTCCATTCTTTCATTATCATACTAAAATGATCATGAAATTTACAGTATGCTAGTTCATTCTACGATTATAACTTATTCCACGCTAAATATAATTACACTGAACACGTAAAACTTTAGCTGAGAATCTCATAAATAATGTAATAAACTTTTGTTTAGTTTGACCTAAGTACATTTCTTTCAATCTTAAGCTGTAATCGACAAGATGATGCCATAATGTATCCTGCGATAATGTCAACATAAAATCTAGAAGATGATCTATGTGGTTTTTTATACGCATATAAGGTAATCAGAAATTTCGTGCCTCATCTAGCTCAGATACGAAGAAATTCCTTCCTCTTTAGATGATATATCGCTTCATGTGTGAATGTGAGATTCACAAATTCGTGTTGTTTGTCTCGCTTTCGTCTCAACGCGGGGAGAGAAAATACAGCGAAGGAGGTAAATAAAAGGGGAAAATGAATCAAAGAACTATAGCCAGACCCATTTCATAGAAAACTAACCACAAATTGAGAAATAGAAAAATTGCTACGATGCTTCTGAGAGAGAGAGAGAGAGAGAGAGAGAGAGAGAGAGAGAGAGAGAGAGAGAGAGAGAGAGAGAGAGAGAGATTATGGACACTTTAGGCACGGCAAATCGAGAATTAAGATGCCAAACCGCGTGCCCGAAGGCAGAGCCAAAAGATTACCACCTTTCTACATCAAAAGATTCATTGCGACCCCCTTCACGTTCCTTGAAGTTCTCTGGTATTTTCTCTCTCTCTCTCTCCATTTTTTCACGTCAGAAAGAAAACCCGAATCCGAGCCCTGTTAGCATATCCAGTTGACTCACCTTGAAGACTTATTTCGCTCAACCCCTCCACGCCCGCACCTCAAATAAGAACATGGAAAGCCTATACAAAGTCGAGGAAAGAAATACTTTCTTCAGGGAAATTTGCAAAGAAAAAGAAAACGGTAAGAGGGATCACACAGTGAGGAACGAGGGAAAATGTATGCTTTATTTTGAGACGGCTGCTTAATTAAGATTGAAATCCACTTTCTGTTGATAACAAGATTGAGTAAATGCAGTATTCAAATAAAATCGCAAGAAGGTAGAGCACCTAAATAAGGCCCCTTCTTTTTGTTATTGTACTTTCTTTCCATATCAAGATAGGAAAGCACGCTCAACATTCTCGGAACCATCCCCCAAGATGAAATTTTAACTCCTTTTCTGGGAAATTTCAACTCCTCCTTTTCGATTTATAAAAGAGTCAACTCCCCCCTCATCACTTCAACACAGCCCTCTCACTTGTTCCTCAAAAACTTAGCCCCGCTCCGAAATTCACATACAATTGCTCTTCTAGGCATCATGGCGGACGTCGGGCAGCCAGCTGCTGCTGCTGCTTCTCAGGGGGACATCGCTGGACCAGCGCCGGTGGCCCAGGCTGAGACCAAAAAAGACATGCCATCGGCTCTCTTTGATCACGACGCAAGCTCGTCGCTGCTCCCTAACCACGAGGCAATCCCGTCTCCTGTCTCTGATAGCACCGCAATCCGCAGTCTGGATCACATCCCTCCTTCGCCACACCAAGTTCTTCGCTTTGGACGCATGAGGTTCCACATAAATCCGCCTCCGGAAACCGTACTCCACTATCACACCATTGACATCGAGCTAATCCAAACGACCGATGATGATGAGGCAGAAACGAGGAGGCTTCCGCGAGTGAATCTGGCAAAGGTGTTCCTCGGACTGACCTTCCAAGCAACGGGGGCTTTCATGGTCTTCCACTTCTCATCCTCCGTCGAAATGGATAATTTACGCCACTCGAAGCTTCTTTCATTTCTCCTGAACTTTTCCGAGGTCGCGGTGGTGGTAGGGTTCACGGCTTCCTTGGTCGGGGCTTTGATGCGCGAACTAGTGTACACGGAGATGGCAATGGTTGCTGAGAAAGCGGGGTCCGCTTCTGCCGCATTAGGGTTTTTCCTAATGATGAGCATGTTCTTGAGCAAATTGTCTATGGGCATTGGATGGGTTTGTGGTGTTGTATCCTTTGTGGCTTTTGTGTTAGTCTTCATGAAGATGAGAAAGGCAGAATGATCCTAGGTATACGACATTTATTAGGTCGACCTCTAGTCTCTATGGAAATTAAATCTAGGTACGATGAAACGACTAGGAGCAGAACAAACTTTATTGTACTTTCAACTAGCTGGTGAAGGGCCATAAGAGAAGTTTAGTGGATAATCATTGATGATAGGACTTTCTATTGGACGGTTGCACCTCGTTTTTCAAGCAACGAGATGTATAGATGTATAATATGTGGAGTATACAAATTTGAAATAAAAATTTCAAACTTGGTCTCTATAGGGTATCCATCTTATCTCGTTAGCTGCATACAAATTACTTTGAATTAGGATAGCCTAAAGCTCGAAAACCTGAACTTAACCTGTTCATGGGGTTTGAGGAGTGTTCCATATATGGGGATTAAGGTGGCCGAGTTTATGCATCATACACTGTGGGTTATCCAAAAACAAAAAAATGTCCCCAAATTTTGGAAAAATTGTTCAAAAAGTCCTGAACCTATTGCACGGTGGCTAATAGTCCTATCCCTTTCAATTATGTCAATTTAATCCTTAACATTTTGACGATTTGTCAATTTAGTTGTAAACATTTTAATGATTTGCTAATATAGTTCTTCCGGCCTATTATACAAATAATAGGTTCTAAATTGATAAATTTTCAAAAGATTTAATACTAAATTAGCATAATTGAAAGGCCTAGGAGTTAATTAGCCACCGTATAATAAGTTTAGGATTTTTTGGACAATTATCCCCCAAATTTTAGATAGATTCTTTTGACCATTATCGGGGATAGTTATAATAGGTGGTTATGCATGGCCTCCACTCTACGCGGTCGACACACTCTCTTTCCTTTTTTGAGTCCAAAATCCTTTCTTTCTTTCTTTCTTTTTTTGCTTATTAACAGTACTATTTATGATAAGATTGATCTATAAAATTGGTATAATTTGCGACAAAATGCAATAAGTCTAATGCTAACATGGGTCTCATATGGCTCCATTCAAAGATATCCAAATTCTCTTCCCCTTTTGATGATAGCTTCCTAGATATTCGTTGACTCCTCAAGTTGGCGGGTATGTTTCTGGTGCCAACTTTAATGAATAAGAAGTGATTTAGCCTGCTTAATGCATGTTAATTTGTGTGACGGGTAACGGAAACGTGCATATTTAAGCATATAACCTTGAAAACTTTATTCCTTGTAAGCAAAACAGTCTGATTATATACGCAGTACCTTAGCAGCACGCATCCAAGAACCAACCAAAATTATAAGAGCCAATCGTACACCCTTGCATAGGCTCGAAACATAAATAATCATTGCTCAGCGACATTAATTCCTACAACACCATCAGCCCCGGGGAAGCGGACTTGGGACACGGCCAACATGAAGAAGAACGCAACTGCGTACGTCATGGAAACCACGGATAAGCAGCAGCAAGCACTGGCGATACGGGGTATGTGGTGGACCATGAGGGAGGAATAAGCCCCAGTGAAGGCGGCCATGAGGGAGAGAATGAAGCCTTGGAAGGTCGAAGAGGACGGGCCGCCCTTGACGAACAAGGTCGGGATCAGGTTGCCATCGACGAACTCGCACGGCAGCTGTACGAGGGCCGTGGCGGCCGTGAAAGACACCCAGATGATGCACTGCAAGATGGCGATCCTGGTGGTTTGACGAGTGGTTGATGGGTCATGGGACATGGTAATGTGTGCGGAGCAGAGGAACAATGCTGGAAGGGTGTGCAAAAATCGCAGGGTGTTCACTTTGCGATTGAGTTTTTGTCTCTTATAGTTGAGAACTTAAAGTTAGTCAAGGAAGTCTCAATCGACCGGCTCTTAGGAATTGCAATCTCTACTCTTTGAACTTTCCAAGTAAATGATCGCATCTCTCTTGTACGTGTGGGCTTGTAGCTAGTCAAGGAAATCTCAGTCGTCGTTCTCTTAGGAATTGCGCTCTCTCTTCTTTGAACTTTCCAAGTAATTGACATGCATGAGTCGGGAAAAGTACGTTACAAGTGCCATAACTTTTGTGTAACGCTCACTTGAGTGCTATGATTTCCAAAAACATTCATTTGAGTACCATAAATTTTAATCACTCATTTAAATGTCATAACTTTTAAAAAATGTCCACCCAAATGTCGGAAATCCGACGTGACATGGCATTTATGGTGATCGATTGAAAAGTTATATGACACTCAAGTGATCGAAAAAAAAATTATAATACTCAAATAAACGTTGTACAAAAGTTTGCATGTTTAATTGAAATGGTATTACTGGAAAAGGGCAAAAAAATAAAAGAGTATGAGTTTAAGAAAGCCTTAATTGGCGCTGGAAGGACGACAATGGCCATGTCAACGAGAGAGACAGAGAGCACTAGACAATCCAACTATGGGTGCTTTTTAGTATCTCTCAAACCCATATCAATTGCAACTTGGACCTTTTTAACATGTAATTCAATTTATTTTGGAGTTGGCATTAATTGGTTATGAATTGATTAAAAGTCAAGTAAAATGCGAGAATACATTTTACTTCTGTGAACCAGAGATTCATGGATACGTGGACTTGATTATGCTAGATTAATCTAATGCCTTTACCTTTTCTTTTTATTTCGAAAATGGTTTGCAAGCGATCTTTGTCAATTTTAATTCTAAACCATTAACATGTAATAGGTGATCATGTAGGTGCATAAACATCAATGTAACACTCAATAATCAAAATGATAAATAAATTACTCGAAGGGATTTAAAGTACCTTGATGCGTTAAGCATAGCAAAACCTCACCATAGCTTCACGAAACGGGAATTATGCAAACTTCATCCAGAGAGCAAACAATGATGTGATATATACATGTCTTAAATATGACCTCTAAATATGATTATGCAGGGATATCAAATCACTACAAAGCAGACCTAACATTCACGATATTTAAATTTAAGCTATGTGAAATAACTTAGGGGACAATAACAAAAAAAGTCATTAATCTATTGCACTTGTATCAATTCAGTTCTAAATATTTCAATTTGACCAATTTATTCCTAAACATTTTAACATTTGCCAATATAGTCATTTTGATTAATTTTAGCTGGAAATTACTTATGTGAACGCTAGCCATCCTATGTGGCATGAACGGCGCTAATATGAACATTTTTCGTAATTTAAAAAAAATTGCTGAATATTTTATATTTTCTTTTGTCTTTCTTTCTTGCTTTACTTTTTTTTCACAGTGGCTAGGAAGGGCCGTCGGGGCCTCGCCAGCCATTGGGTGAAGGCCTCCAAGCCCTTGCCCATGAGGGCAAGACGGGCCTCGCCCAGTGGAAAAAATAAGAAAAAAATATTATATGTATATAATTCAGAAAATTTGCTAAAAATTTTAAAAATCATCCACATCAGGGCCAGCCGTCCTACCGACTGTGTCACGTAGGATGATCGGCATCCACGTTAGCAATTTCCAGTCAAAATTAACTGGAAGAATTACATTGGTAAATTGTCAAAAGGTTTAGAGTAAAGTTAAGTTATTTTTTGAATTTATCAATGTTTAAAACAGATATTGATTTCCATGTTTACATGTGGATTTACTAAATATTTTGGTAACCTAACAACATATTTGCTTTGGATTAAGCTTTGGGTTTTTCTTTGAATGGTACGCCCTCTCTTCATTTTTTTACAAAGAAGTTTAAACCCAAGTTTTTAGTTTGAGACATTGTATTTGGCTCACTATGACATCATGCCTTACGCCATATATTTTAACCTTAGCTAATATATGCTCTAGATAAGCATATAACTCTTTGGGAGTTCAATGTTCAATCGCTAAGGAAATCGCGACAACCCGCAAACATCCAAGTGAATTGCAATCTCTATGGTTTCTCTGACGGTTGTACTAAACTACATTTTTCACTATTTGGCTAAGTCACAACACCTATATACATTCAATTCATCAGCCACATAAACACATAGCATTTTCCTTTCGTTTAGAAACTTCAGGCCTCTCTTGTCATTGTGCACCAAACACATATGCTACAATTCAGACTCTCGAAGATGTATTCAACATTTCAGCAACAAAATTTGTCACTATCTCTCCTTGAAGCTCATACATGCCACTGTTCTTCATTCCTCTCATTATTACCAAGTAATTATGAACAACCATCAGAACTCCACCTTCTGAAATATACCAACACTCAACTGAATTTAAGGAAATCAGGTTCTTCTTCAATTCTAGTACATGCCTCACTCCAATAAATGTACTCACGATACCATTATGCATTTTGATTATAACATCGCCAATACCTACAACTTTGCACTCAGCATTATTCCCCAGCTACACTTTACAACTATCTATGCACCGATAAACAATAAATCAGTTCCTACTTGGTGTATCCAAAAATCAAAATCCATAACCCATTCGTCAAATGGCAAATTTTTTGGTGATAGACAAGATATAATTAGCATTATTCATATTACAGTCAACTACAGTTGCAACATCATCCGCAGACTCAATTCTAATTCCCTGGCCTTCTCATTCTTCATCATATGACAATCCTTTCTAAGATGCCCCTCTTACCACAATTTCAAGAGAATACACCACTAATCCTAGATTGAATACATTTGTTCAAACTCCCACTACTCCTACTAACGTGACTACTAGCTCATCCTCTTCCTTTGCCTACTAAAGCAACATGCACAAATTCACTTGATTCTCTTTGATGATGTCCTGTCAAGCTTCTTAACCTAGAGAAATTACTAACAGCAGTAACGATAGTATTTTAACTTTCACGTAATAAGGATAATATAATCAAAGCACGTACATCATCTTCAAAGCTAATCTCAACCGAAATCAATTGACTAGCGATTACATTGAATTCATTAATATGGTCAGCAACCGACACACCACCTTTGCCCATCTTTCAGTGAAACAAATGTCGAATCAAGTAGACCTTGATAGTTGTAGAAGGCTTCTCATACATGTTTGACATGGCATTCATCAAACACACAGTGCTCTTCTCTTTCAAAATGTGAAACACGACATTACATACCAATGTAGCCATATATCACCAATGCTTGTCTATCCATCAAATTCCAATTAGCTTGCTTCATTAGCTTCGGCGTCTTCCCAGACAAGAATAAGTATGGATTCCTTTGATACAAATAATCCTCAATCTACATCTTCCAGAAACAAAAATCCTTCCCATCAAATCTGTTGATTTTCACTTTTTCTTCTTCCATCGCCATCGATTGGCTTCAACTTAGTCAAGCCTGGTTCCAATACCACTTGTTAAGGAAACAAACAATCAAGCAATATAATGATCAGAATAAGGAATATAATTCCACCACTAGATTTACATGGTTCGATCGGTGTCATCTATATTCACGGGGAGAGCAGCATAAAATTTGATAAGAGATAAGCAATATAATGAAGATTACAATCACACTTGAGTCACTCAACCACTCTTACAATCATACCTAATAATTCACAGAGTGTTTAACCCTGAAATTTCTCACGAAATAATCTCTCAATTTCATAAAATGAATTACACAAAATCTTACCCACAAGATTTTTGCGGCTTCAAACACTCATATATTACTTTAGTGTGTAATTCACAAGAAGTCGCCTCTTGAATGCTCTACATAAAAAAAAAGGCCCTCTTTTTATACAAGCATGAATTGGATCCAAAATAAGGAACCCCCTTTTAGAATTCCTTCTCCAACTAGGAAACCTACTTAGATTAGAAAAGTTTCTCTTTCGGGTTTAAACTCGAGACATATTTTCGACAAAAGTCTTGTTTAGTTCGACTATGCACTATACTTTTAATCTCTAACTCTTAATGACATGATGGTGCCATAATATATTGTTCAATAATGTCGACATAAAATCTAGAAGATGTTAAACGGTTTTACAATTAAGTATACATGTAGATATCTTAGGGTTAATACCACGAAAAACCCCAAACTAATACACCTGTGACAAATTTACCTTCCGTTAGTTTTTGTTAAATTTTATTGTCAAATTGCTTTGTTAAATGACATGCGGCAGTTAACGAAGATACCCGTTTTGGGTTTTACCCTCTATTTGTCATAGATCTACCAATTTGTAATTTTTTGTGGTATTAATTCAATTTAACGGAAAATAACAGAGGGTAAATTTATCACAAGTGTACCAGTTTGGGGTTTTTGATGGTCAAAATATTAGTTTTGGATAAAATTATCACATGTGTATCAATTTGAGAATTTTTATGGTGAAAAAATTAATTTGGAGAAAATTTTTTATAGATGTACCAGTTTGAGATTTTTTGTGGTATTAACCCGATGTCTTATGAAAAGAAAAATAAGGATCAATGTGGTGTTTTACGTATTTAAAGTACCGAGAAATTTCGTGCCTCATCTATCTCGATCTGCAAATTCTGGCCTTCCCTACGGATAAATAACGCGTAGTTTTTGGTGTTATGTGTCTTTGTGTTTGTCTCAACGCCGCAGACAGAATATAATGAAGGAATTAAATGCCAGGGGAAATTCAAAAAAGAAGTTATGGCCAGACCCATTTGATAGCAAACCAATCACAAGTTGAGAAATAGGGAAAGCCATGCGGTGGTCGCTTCTCATGTCCAGAGAAAATTGCAACGATGCTTCAGGGAGAGCTTCACAGGGGCTTCTCAGCGACGAAGGGGAGGGAAAGAGAGAGATATCATGGACCCTTCAGACACGCAAACAGGAACTAAGAAGCCAAACCGCGTGCCCGTTTGCAGAACCAAAAGACCGCACCACCAAAAGATCAATGGCGACCCCCTTCACGTTCCTTGAAGTTCTCCTGTATTTGCCTCCTCTCTTCCCCTGTTCTCATGGCCGAAACCAAAAGAACACCAGGGGCGGGCGCCTATGAACTATCAACATATTCATTTGGACTCACCTTTATTCGAACAACTTATATTATCAGGTCCATATTGCATAACATCCCTGATGTAGGACTTATTTCATCTTAAACTATGAAGTCGTGAAATAAAAAACAAATTCTTTAGAGAATTTGAAAAAAATAACGGTTGAGAGTGATCACACGGTGAGGAACGAAGGAAAATATGTGTTTTATTTTGAGATGAGCGCTTAATTTAGATTGAAATCCAATTTCTGTTAATAACAAGGTTGAGTAAATGCAGTATTCAGATAAGATTGCGAAAAAGAAGAGCCCCTGAGTAAGGTCCCCTCTTTTTCGTTATTGTCTTCCTACGTCGAATTAGGAAAGCACCCTAAAAATTCTCGGAACCAACACAGATGATTATGTCAACCTCCTCCTTTCCTGGGAAATTCATGTGCTTAACCTGTTCTATAAGAGCCAGCTACACTCATCATTAGAGCACGCCAGTCTCACATCAAAAAACATGCTCCCAAATTCACAGATCCTTGTCCTTCTTGTCATCATGGCGACCGTCGAGCAGCCACCTGATGCTTCTTCTCCGGGGGACAACGCTGGACCTGCATCAGCAGCCCAGGCTGAGACCGAGCAAGACATGTCGTCCGTTCTCTCTGATCGCGACGCAATCCCATTGACGCCCTCTGTTCACGAGGCAATCACGTCTCCTCTCTCTGATAGCAATGCAACACGCGGTCTGGATCACATCCATCCTTCGCAACACCGAGTGCTCCGCATTCGACATTTGATGGTCCACATGAATCCACCTTCGGAAACCCCACTCGACTGTCACACCGTCGACATTGAGCTAATTCAAGCGGCCGATGATGACGAGGCAGGACGGAGGAGGCTTCAACCGGTGAATCTGGGGAAGGTGTTCCTCGGACTGACCTACCAGGCAATAGTGGCTTTCATGGTCTTTCACTTCTCGTCCTCCGTTGACATGGATAAGTTACGCCACTCGAAGCTTCTTTTATTTCTCCTGAACTTTTCCGAGGTTGCGGTGGTGGTAGGGTTTGCATCTTCTTTGGTTGGTGTTTTGATGCGGGAACTAGTGTCCGCGGAAATGGCAATGGTTGCTGAGAAAGCGGGGTCCGCTTCCGCCGCATTAGGGTTTTTCCTAATGATGAGCATGTTCTTAAGTAAATTGTCTATAGGCATTGGATGGGTTTGTGGGGTTGTATCCTTTGTGGCTTTTTTCTTAGTCTTCTTGAAGATGAGAAAGGCAGGCTGATCCTAGGTATACTAGATTAATTAGATAGTGTCGATGGAAATTTACAATGAAAAGAATTGGAGCCGGAACCAACTTTATCAGTTTATTGTACTTTTAGCACGTTGGTGGAGGGCAATAAGAGAAGTTTAGTGGATAATCATTTGATGATGGGACTTTCGATTTGGATGGTTGCACGTCTTTTTTCAAGCAATGAGATGTATAAATGCATCATACGTAGAGTATGTAAAGTTGACATAAAAATTTTCAACTCAAGCTTCTCACCAACTCTCTATAAATTACTTTGAATCAGGATTGCCTTTATTGCTCAAAAGCCTGAACCTAACCGGTTTATGGGGTTTGAGAAGCATTCCACATATTGATCTTAGTTTATGCATCATATACTGTGCGTTATCCAAAAAAAAAAAAAGCGTGTCCCCAAATTTTAGGTAAATCCTTTTGGTGGATAGTTTTTTCTTTTTTCGGTGGATAGTTAAATTTCTGCATGGCCCCTATTCCGCGCGGTTGACACTCTTTCTTTTTTTGAGTCCAAAATCGTTTTTTTTCCCTCTTAAACAGTACTAAATATAATAAGATTGATCTATAAAATTGGTATTATTTGCGACAAACGGTAACGGGGAGCTCATATGGCTCCATTCAAAGATCTCCAAATTCTCTTCCCCTTTTGGATGATAGCTTCCTAGAGGAGTTAGCAAATTCCGATGCCAACTTTAATGAATAAGAAGCGATTTAGCCCACTTAATACATGTTAATTCTTATTCCTTGTAATTAAACAGTCTGATTACATACGTACTACCGTAGGAGTTACACGCATCCAAGACCAAACAGAATTATAAGAGCCAATCATACACCCATGTATGGGCTTGAAACACAAATAATCATTGCGTAGCTACATTTATTCCTACAACACCATAAGCCCCCGGGGAGCGGACCTGGGACACGGCCAAGACGAAGAAGAACGCGACCGCGGATGTCATGGAAATCACGGACAAGTAGCAGCAAGCACTGGCGATCTGGGGTATGTGGTGGACCATGAGGGAGGAATAAGCCCCGGCGAAGGCGGCCATGAGGGATAGAACGAAGCCTTGGAAGGTTGAAGAGGACGGGCCACCCTTGAGGAACAAGGTCGGGATCGGGTTGCCATCGACAAACTCGCACGGCAGCTGTATGAGGGCCATGGCGGCCGTGAAGGACACCCAGATGATGCACTGCAAGATGGTGATCCTGGTGGTTTGATGAGTGGTTGATGGGTCATGCGACATGGTAACGGGAGCGGAGCACAGGAACAATGCTGGATGGGTTGTGCAAAATCCGCGGAGTGTTCACTTTCCGATTGAGTTAGTAATCCTTTATAGTTGAGGACTTAAAAGTTTGTCACGCAAGTCTCAATCGACCAGCTCATGGAACTGCATTCTCTCTTCTTTGAACTTTCCAAGTAATTGATGGCATCTCTGTTTATACGTGAGGGCTCATAGTTGGCCAAGGAAATCTCAATCGACCGTGTCTTCGGAGTTGCATTTTGCTCTTCTTTAGTTGTATTTTCTCTTCTCTGAACTTTCCAAGTAATTGACGTTGTCCAGCGTGATAAGACGCATTGAACAGTCTTATCAATGGTCGGAACGGAAGGAAGACGTGTACTAGGGATTTGGAAAAGGTCTGGAAATTACATGAAGGGCGAGACGAAAGTGATGCATATAAACTGCAACAAAACCAGTCATTGCCGTATACAAATGAAGTCGTCACCCTCCTTTCGTTGAATTTGCATGTGAACATCATTCATATGGTCCCGTGGCAAATGGAGTTCCTGACGCAGTTCACTCAAAATTTACTATGTTATTGGTGATAAGAAAGACAGATTAAAAGAGAATGGTATTTATTCTCTTATAATGGTGTGTGAAAAATTGTACATCACTACAAAAAAAATATGAATTTTGCGATGAAAATTTGCGACGGGAAATTTTCGTCGCTAATTTGCGACAAACTTTGCGATAGATTTCTAATTCCGTCGCAAATTAGCGACGAAAATTTTCCGTCGCAAATTTGTGACGGATTTTGCGACGGAATTATTTTCCGTCGCTAATTTGTGACGGAAAATAATTCCGTCGCAAAATTTGTCGGAAATTTGTGCCGGAAAATAATTCCGTCGCAAATTTGCGATGGAAAATTTTCGTCGCTAATTTGCGACGAATTTTGCAACGGAATTATTTTTTGTTGCTAATTTGTGCAACGAAATTTACCATTTTACGAGGAAAGTAGTGATGAATTTTATATCTGTTGCAAATTTGTGACGGAAAATTGGTCGTCGCGAGATTGGACGATTTGCTACATGTCCAATTCTAAGAGATTAGATATTAAAAATTCAAATTAGATAAAAAGATCTATTATAAACTCAAGATATTAGATAATCTCTTAAAATGTTCTCATCCCAGATAAGCTTTTTTAGATTCGATAGGTGCAAATCTTATATTCTTTTTTTTTCAAGAATTAGATATAGATAACACGGATATCTATTTAGTTGAATATGACGGTTTCCTCCGCAAGTAGCTCTTATATATGCGTAAATATATGGGTAAATAAATTATAGCAATTTTCAAATAGATCGGAATCAGGTGGATGTATGAAATGTAAAGTCAATGTATCTATATGGGATATCTATAGGAGATCATATAAAAGAGATATTCTTATTTAGATCTAACCAATTTATTCTAACTAATTAGATGAATTACTCCTAAAGAGTTACATTTGAATAATGAGTGAATAGAGGACATGCATTCTATTAGAGAAATATTTAGAAGATTCTCTATATTTCCTTCAATTGATTGTAATTGATATTTTCCTTTTTAGATAGTCATCCTAGAAAACCGATAAATATGTTTGTGTACTCTTCATTTGACAATAATATATATATTGCTCTTAATTTTTTTATCACATTCTTGACTTGGTATCAGACCTCTATTATTATTTGAGAAAGCGTCAATTGAGTCTGTTTGTAATAACGACATCCGCATCAGTCATGTTTCTCCATAGTGTTCGTAATGCTAGTCACATCGGCTTATTTCACAACAACCTCCCGTAGTTGTTTGACATTCCTCCGCTGCTCTAGTGAAAAAAAAAAAACATCACTAGACTTGCCGCCCATAGACGAATTAGATCATGACATTTATTAATTCGTCAAATATGAGCAATGTTTCATTGTATGTAAAAGGGTAGAAGCATATCTACTCAAGGTTCCGACGGAATTAGCGACGGATTCGAAAAATTGGTCGGTATAAATATTTCCATCGCTAATTCCGTTGCAAATTAGTGACAGATTTGAAAAAATGGGCGCCATGTGCCACAAAGATCACTTCCATCGCAAATCAGCGACGACAAAATAAATTCGTCGTAAATTAGCAACGGAAAATAAATCCATTGCAAATTTGTGACCGATTTGGAAAATGCTTTTTATTTTTGGAATCCGTCGCAAATTTGCAACGGAAAATAAATATGTTGCAAATTTGCGACGGACTAATTTTTCCGTCGCAAATGTTCAACGGAAAAATAACTCCGTCGCAAATTTGCGACAAAAAAAAAATTCATCTAACATTTGCAACGGAAAAAAAAATCCATCGCAAATTTGCTCCAGAAATAAAATCGGACACAAATTTGCGACGGAAAAATAAATCCGTCGCAAATTTGCGACGGAAAAGAAAAATCTGTCACAAATTTGAGACGGAAAAAATCAATTCATCGCAAAATTGCAACGGACAAAGAAGTCCGTCGCAAATTTGCTACGGAAAAATAAGTCTGTGGCAAATTTGCGACGGAAAAATAAGTCCGTCGCAAATTTGAGCCGGACAAAGAAATCAGTCGCAAATTTACGCCGGAAATAAAATCGGATGCAAATTTGTGACGGAAAAATTAGTCCGTCGCAAATTTGCAACGGAATAATAAGTCCGTCGCAAATTTGCACAAGAAACAAAATTGGACGCAAATTTGCGACGGAAAAATAAGTCCGTCGCAAATTTGCTATAGAAAAATAAATCCGTTGCAAATTTGTGACGGAAAAGAAAAATCCGTTGCAAATTTGTGCCGGAAATAAAATCGGACGCAAATTTGCGACGGAAAAATTAGTCTGTCGCAAATTTACGACGAAAAAAATCAATCCGTCGCAAAATTGCAATGGACGAAGAAGTCCGTCGCAAATTTGCTACAGAAAAATAAGTCCGTTGCAAATTTACAACGGAAAAATAAGTCCGTCGCAAATTTGCGATGGACAAAGAAATCCGTCACAAATTTGCGCTGGAAATAAAATCGGACGCAAATTTACGACGAAAAAATTAGTCCGTCGCAAATTTGCGACGGAATAATAAGTTCATCACAAATTTGCACAAAAAATAAAATCGGACGCAAATTTGCGACGGAAAAATAAGTCCGTTGCAAATTTGCACAAGAAATAAAATCGGATGCAAATTTGCACAAGAAATAAAATCGGACGCAAATTTGCAACGGAATAATAAGTCGGTCGCAAATTTGCACAAGAAATAAAATCGGATGCAAATTGTGCAAATTTGCGACGGACAAAGAAATTGGTTGCAAATTTGCGCCAGAAATAAAATCGAACGCAAATTTGCGACGGAATAATAAGTCTATCGCAAATTTGCAACGGAATAATAAGTCCATCGCAAATTTGCTCAAGAAACAAAATCGAACGCAAATTTGTGACGGAAAAATAAGTCCGTCACAAATTTGCGACGGACAAAGAAATCCGTCGCAAATTTGCGACGGAAAAATTAGTCCGTTGCAAATTTGCGACAGAATAATAAGTTCGTCGCAAATTTGCTCAAGAAATAAAATCGAACGCAAATTTGTGACGGAAAATAAATCCGTCGCAAATTTGCGATGGACTTTTGCGACGGACAAAGAAGTCCATCGCGAATTTGCGTCAGAAATAAAATCGGACACAAATTTGCGACGGAAAAATTAGTCCGTTGCAAATTTGCGACGGAATAATAAGTTCGTCGCAAATTTGCTCAAGAAATAAAATTGAACATAAATTTACGATGAAAAAATAAATCCGTTGTAAATTTGCGACGAAAAAAATTAGTCCGTCGCAAATTTGCGACGGCTTCTTTGCTCTCCGTCGCAAATTTCGGGCTCCCCGCCCTAATTCTCAATTAGCCTGCCCTCAGCCCCCCCTCCATTCTCTCTCTCTCTGATTTCGCTTCTCATTCTCTTTCTCCTTCTCCTTCTTCCCTCTCGCGCTCGCGCTTCCTCCGGCGACTCCTCCACACCCCCGAACCTCTCACGCTCGCGCTTCCTCCCGCGACTCTTCCTCGCCCATGGCCTCCGGAGCCCTAGAGGAAATCAAGCCAAAGAAGAGCAATCTCCGATTCGATCCCTCCCGGAGCTCACCGTCCATGGCGATCATCTCCGACTTCGAGGAGGAAGAGGAGAAGCAATCGGAGGCCAAGCCCTCGGCCTCGTCCTCTGCTGCGGCGGAGTTCAGCGCGAGGTTCGAGGTTCGATCCGTCCCCCGCGCGTGCCTGCTCGTTCAGCGAGAGGAGGGGGGAAGCCTTTGGTATCGTTTCTGCATCTTCCGTGTCCGTTCGAGCTCGGGACCCCGCGAGGCGGGGAGGCTCGATCGACGAGCTCCTCGAGGACCTAAGCTGATCGGGGAACAGGACCTTCGTTTGAGGAGGGAGAGAGGGAAGGGGAGGGGAGTAAGTGATCGGTCCGGGAGAAAATGTAGGGCGTCGTCTTGGCGATTCCATGTCCGTGGGGATACGCAGAGCGCACTGAGCTCTGCTCTGGTCTTGGCTTTCTCGAGGATTTTTCCTTCTTTTTCCTTTTGTTTTTTTTTGGTTTCTTATCGGGTTCTAGTTCTTCGTAGATTTGCCTGTGTTCCTTTCGTTCCTTTCTACTAAAAGTTGGTCGCTCAATGCGGAACGCGTTTATGCATTTGAATTTCGATGCGTCACGTTCGCCGTGGACTCGAAATTGCATTGTTGTTCCTCGAGGTGCGGTGCTTGCAATTGAGAAGTACACTACATAGGGTGTCAAAACCAAACACAATACCCGAACCGAAACACGAACCGACCCGACCCGAACACGAAATTTTCTTATTGGATCGGGTTATGTCTCAACTTGTTTGGGTAACAATAAAAACAATTGGGTATTGTTTGGATTTATTGGGCTTGGGTACCCAAGCCCAACCCAAACAATAACTCAAACAATGAAATCCTAAGACCTCTCTTCCACTTTTCTCTCTCACTCTCTCGCCTCTTGTGCGTATCACCAGCTCCTAATAAGGAGTCGCACAAGTCAACAACAACGACCGCCGGCAGAAGCCGACCGGAGGGACAACAGATCCAAGAAACCCATCCGACAAGGGGGAAGCCAAGACAAAGAGGGGGGCACAAACAGAAAACTCGTTACCCGATGGCATCGGGGCAGCCGGTGCCGCCCAGGGGGAGCTATGTCATAGTGAAACTGCAATCTGCATAAGGCAAACGACCTTTATGTCCTAACGGAAATGATTGCGGTTACTGATTAGCCTCTTCTTTCTGATTTGTTCTGCCCTTTGTAAATTTTTATAATCGATACTTTCCAAATTCAATCAACACTTCCACTGCCGCCCCCACCACGGCGGTGTGCAGCTGATGATTGCTTCCGGGACGTGGTTCATCAAAACCGAAGCAGTCCGAAGTAGGCTGTTTCTCAGTACTGTTGTGGACCTTTTTAGTGGCCCCATGAGCATTGCTCTTGCTACACAGTTGAATGCACAAGTCTGTTACGAGTTAAGACAATTCAATCCGAGATGTTTCAGCCTTTGAGCAGTGAAGAACACGAGAATACAACACCTCGAATGCTTCGTTCCTTTGATCAACCGATCACCGGAACATTTGACAGCCATTCGAGATATATGGTACGGTTCGACCATTGGCCATTACCTTGAGATTGATCCATTGATCCACATAGCTTCGTCCAACTTGGAAGGGCATAACCCATTCATTCACTCTCCAGTAAAGGGCAAACTGGCCTCAATAAGCCTAGAGAGAGGTCCGTCGGAGGCGATTTAGTTCTCTACATAAGGTCAGGAATGATTCAATCAAGGGCCTGGTCTAAATAAGTATTCGCCAGAAAGTGGACCCTTCTTCTCTCTTTGCCTTATGCAGATAAATCCAGTCTATTCGTTTTCAGCCGAACTAATATCGCCGAAGGGAATCAATGTCATTCGTTGTTCTTTCTTTTTCATTTCATTCTGAAAACATGCTTCGCTCATGGCATGAAGAGTTAGTTTATTTCAGCTCAGCCTAGCTCCAGTGAGCGTAATCAGGTGACCTAGAGCTAGAAACGATATTGACCAAGAAAACAAAGGCCTAGCCAAAACCATCAGTAATCGAAAGACCAGTCGAGAAACAGATAAGTCGCATGTATTCCAACAATCAACATGATCGGTTTCCAGAACTGAAATGTACTAACAAAAGACCAGTTTCACTATGACATAGCTTTGGTCTATATATCTAATTTGGTGTTCTCTCTTTCCAAAACACGAACCCGACCTGACCCGACCCGAACATGACCCGAACCGACCCGATTGTGTGGCTATATCATGTTCGGATCTTGTTTCGGGTCGGGCCAAGCACACATATTCATTATTTCGGATCGGGTCAGGTATAATGAAAACTCAACTCGACCCGACCCGACCCGACCCATTGACACCCCTACTACATAGCGATCGCTCATGATGTGGCTCTTTTCTCCTGCTATAGTTAGGCTGTGATGGTTCTGTGGCTGTAGTCATCTATATAGCTTAGATGTTTTCTCTGGTTGGCTATTTAATGGCGATGGGCAGGGAAAATGTTTCATTCTATTATGCTATCGATTTTGCTAAAGTGTGGATATTCTTTGATGGGTACTTGCTCCTTTGTTCAGCAATCTGAACTCTCCCGAATAATTAAATTTATCTTGTGTTGATCTCTCCTATAATCTGTTTAAGCGTGCATTGGCTTATTCAAGTACTCTAGTGATGGAAGGTTTGCTATAAGCTTCTTGCTTTTGATTTTGGAGATGTCTTCTCGTTGCAGTGTTTGGTTCTTGCACGTTTTTTTGCGTGCTTATGCTTGATTGGATCTCCCATTTTCCTTGGAAATTAGGAAAAGAAGCTACTTTGCAAGTGTAATCTTGTTTTCTTTTTCGTCATACGAGCTGGAAAACTAGGTGATCTGATTATGGATCAACTGTAATCATAGAATGTCAGATTGTTTTGTGGAACTTCGGGATTGGTTAGTGCCTTTCCGCCTTTGGGATTTAGCATGGCTGGACAAAAGATTTAGGACTCATAATTAAAATTGTTAAAGACCGATTAAAAAGTGATGACTTGACCACCTCAGCATCAACATTTGATATGGACCAATAGTTATGACTTTGACAATCCCCATGCCCAAATTGTGAACTGAGCCTGATTTTAGCTCTTGCATTGAGTATGATTCAGATAGCTTTAGCTGAGATGACCAGTTAGGTTACCCAGTGTGCTTTGGAAAGTGCAACTCTATAAGAGACTGTCTTGTTATGATTCCTTTTACAAGGTGGATGCATATGTTTAGAAGACATATTGTGTAAAATATACCATGTTGCCTCCCTAGTTGCTCTGACATTGTTTCTGGTTGAACAGTGCCAAACAAAGGCAATGGCCTTGATCTTGAGAATTATTCCTGGACTCAGACTCTGCAGGAGGTTACCGTCCATGTTCCAGTTCCTAAGGGTACTAAAGGAAGGTTTGTGGTATGCGACATAAAGAAAAACCACTTGAAAGTTGGACTCAAGGGTTAACCTCCTGTCATAGAAGTGAGTGTGCGTAATTTGAGTTTATTTGATCAGCTTGCTTTATTTACATAACTCTCTTGACCATGTACGATTACTTGCAGGGGGAGCTTTTCCAGACTGTCAAGCCTGATGATTGTTACTGGAGTTTAGGTATGTAGTGGATTGAATCAAGAATATCACATGGCATATGAATTCAAACACAAAAACAACAATGATCTGCCTCCTGTTGTTAAGTTAATAGTATTATGAGTCATTTCCATGTTGCGCGATCATCTTAACGTTGTGAATCTACAGAGGACCAGAGTGCGATCTCCATTCTCCTGACTAAGCACAATCAAATGGAGTGGTGGAAATCTTTGGTCAAAGGGGATCCTGAAATTGATACAGAAGGTAGAACTAGAGAATAGCAAATTGTCTGACCTGGACCCAGAAACTCGACAGACAGTTGAAAAGATGATGGTAAGTGGCTCTCTTTCTTAAGCTCCTCCTGGGTATTAACTCAACAAACACACATTGCACGTATTTTGTTATGTGCATGTAGACGAGCACAATGCTGGTGGCCTTGGAGTGTTTGCATGTCTCCTTGCAAGTACAATACTGACATTTTGCTTTTAACTTATCAGTTTGATCAGAGACAAAAGGCAATGGGTCTTCCGACCAGTGATGAGATGCAGAAACAGGAGATTCTAAAGAAGTTCATGGCGGAGGTGGATATTGGTTGCTTTTCTTATTGATGAGCGTTCTTGTATCTGTAGATCAACTTTGCTAATTTGTTCTTTCTGGTGACCTCTCTTGCAACATCTAGAGATGGACTTCTCAAGAGCAAAGATTGCATGAGGGGGATGTTCAACTGCTTATTCTCTAGCTTGATCATACTATGATAAATCCGGAAATCATTGGATGTTTACTTTGGGCGCGGATGACCAAGCTTTTGTTCAATTGTTTTGCCCCATCGAGGGCAAGGAGGAGTTCCCTGAGAAATTAGATGTTCAACTGCTTCTTCTCTAGCTTGATCATACATTTTGGAAAATGTAGATGAATGTACTTTATTTTCATATTATTATAATATTTTGATGTTATTAAGTGCTTAATCAATGTTAAATATAAATTTTAAAAATTAATTTTGCTCTTAATTAGGTTTAAAATTGAAAAAAAAATAAATGATTTTATCGTACGATCACAAATTACAAAAGTTCATTGTAAAAATAAAATTTCATCGCTAATTTCGTCCCTAAACGATATTTGTCGCGAAAGAATTAATAAAAAAATTATCGCTAAATTCGTTCATGAATAATGTTAATGGCAAAAATAAAAATTTTTGGTAGCAAGTTAGCGACGAATTTTGCAACCAATAAGTTCATCACAAATTATTGACCAAAAAAAAAATTTCGTGATAAAATTAGCGACGAATTTTGGCACGAATAATTAGTGACGAATTTTGCCATGAATTTTTTTGCAACGAATTTTGCAACAAATTTTGCGACGAATTTTTTTTCGTCACAAATTAGCGACGAAAATTGATATTTTCCGTCGCTAAATTTTACGATGCTGCATTACCGACGAATTTTTTTCCATCGCAAATTCGTTTAGCGTCGAATTTTGCCAAATTTTTCGTCGCTAAATCTTGTTTTTTTGCAATGTTATTTAGCGATGAATTTTGCGACGGATAGTGTTCGTGGCAAATTTGCGACGAATAATATTCGTGGCTAATTTGCGACAAATTATTTGCAACGAATTTTGCGATGAATTTCTTTCCGTCGCAATTTTGCGACGACTTAGTAGCGACGAAATTTTTTCCGTCGCTAAATTCGTCGCAAATTCGATTTGCGACGGATTTTTTCAAATTTTTCGTCGCAAAATTCATCGCTAATCCGATGTTTTTTTATAGTGCATGAGAAGCCTTTATATAGGCTTAGAGGAGTAAAGAAGCCTAGCATTCTTCCTATGTGGGACCAAAGAAAAAGAAGAGATGTAAAGGAAAACCTACAAAACTATACAACATGTTCTAACACCCCCCTCAAACTCAAGGTGGATCAAATAACAAGAGTTTGAAAAGAAGAAATTTAAATCATTGTGATGTAAGAGCCTTCGTAAAACAATCGGCAAGTCGATTCTCAGTTCCAACAAAAGGAAGTGAAATAGTGCGAGCTTGGAGATGATGACGAGTCAGATGACAATCGATCTCAATATGTTTGGTACACTCATGAAAGACTGGATTTGCACTGATATGAATGGCACTCTTGTTGTCACAATGCAGAGGAGTAGAATCCAGAAGTGAAACTCCCATATCAGCAAGTAAGTGGCGAAGCCAAACAATCTCAATAGTAGTGTCGGCCATAGCACGATACTCGGACTCTGTAGAGGAGTATGAGACAATATGTTATTTCTTGGAACGTCAAGAAATAAGTGAATCACCAAGAAAAATGCAATAACCAATGATAGATTTGCGATCAGCGATATTGGAAGCCCAAATAACATCAGAATAGGCACACAACTTGAGAGCAGAAGAGGATGGTAGAAATAAGGAACGCGATAAAGTGCCTCGAAGATAGCGTAGAATCCTTAGAACAGCCGCATAATGAGTTGTTTGAGAAGTAGCAACAAACTGACTGACAACATGAATAGCATAGGCGATATTGGGTCGGGAGATAGTAAGATAAATAAGACTGTCAGCCAAGGTCCAATAGCGGGTGACATCAGAAAGAGGTTCTCCATCGTATGGACAAAACTTTTGATTTAGCTCAATAAGAGTGGCAGCAGTACGTGAATCTGGTAAAGCAGCCCTGGACAGAATATCAGCGGTATATTTTTGCTGAGAAATGAGAATACCACGTGAACTGCGAGCAATCTCAAGTCCAAGACAATAGCGTAGTGGTCCTAGATCCTTCATGGCAAAATGTTGCTGAAGGTGTCGCTTGGTATGCTTAATGTGGTCACAATCATCTCCAGTGATGACCATATCATCAACATAAAGAAGAAGGATAGTGTAGCCTGAAGAAGAGGTATGAACAAACATAGCATGATCAGCCTCACTTTGAATAAAACTAGCATATTGAATAGCATCACTAAACTTCTCAAACCAAGAATGAGGGGCTTGTTTGAGACCATAAAGAGCCCGTCGCAAGCGGCAAAACTATCTAGAGGTATGAGCAAGACCAGGCGGAGGTTACATAAAGATATCTTCCTAAAGATCACCATGAAGAAAAGCATTCTTCACATCAAGCTAAAAGAGAGCCCAACTACGAATTGAAGCAACAACTAATAAAGCACGGACATATGTCATCTTTGCTACGGGAGCAAAGGTCTCTTCATAGTCAATACCATACTCTTGCAAGAAACCTCGAGCAACCAGACGAGCTTTGTAACGCTCAATACTGCCATCAGAACGAGTCTTAATCTTATATATCCATCGGCAAGATAAGAGGAAGCGACCTGAAGGAAGAGGCACAAGCTTCCAAGTACCAGTACTCTCCAAAGCCGAGAGTTCCTCAGACATAGCCTGGCGCCATTCTACATGCTGAACTGCCTCGCAATAACTATTAGGTTCTTGTACAGCATGAACAGCAGCTAAAAAGGATCCAAACTCAATAGAATAAGAAGTAGCAGCAACATACCGGGTAGGTGGACGCCGATCTCGAGGAGGATTACGGCGTGGCTCTAGTTGTGCAGAATCGTTGAGGGCAGATATAGCAGGAGGTGCAACACAAGGGATAGGTGAAGATGGAGATGGTGGCAATAAATCTAGATTCGATGTAGAAGAGGGACTAGAAGGATCAGGTAGAGGATTAATAGGAAAATCCATAAATGGAACAGGAGACGAAACATGAGGTGTAATATTTGTTGAAAAGAAAGGGATGTGTTCATGAAACGTAACATCACAAGAAATATGTACACGTCACGCATTTGGGTCATAACAACGATAACCTTTGTGCTCAGTGCTGTAACCCAAGAATGCACATGGGATAGAGTAGGCGGTAAGCTTTGTACATTTAGTGAGTGGAAGAATGACAAAACAAGTACATCCAAAAGCTCAAAAATGATTATAGCTTGGAGGTCGAGAGTAGAGACGCTGAAACGGGGTGTCTTGATGGAGAACAGATGAGGGTAGGCGATTAATTAGATGAACAATCGTGAGAAGAGCCTCAGCCCAAAACTCAGTGGGAACGGATGTGCCAAGTAAGAGAGCTCGAGTGGTCTCTAGAATATGATGGTGCTTGCGTTTAGCAACTCTATTTTGAGCTGGAACCCCAGGATAAGATAACTGAGGAAGTGTACCATCATTAGCTAAGAGCGAACGAAAGACACCAAAGAGATATTCTCCTCCTGAATCTAAACGGAAAACTTTGATTTTTTTTATCGAATTGTGTGGAAACTATGGAAGTAAAAGACTAATAGATGGTAAAGAAATCACTACGTTGACGCATAAGATAAACCCATGTATAACGAGAATAATCGTCAATAAAATATACATAATATTTGAAATCACTCTTGGAAGAAAGCGGGGCAAGACCCCAAACATCAGAATGAACAAGATCGAAGATCACACTAGATCTAGAGTTACTAATAGGAAAAGGCTTAGCAGATTACTTGGCCAAAGGGCAAATAGAACATGGAGGAAGACTGTCAGAAGAAATAGGACCTAAAGCACCTTGTTGGTGAAGGATGGTGAGACTAGAAAACGGAATATGTCCAAGATGCTGATGCCACTGAACAAGATCGAGGGTAGCCAACACAGGATGAGGAAGAGAGGAAGTTGGAAGATGGAGATGTTGCATAATTTAAAGTCCATCCCGTCTACTGTCCCTGCCAATCATCTTACCACTCAAACGATCCTGCACAAAGCAAGAGCTATTTGTAAAGCTTACAGTACATCCGGCATCGATGAGTTGTCTAATAGATAATAAATTGAGAGCCAAAGAGGGAACATATAACATATCAGGGACATTGAAATCTTCAGAGATGGTAAGATTACCCTGTCGGGTAGCTAGTAAAGGAAAACCATTAGCAGTAAAGAAATGTGCTGATTGCTTGAGCTCAAAGAGCTTAGTGAGAAAAACATTTTGAAGTAGACATATGTCTAGCAGCTCTTGAGTCAAGTACCTAAGTAGTAGAAATATCACCTGAAGGTGGAGTAGCTACAGTGATGCTTCCAGCAGATGAGAGAGTTGTAAAAGTACCAGAATCGGGAAAAGACTTGGGCAAAGGACTCAAACGGGCAAGTTGGGCCTCAAGAGCAGCAATACGGTCATCCGTAGAGGGAGAAACCATAATAATATATTGAGATATTGGAGATGCGATAGTGACTCGTGGTGATGCAGAAAGGCGTGAAGCATTCCTCTTCTTCCAACAATGTGACTCATCATGACCAAGACGATGACAATACGTACATGAAAGGCGACGAGGACCACGAGTAGGCGAAGGACGTGGTGGAGAAGCCAAAACTGTAGGCGGAACATGTGGTGGAGCAGCCAGGATAGCAGTTGAATCAGAAACTACCGAGGAGGAAAGAAGACCAAGATGAGTTTCCTCATACTGTAATTCTTTGACAGCGTCAAGGAGGGATGGTCTTGGAGAGTGGTGAAGAAGTTGGCTGCGAACACCTTCATAGGGAGAGCCGAGCTTCATAAGACAAGAATGTAGACGGTGCGTATCTTGAGTCTGAAGTCGAGTAGATGAACACCGAGTACAGTTCAGGCATGATGGGCAGAGAATAGGAGCAAGAATGTCCAGTTGACTCCAAAGTGAGTGCATGTAATTGTAAAAATCTCGAATAGAGCGAGACTCTTGCGTAGCACTATAAACTTCTTGCTCCAACTAATAAACTCGAATGTCCCCTGTCTGGGTGAACATCTCAGCAAGCTGATCCCATAAACTTTTCGCCTCAACAACATTAGAAAATTGTGGGCGAATAGCATGATCAATGGAACAAAAAATGATAGCCTATGTTTTCCGATCAGCAAGATTCCATGCTCGAATTTCAGCGGCACGTTTTGCAACTTCATCATATGATTCACTTTCAAGAGCACCAGAACAAGGATAAAGTCCCTCAACATGCTCAAACAAGTCGCAGTAAACAAGTGCTGCCATTGCCGATGGTTTCCAAAGAGAATAGTTTGAACCATCGAGTTTGACATCAATACGGTTACTAGAATCATCCATGGCGACAGAAAAAGAAATCACTAGCAAAGTTAGAAATATGTATTGAGGTGATCGAAAGGATCGAGAAAGAAGAAGTGCGGATTAGAATGAGCAAGGATGACGGCCCAAAAGCCCTAAACTCATTATCTTAATTTCTGATGCGGAAGATTCAATTTATGACAACCGCAGAGTATACTTTAAAAAATAATGAGCTCATTGTCTTAATTTCTAATGCGGAAGATCCAAGGTCGAATATTTTCGACGGAATATACTGGTCCATCGCAAATTTTGCTATGGAATTTCTACCGTTTGAAATTTGCGACGGACTCAAACCTGTCTATTGCAAATTTTGCTAGGGAATATTTATCGGTCAAAATTTGCGACGGACTCAGGTCTGAGTCCGTTGTAAATTTTGCAAATTTTTATCCATTGCAAAACTCAAACTTGACCGTCGCAAATTTGCGACGGACTAAAATCGTCCGTTGCAAATTTGCGACGGCACTCCAATTGTCCGTCGCAAATTTTACGAGGAATTTTACCCCCTCAAAATTTGCGACGGATTTTTATTTCTATTGCAATTTTTTTTAGTATCAAAAATTGCAACAGACTGAAATGGTCCGTCGCAAATTTGCGAGGGAATTTGCACCGTGCGAAATTTGCGAGCCGTTCGAAATTTGAAACGGACTAAAATTATCCGTCACAAATTTGCGACGACACTCCAATTGTCCGTCGCAAATTTTACGAGGAATTTTTCCCCTCGAAATTTGCAACGGATTTTTATTTCCGTCGCAATTTGCGACGGACCTTCTAGTGTCGTCGCAAATTTGCGACGGACCTCCAATTGTCCATCGCAAATTTTACGAGGGTATTTTTCCCCCTCGAAATTTGCGACGGATTTTTTATTTCCGTCGCAATTTGCGACGGACATGCGAGGTCCGTCGCAAATTTTTGTCAGTGAAATATTTGCAAAGGACGTGCTAGGTCCGTCGCAAATTTTTATCGGTGAAATATTTCCAACGGACCTAGGATGTCCGTCGTAAATTTTCGAGATTTGTACCCATCTTCCTCCCCCTTCCTTCCCCGACGCCCCCTTCCCTGCACGTTCAAATCTGCGCAGGTCCCCCGCTGCCGTCATCATCACAGCCGTCGTCGTCGCCGTTGCAGCTCCCCCGCCCCCTCGCCCCCCACCCGTCGCCTGCCCTCACCCCCGGGCCGCCCCCGCCCTTCGCCCTCGTCCCCGCCCCCGCCCGTTGCCCGCTCCGCACACCCCCCCCTCGCCTGTCACCCGCCCCCGCCGGTCGATCCCTCGCCCCCGCCCTGCCCCTGCCGTCAACCCGCCCCTCGCCCCGCCTCCCCGCCCCTTCGCCCCCCGCCCGTCGCCTGCCCTCGCCCCCGCGCCACCTCCCGCCCTTCGCCCTCGTCCCCGCCCGTTGCCCGCTCCGCACCCCCCACCTGTCACTCGCCCCCCGCCGGTTGCTCCCTCGCCCCCGTCCTGCCCCCTGCTGTCAGCCCGCCCCCGCCCCGCCCCATCCCGCTAGCCCGCCCCCGCCTCGGCCCCCGCTATCGTTGCCCTCGCCGCCCACCATCAGCCCGCCGAGGCTCTCACCGGAGCAGCCCCCGCCCGTTACCGCCCTCACCGGAGCACAGCAACCGTCGCCATCAGCCAGCCGCCGCCGCCGCCGTCATGACCATCGCCGCCAGCCAGCCGCCGCCAATGCCGTTGTCACCATCGCCGCCGCTGCCCTCGCCGTCGCCCAAGCCCGTGCCGAGACCGCCACTGTCTATTCCGCCAATTTTTGTTGTCCTTGAACCAAGTAAGCCAACTCTTTAATCCCTAGTTAGTATAATTAAGTAATTAATCGGACTTGTTTAGGGATTATTTAGGATTACTTTTCATAGGCTAAATTACGGGTCGATTTCATGATTGCATGTGGCTTTGATCGATGGTCGACTGGTTAATTTATTTATTATGCGGATGATTAAATGTTAAATGACGATAGGATGATTGATTAAGCGTTTTCACAGAAAATGCTTGAAAATTAAACAATTCTATAAAAAATCATGCAAAATTATGGAAAATTAAAAAAACGGTATATGTTGACAACAAATATGAAATTTGACTGTAAAAGTTTTTTAAAATTTTTAACAAACTAAAATTTCATAATATCACAAAATTGCAAAAATTAATAGTGCCTACCCATTTTTAGTGAAATTTAGATTTTTTAACGTTCTGGGGAAAAAATTATTAAAAAATTAAAAATTTCCATAACCTAATAAAATGGCTTAACATAAATGTAGTCACCCATTATGAGGGAAATTTTTTTTTGGTGAAGAAAAAGTACAAAAATATAAAATTTCAAAAATGCACAGAATTACCTAGAAAACATGTGGCCATCAACTTGTAGTGAAATTTAAATTTCTTTAGATGACAACAAAAATTAGAATTTAAAAATTTTCAAAACTTCACGAAATGGCTTATAATACCTGTGGCCACCCACTTTTAGTTATATTTAATTTTTTAACGTGCCCTAAAAATTATTAAAATAAAGAAGGACTAAAATTTGGGAAACTTTATCTAATAGCTTAGACTACCTGTGGCCACCCAATTTTAGTATGGAATTTTTTTTCAAGGAAAAAATTTTATATTAAAAATAATAATTTAAAAATTCTTAAAATTTTAAAATTTCAAAACTTTACAGAATGTCTTAGAATATCGGTGGCCAGCAACTTTTAGTGAAATTTTTTTTTAAGTCCCAAAAAAAAATTTAACAATAATAATAATTTATTTCTTACAAAACTTTACAGAATGACTTAGAATATTTGTGGCCACCCACTTTCAGTGAAATTTAAATTTTTGTACGTGGTAAAAAAAATTTAATCAAAATGAATGTGATTCATATAGTGATGTTTGATACCTGTGGGCACCCATATCGTGCTCATACATTGATGTTTCATATAAAAAATGAATGGAATTCATAGTATATTTATTTGTAGGAAATTGCACATCATAAACACTCGACATTGGCTCATTTCAAGGAAACATTTTCTCAGTCTTTCCATCAAAATGGTAAGCTTCGTCATGTACATCATTATGTGTTCGTAATACGTGTCAGTAGTTTTTTACATATTCACATAACCTTCATACTTGTCAGTATAAACATGGAAGTCACATGCCTAGAAGACAAGGCTCTTCCTCATCCCCGTCCCTTTCCTCTTCTCCTATCTCGGCATTTAACCCTCAACCACAATATGGTCCGTCATAATATGGGCACGTTGGCCCTTCCTCCCACACTCAACAACATGTTACGAGACTTGACCACATGCGAACTGAACGTTCTCCAGTTCAATCTCCTTTAGCTCCCTCTCCTTCCGTTCCACCCAATTATTCGGCGAAACAATCGAATATTGACGGAAACAAAGGTCAAGAAGATAACCGGTTTCTTTACCAAAAAAAAAAAAAGAAGATAACCGATTCTTCATATGCCCATTTGGAGATTCGTAAGTGCTTCATTTTTATTTTAGTATATGCCATATTTAGGGCTTTAGATATTGATGCCAACTGAATTGTCCATGTTGCACAATATTCGTATGAATGCAGATTCACGGATGCTACGTCTGCCATAAGAGAATTGAGCAAAATAGTAAAAAACTTTTGGATGGGAGAGTATATTAATTACAGAAGTGTTCTACAAGAAGCGAAAGAAATATGGTGGAATGAGTTCAAGGTAAGTTTTACATATTTTATTTTCTCATCAATTAAGTTTGGTGTAGTATATTGATGGTTAAGAATGATGTAAAGGGACCAAAACAACTCTATAGTTTTCGATACCTAAAGGATCGGATATTTTCCCCGACATGAACTTTACAAAATCTGTCTATATATGTCTGGTGCATGGTTATGGATATGTGATTATCACAATAATTTTCAATTTGTGTTTTTATTCATTGCAGCGGAAGTTTAAGTGGGAAGAAGTTGAAGACAATGAAGTGAGAAGAATTTTCGATAAGAAAATAAGTGATTTTATGCGAAATGTCATGAATAAAGCGAAAAACAAGCAAGCGAAACCGTCTTTCTTTACAGTTGACAATTGAGTGGCAATTAACAGATTTTGGGCATCTGAACAAAGTCGGCAACTCTGTGAGCAGAATAAGAAGAATCGACCTTCTAGTTATAGTGATGGGTCAGCCACATATGCTGGAGGCTCTATCAACATTGCGGAGCATCGCAAACGACTGGTAAGTCCGTTAAATGCGTTATAAGTTAATTTAATTCAATTACTCAAGTTTACATGTTGTAGGCACATGAATTGGGGACGGAACCGACATTTGCAGCTACATTTGAACGCACATTTCAAAAGAAAGATAAGACATGGACTGGCGATCGAGCAAAAACTGTTAAGGTATGTAAGGTTATACTTTGGCTTATATGTAAACTATAATGAAAACCGTGAATGCTTTCAATATTTATGGTATATATATATATTATAGTGATTTTATTTTTATCTACATTGTTAATATAGGACAAATATGATGAACTTTTAATGAGCAGTGCTAGTGGTAGTGATGATTGTCCTGAGTCCCGGCCACCAGTTGATAATATGGCATTATGGATGGTGGCAACGAGTAGGGCGAAAAAAGGGAAAATATTTGGGCTGGGATTGTTGTCAAAGATGTACATGCCGAATAGTCCTGGAAGTTCATCATCTGCTGGGACTAGTCGAAGGAGGTCACGACCAGACGAGCAATTGACCCAAGAAGTGAATCGTCTAAATGATTTACATGTTAAGAAGGATGAACGAATATATAACTTGGAAGAATAAATGAGAATCGTTATGCAACACCTTAACATCAATCGCAATTACGGTCCTCCTGTACCTTCAGCCAATCCAAAAGGTGATGGGCACAATGATGACCAACACATTGATGCCGAGAATGCTGATGCTGATGATGATGATGATGATAGTGATGATGATGATTTTCTCCAGTCTTTGTAGTTAAAATTCTAGGTAAGCTTGCTTCATAATCTTGGTTTTTCATAATTTTATTCATATTCATATGTATGAACATTTATGTTCGTTCTGAAACGTATTTTTGTTATTTTACACCTAGTTAGTTCCACATCCATGCATAAACGCTTTTTTTTATATTATGAACTGATTTATGTATCTATATTTCCTCAGGTCTCGACAAAAGTGACTACTTTTAGTGTCCTGCCATCATACCAAGGCCGCGTCTTCTTCTATATGGTTTTTTTTTGCGTCTTCTATGGTTGTCCCGTCTCTTAGTTCATGTTTTGAATGTATTGTAAGATTGGATATCAAATAGCATCATGTCAGACTATAAAACTTTCCTTTTGTTATTTGTTTCAATCATATGTCATTGTGGTTGGTTTGTCAGAATTTATGGTTTGTTCGTTTTTCAGTTTCAATTATATGTCATTGTCTCCTTTGACTGATATGGACAATAATTTATGGGCGAAATGATGTAAAAATAGCGACGAATATCTTAAGCCGAATTTTGCTATTATTAAAGTTTGTCGCTACTTTGCGATGAAATTCGCGACGAATTTTCCGATGCAATTCGTGACGAATTTTCCGACGGATAGAGTTCGTCGCAAATTTGCAACAAAATTTGCGACGGACATCGTTCGTCGCAAATTTGCGACTAAATTTGCAATGAATTTGCGACGGATTTTGCGACGGACATTGTTCGTCGCAAATTTATGACGAAATTGCAACGGATTTTTGCGACGAATTTTGCGACGGATTTAGTTTGTCGCAAATTTGCGACGAATTTTGCGACGGATTTAATTCGACGGAAATTTGCGACGGATTAAGTTTGTCGCAAATTTGCGACGAATTTTGCAACGGATTGTATTCGTGGCTAATTTGCAACGAATTTTTGAATTTTTCGTCGTAAAAATTTGCGACGAGCTAGTAGCGACGGAATTTTTTCCGTCGCAAATTCTATTTGCGACGGATTTTTCCAAAATTTCCGTCGCAAATTTCATCGCCAATATGGTGTTTTTTTGCAGTGGTGGTTCTACATGGCCTTCATTCTCTGCGGTTGACACTCCCTTTCTTTTTATGAGTCCAAAATCCTTTTTATGTCCTTCTTAAACAGTACTAGATATAATAAGATTGATCTATAAATTTGGTATAATTTGCGACAGACGGTAACATGGATCTCATATGGCTCCATTAAAAGATCTCCGAATTCTGTTCCCCTTTCGATGATAGCTTCCAAGGTATTCGGTAACTCCTCGAGTTGGCGGGTATGTTTTTGGTGCCAACTTTAATGAATAAGAAGCAATTTAGCCCTCTTAATACATGTTAAATCTTATGAACTCTGTTTGATCACTCACTGGACACACGGCCTAGTGGTAATCTATGGACATTTAATTTTAAGTGTGGAGTTTGACTCTTACGCTTAGAGGTAGAGTAAAAATGTGGGAGAGAGAATGAGAATGAGAGAGGAAAGTTAAAGTAGGACTGAAAAAAAAAACTAGGATAATTGTGTTTCGTACTAAGGAGATTTGTTGAGTTTGTAAATCTTACAATTTGGAACAATAAAGTGTACCTTAATGTATATAAAAAAGGAGCAAAAAAATTTATAAAAAAAAGTCCATCCTTTTGCAGCTTTTACAAGAATAACACAATGCTTCAAACTTCCAAAAAATTCCATCTGTTCACCCGTAGAACAAAAACGACACCTGTTGCAAATTTCTTCCATTCTCACCGTTAAATCGCCACACATTATCTTATATGGCTCACCAAGTACTAGCACCAAAAGTGTACTTTGTTAGAAAATGGTACACGTAGGCACCACGTGTCGATTTACAGGTCATGCATATTCTTTTTTGTATTTTTGGACGAAAAATTGACTTTTGCCCTTAAATTGTTGTCAGATAAGTTTGGAGGGTCCAATTGTAACGGAATGTAATACATGGTCAGAATTCGAGTATTAGTATGATGACGATTTTTGTAAATAATAATAATTATTGTTGTTGGTGGTGTTGTTTTCTATTACTACACAACTTCACTATAATACACATGTTTTTCCACACTATCTTTACCAAACTGTCAAATTGTCACATTCTATACAGGGATAAGTGCATTGAAATTCTAAAATTTATCACGAAAGTGTAATTTAGTCTTAAAATTTTTAAAATATGCAATTAAGTTCTAAAACTTTCAAAATATAATCAAGTTTTAAAACTTGTCAAATTAGTCCAATTAAATTATTCCGTTGATTATACTTTTTGAAAGTTTTAAGACCCGATTATACTTTTGTGACAAGTTTTAGGACTTGATTATACTTTTTGAAAGTTTTAGGACTCGATTGCACTTTTGTGATAAATTTTAGGACTTGATTATACTTTTTGAAAGTCTTAAAATTCAATTGTACTTTCTTGATAAATTTTATGGCTTTCAGTACATTTTTTTCTCTTCTATATATTAAGATGAAAGGAAAGTCAATAGTACATTGGTAATGTGGTTTCCGAGGAATTTATAATTATGATTTTTTTTGTTCTCGATTCTACACTTTACTAATTTTAATTTGATCAAAGATAACTATTTTCTCTAGGAAAATATTAAAGAATGTATTAAATTAAGTGGAATTAAAAAAATGAAGAAGAGGCCTTATTTAATTGTTTCGATTTATTTCTAATTTCACACTTTACTAATTACATTCTTAGTTTTGAACGTACTATTAAATATTTTACTTTAAATTATGTTTTTATATTAGATGATTTGAATAATATTTTTTAATTTGTATTCCAATTGCAATATATATCGCAACATTGTATCTATATATCAAAAGACAATGAGAGTACTATAGCAATAGAGTGATGTGGTCGCCTTAGAAATTATGAATTTATGTTCCTATTTGAAAAGTTGAAAATGATAATATTAGTTGTGTTATGGAAAATAAGCGATCGAACAATAAAGTAAATTGAACAAAGAAATTAATCGAACACCGTATTTATGTGGTTCAGTCGGTGTAACCTACATCTACGGGAGGACAGCACTGAATTCCATTATAAATCAAGTGATACAACAGAGATTGTAATCATACTCAAGTCATAGAGACCTTAAATTAGGAATCCTATTCAAACTAGGAAACCACTTATAGTATAAACCTACTAAAATTAGGAAACTTATTTGAACTAGGAAAGTTAACTTTTCAAGCTCAAACTCGAAATATATTCTCAATAATTTCCACCTTGGCTTGACATTTGAGTCAAGTCACCGTTGTTTTGCTTTTTTACTATACTCCAATAACCCCCCCCCCTCTTGGATTCAACCCCCACATAAGTCTTTCGAAGCTCACTTGAACTCTGCCATAATTGTGGACATCATCAGAATAACAATTCTACATATACTTTTAGCTAATCCACAAAAATTTTTCGACACAACCTCTTTAACCATAAATAAAATAATATCATCCTTGTATTCATATCTGTCAAACTCAGTAACTACAACAACCATTGGCTCTACATGCTCACTTCGTTGTAAGTTTCATCCATTTCGGTTACTCTACTAATACTTGCTACCTTATGAGTTTCTAGTTGCAACTTTACCTTAAGCTGAACACCTTTTAAATCTGTATAAATACTACCATAAGCATTCTTATTTAGAAGTATTAGAGACTCGTCAAATGTAATTTCTGTACTGATAATATGTGAATTTAATTCTAGGCACCACAATCTATAGCCCCTCTCACCTTGTGCATAGCCTAAGAATATGTACTTTCCTGCCCTCCTATTAAGCTTACCATCACTCGCTCGAATATAACACGGGCAACTAAATGTTTTAATAACAGAATTTTCAACAACATTATCTGGCCATACTTCCTCGACAGTCTGACATCCAATTCAGTTGATGGGGATCTATTAATCAGGCTCATCATACTAAATGCATCCATCAGGAATGTCCTAGCTATACTAGCACTACATGGCATTTTGTGGGCCGCCTCTAGTAATATCCTGCTCATCAACTCTATAACCCGCTGTAGTCCACAAGCGTTAGTCCAGTGTTTCAATATACGTTCATTCATGTAGAATTTATTTAACAGTTTCGAGCAGAACTCCATACTACTGTTAGTTTGCACAAGCTTGATCGTTTTACCAGTCTTCCTTTTGAATTAGAGATCTCAACTGCTTGATCTCAACAACAACATCATACTTGTGCCTCAGCACAAACACCTAGGTTTTTCTCAAGTAGTCATTTACAATTATTAGCATAAATTGAATACTCTTCCTCGAAGAAAATCGTGACAACCTACAAGCATCCAAATGAATCAACTCCGTAATCTCTATTGTTTCTCCAACAGTCGAACTAAACTGCACTTTCCGCCATTGATCTAAATCATAACACCGGCATACATTCAGTTCCTTAACCACATCACACACAACAAGTTCCTTTCACTCAAAATCTTTAGGCTTCTCTTGGCAATGTAACCCAAACACACATATCACAATTCAAACTGTGGAATAGATGCATCCAACGTCTTTGAGGCGAAATCCTTCATTGTCTTCCCTCGAAGTTCATATAGGCCATTGTCCTTGATTCCTCTTATTATCAATAGAGCACCTTAAACGACCTTTAGATTTCCACCTTTTGAAGTATGTTGACATCTAGCTGAATCCATTATACTTCTGGAAATAAGGTTCTTCTTCAACTCTGAAACATGACTCACTCTAGTTAATGTCCTCACGATACCAATATGCATTAGGATTCTAATATTGTCAACACCCATAAAATCACACTCAGCATTATTCCCCAACTACACTTTACCATTTTCCATGCATTGATAAGTAATAACCTAGTTATTATTTGGTATAGCGTGAAAAACTAGAATCCGTTATCTATCCATCAAATAACAAATCCTCGGTGATAAATAAGACATAATCAGCAATATTCGAATTATAGTTAACTATAGTTGCAACATCATCTTTAGACTTAATTCATATTTTCTTACCCTTCTCATTTTTGGTTTAAGACAATCCTTTTTAAGATGCCCCCTGTTATCAAAACTCCAACATACAACAATACCAATGCTAGATTGATTACATCCATTTAGATTCACGTTGCTCCTACTAATGCGAGTACTAGGGGTGTCAAAAAGCTCAGCCCAGCTCAACCCTACCCTAGCCCAACCTATTCAAACTAGAGAACCACTTGAAGTAGAAACCAACTCAAATTAGTTAACCTATTTGAATTAGGAAAGTTTCCTTTTCAGACATAAAAGTATATGTTTGTTGACACCTAAATTTCGACGCATCATTTAGTGTTAATTGCATAGAAAATTAGGGATTAAACTTAACCCCTAAACAAAAATATTTAAGTTGCATAGCATATAGTTTAGGTTCATTTTAATTTAATTGCATTTTGCGTCGGATTAACGGTAGCGAATGAGCTTAAATTTTATTCAACGAGACTCGGCTCGCTCGGAATGCAAGGGCCGGGAATTTCAAGTCAAACGGGCTTGGTCGTTTTAATTTGGGCTTAATTTAGTCCGTTGAGTTTAATTAATTAAAGCCTAAGTTAATTCAGTCCATTTAAATGTTAATTAAAACTAAGCCCAAAACCTAAGCCCATTAAGACTAGAAAGCCCGACTAATTGACCTAGGTTAGCATTATAAATATATCGTTATACCTCATAACCTAGGGGGCTCATAATTTCAGATTTTTTAGAGAGAACAAGTGAGAGAGAGAGAGAGTGAGACCGGTGTCGCTACATCGCCACCGCCGTTCGCGTCGTTCCTCGAGCCTCCGCATGGCACCACCGGCGCTCGCCGCCGCCGCCGCCGCCGCGCTGCCGCGGCATGCGTCCCCCCTGTTGACGAAGTCACCCAACTGTTGTGCTTGCTGCTTCGACGAGCCCAACTGATCTGAGCTTGTCCGACGTGTTGCTGCCCTTGACGCCAACGTTGCTTTGCTGTGTTGACTCCTATTCAACCAAGACGTTCCGTCGCTGCTGTTGCTGCTTCTTCGCTGACCCAAGTCCACGTTTTTTTTTCTCTGCCAAGCCATGGAGACAATCACATCCAAGGAAAAGTCAAAGAGGAAGCTAAGTGGTGGAAGTTAATTGAAGAACTTTGACTACAATTCAAAGAAGCAGCACGTTCTGCGCACATAAAGAAGACACAATTGTGGACATTAGTGGGTGATCTTTCTTTGTTGCTAAATTTTCCGTGTTTGTCTCCCGTGCTCACGTTGGACCAGCTGCTGTCCCATTGTGACGCGCCGCTTGCAGCACGCCACCACCGTTCGTGCACCGCCTTCGTGCACGCCGCCGCCGCTCCCGACGCACCGCCGATCCGCAATCCCGATCGTCACAAGTTCGAATTAGGAAAGTAATTTCGCGAATTAGGTAATTATTCTTATCCCGAATCAATTTGAATATTTAGTTGCCTAATTTGTGTCTATTGATATTCGATTTTGCATATTTGAAGAATTTGCATTATCACATTTAGGATTTTATTTCCTATTTGAAACCTTAGATATCTATCACTTTTCAAATTTGGATATAATTTAGAATTTTCAAAATCCTTTAAATATATCCAATATATTTGAGATATCTAAATTTTTTCAAGATGTGATCGATTAGGAAAATTTCCTAATCCGCAACCGCACACGTGGAAATAAATCTATCTATCAGGCTTTAGATAGAGTTATTTCCATAGCGGGTATTTCGAATTTTAGGATCGACCTGTCAGGCTTCAGATCGAAACTTAATTCGAAAGATTTAACGGTTATTTTTTTACTTGATTGTAATTTCGAATTTTCATTAAAAAAATACCAAAAAGAGATTGCGCTAGAATAGGTTAATTTCTTTAGTTTAAAATTGCATGTTTAAATAATTAACATTTTTAATTTCGATAAAAAAATACCAAAAAGATTGCGTTAGAATAGATTAATTTCTTTAATTGCATGTTTAGATAATTGGCATTTTTAATTCCGAATTTCATTTAAAAAAATACAAAAAATATGCCCGTCATTAGAAATAGGTCACGTCATCGCATGACATATAGTTTGCATGTTAAGTTACATTAATCGCATGTCAATTTTTGCACGTCATTACATATAGGTTAGTTTTCATTTAAATAAAAGAAAATCAAAGAAATTTCTGCACCTTTGAACTTTAAATCAGAATTTTTCAAAATTGCCAAATTGAGTATTTTTCCTAAAATTGGTACCGAAAGGGCGTTAAAGAATTTAGCGTAACCAAGTCCCGAATCTATAATTTCTGGTTCGTAGAAATAAAATAGTACTCCCGCTATTTTATTTAGATTTCTAATCAACCTACCCTAAATTATTAGTGGCGACTCCTATTGAAAATATCTGCATGTTCACAATTGGACCTCAGTTGCGATTTGGTAGAGTTTGGGAGAACTCGAGCTAGGTTAGTTAATTTAATTGATCTAGTAATCCATTAGCCTAAGATCGAAAACTCCGATTTTTCTTTAGGTCGCGACAGCTTGGCGACTCCGCTGGGGACAAACTTGAATTTTTTTGAAAATTTAAGGAGGACTTAGGCCAAAAGATTTTCATGGAAAAATCACTCGATTTGACAAAATTTGTTGAATTCTCATTCTTAGGTGTTAAATGGTTTTGCAGGTTGGGAGGTATAAGGGGAGTAGTGATTGGCTAACACTTTGTTTTGCAGGTTTGGTGGAGTGGAATTGTGGTTTAATTTTTGCACTATTGAAGCGTTGTTTGCATATAACTGTTGTGCATGATTTACAGTTTTTGCACTACACCACACACAACATGTGACCGGACCTGGGTCACACCCATAGTTCTAAGATGGTATTTGAATGGTTCTTTAACCTTGGTGGTAAGACCTCGCTAAAGGTTATCCCATTTGGATCCCGAAAATTTTTCAAAAAATGGCTCAAGGATCGTCCTCGTGCACGTGAGGCTACTGCGCGTGGAGGTTCCCCTTGTTGACCGAACCAAGCCGAAGTGATTGGACCCGACTAGTCATAACTATTGTATGTGAGGCTGCGACTAGTCATGATGAATGTACGCGAGGCTACGACGTGTTGTTCCGTCCATCCTTTCATTTTGCAAAACCTTTAGGGTAGATAGATTAAGGTTTAAACTCACGATCCATGTGCATGTCTCTGTGATTGACATTTTCTCCTTAAAGGTGGTAATTTCTCGAGCTTTTTCTTTACTTTTCTTCGTCTTATTTTGAGTCGGTCCATGATTTAGGTTGAGTCATTTGGCACGTGTCTATATAAGAATGGGTCGCCTCGATATCCGTTTCGTGCATACTCCGAAGCTAGAGCTCAAGAAGTTATGGAGCCAGTTGAAGCCAGATGGTCAGCAGTACGTTCTCAAGCGCATTGGATTCATGCTGCCAATCCTGGACATAGAGGTTCAAAGCGGGATCATGCAAGCACTTGCCCATTTTTGGTGCCCCGAGACAACCACATTCGTGTTAGGAGGTAAGTTTGAGCTCACACTGACTCTGGAAGAATACAGTTTTGCCATCGGAAAATCGATTGAGTTGAATATAGTCGAACCACCCATTAAGACAGACCCTGTGATAATGCTTGCTGAATTTTTGAATTTAACCAAAAAGGAAATTGAAAAAGTGTTAAAGAGCAATTGTCAAGCGTGCCCATTAGCTTTTCTTATTGAGTGTTTTGAAAATAACTCCGTCCTCATGAGATCTAAGATTTTTATCTTAGCTTTCTTCAAACTCATCATTTTTCCATTCCGTCAAAATGCTATTGATCCTGTCATAGCCTGGACGGTAAAATTAATATGTGGCAGAGTTAGTTTTATAAACATAATTCTGGCAGAAACTTTCATATCTCTGACACGATTCAAGAAAAAAAAAAGATAGAGTTTTTCGAGCCCCGATTGAGCTTTTGCAAATCAGGTTTTTCTCACATCTTTCTCAATTCGGGGAAAATATGACTGTATTTGAAATGAACATCACTGATAATCCTATTTTAAGGTTCGAGCAAATACAAAATCAAACAAAGAGTTTGCACTATACACAATGGGTCCATCTGTTCAAGGATCCAAGCTCTAAGATTTTCCTTTGGCAAGCTGTATGATTTCGAGAAGTTGAGGCTCGACTATACCATGGCGATCAGAAGCCCGTACCTTTGATGGGCATTTATGGGGCAACCTGCTATCAACCCCTTCGGGTTGCGGTCAATTCCGAGTTCTGCAGGATGTCCCACCTCCACTCAAACCTAATGAATTCCAAGTCCAATTCGAGAAGGGCGAGTCCTACAGAGTCGAGCTTAGGCGTCATTCTGACACTTGGCTGAATTGCTCCCCTCAGAAGCTGATTTGGCCTACAGATGAGCCCACCGGAAGAATGAAGAGTCACTTTGCTACGGCCCGATATGTTCAGTGTCATACCATCCCTGCCGAGATACTCCCGAAGATCCCGATCGTGACAGTACGAGATACTCTTCAAACCCGAATCAAAATCAGCGAAGAAAAGGCGATGAAGGCCCAGAACAAGGCAGATGCTCTGGCTGAAGAGAATGCACGATTACGGCGCGCCTTAAAGGCCCATTCATCTATAGATCACGGGGCCTCTAAAAAGAGGAAGACCGTTTGATTTCTAGTTTGGTTTAGGGAGTTTTTCTTTTTAGGAGAAATGTTAGCTTGTTACTAATGTTTTCTGTAATAAACGTCGTTTCTGAATGATTTTTATAAGAATCCTTTTGTGACATTTTCCATGATAGGTAATTCAATGAAAAGCATCAAACGTTAATTTTGGAATCGGTCCAGGTTTTATTGAATAAAGCAATTTGGAATTTTGAGATTTACTGGACGAATCGGTCTTTCGAAAGAAATCTCATGTTGAAGGTCTAGAGGAGGTCATGGACCGACTCGTTATTCTTACTCGTTGTATTTATTCTACCGTTGCTTTTTTTTTTTCAGGTAATTTGCCACGGATCCCCCTCATCCTCATAATACTCGATCGGTAACCAATAGAAGGATGGTCAATCAAGCTGAGATTGCAGCCATAATCGATGAAAAGCTTAAGGAACACATGAATACGATCAATGAGCAAATCACGGCTGCCATGTCCAAAATGATGGGTGATTTCATGGCCAAGCAGCAGCAATAGGTCAATACCACCTTTCAATTGGAGATTCCACTTCCAACCCGTCAAGGCCTCCGCCTCGACAAAACTCCTACAGTGAACACTAATCCAACCCTTCAACCGGATGATGTCATTCTGATTGATACCAGTGCTTCTCCGTCGCTCCCTGTTCTTCAGTCACCCCCCAATGATGAGAGCGCCAAGTTGCTGGCTAAGCTCGACCAGAGACTACATGAAATGGAGGGAACTCAAAGTGTTCCGGCTGTTGATTTGTCCATTTTTACCCGGGTCCAAGTGCCCGAAAAGTTCAAGATGCCAGCCTTCGAGAAGTATGACGGCACCTCAAATCCAATTCAGCACATTGATATGTACCAGGGGCTTATGAATAGATATGTTTCTAACGGACCTCTGATGATCCAAACCTTCCAAGCAAGCTTGAAGGATGCTGCAATGAGGTGGTATACCAACCACCAGATCAATCGGAAAGACTTGTGGGAAGAGATGACAAACCTTTTCGTCAAGCACTTCAAGTTTAATCTCGACGTCACTATTACGATGGAAGACCTGGAAAGAGCTGAACAGAAAAAGGGCGAGACTCTAAAGGAGTACGCCACTCGCTGGAGGAACATGACTGGACAGATCATGCCGGAACCCGCAGAACATAACTTAATGAAGTTGTTCGTGTCCACCCTACCGCAGCTGGTTCGTTCACGAATGTTAGTGACGGTCGCCCAATCTTTTAGCCAACTGATAGCCATGGGTGAGGAGATCGAGACCGGGCTCAAGAAGAGATGGTACGGTGAGTCAGGTTCATCGACCAAGAGGTTTACAAATAAGAAGGACAAAGAACTTGTCCCCGAAGTCAACATGACTTATTTGCAGAAACTGTCAGCTCAAGCCCCGAAGCTACAGTTCAGCACCCAGCAGACAACCTCTTATGGACGGCAAGGCCAGCAAGATCCACGCCAGCAGCGCAAACTTCGCCAGTTCACTCCACTTCCTGGGACGTTATCTCAAGTATTGGCAGTCCTAAGAAAGAAGAACTTGCTAGGCTCAGAGCCACAAAGAGCTAACGCTGCTGGCTATGCAAAGTATGATCCGTCGAAAAAATGCGATTATCATAGAGGTGAGGTTGAACATTCGACCGATGATTTCCAAATACTCAAACATCGAGTGCAGGATCTACTCGAAACTGGAGCGTTTGCACTACAGCTAGCTGGTAAGCCCAATGTACAGAACAATCCACTCCCTGATCATTCGAACAGTGTAAATGTTGTCCTTGGTCCGGGAGTCAAGCAGGTTCGAGGCTTCAGGGTCTCTCTCGAAGATATTTTCGATGCTTTAGTTCGAGCTGGTTATGTTTCGGCTGGTGAAGTATTGTCACTCAGTGAAATAGAAAAGAAAGTGGATGACTTAGTGAAAGAGGGAATGATTGGGACAGTGGATGAATTCGGAGTAGTGGCCACTATACCCCAGGTCACCATTGACTGGAATGAAGAACTCGCAGGGATAACTGATGAACAAGGGAAGTTGGATCCTGACATGCCCGCTCTAGAAGACGCCTCTGACGACGACCTCGGGATTATTATACCCGACGCTCTAGAAATATTGATCCTAGCATCACTTCAGCCATACGCTTATGAAAGTGACAAGATGGTTCCATGGTCGTACGATGTTGATTTAAAGCACGAGGTTCAGGACCTCTTAGATACTGGGGCATCAACATTTTGTGCTTCGTGGCTCTGCGAAGGCCGAGATGATCTTATCATAGTTCCAGACATCCAGACTACATCCCCGAGTCCTACAAGAATGATACATGAAGAGAAGGAGGTGATCGACACCCTGGGGCAATCGAGCGGCAAGTTTGACTACTACGTGAAATACTCGGCTCCCTCGAGCTTCTATATTGACCCGAGTGATATCGTCCCCGATAGATGGGGAGGTATGGATGATCTAACACCTCCAGTGACAGGAGATCATGATGATGCGATGGAGGGAATCGCTGCTCTGTTCAATAGCATGCTCATTGGAGCTATCGAGGAAGGACCGTTGGATGAAATGGGCACTGGCTCGCGAGAGTAACACCTTTATTTTTTTTCGTACACTCCCCTACGTAGGAATTTCTATTGCTTTCTAGGACTTGCCCCGTCTTGGGAGCTGCTTTTTAGGATTTTTCATTTCTATGACTTTATTGTCTTAGTTTCCATTCCAATAAATGTAATTCATTTGGTGATAATAAATGAAATTACAAATTGTTTTCGTTTTGGGAATCTTGTTGAAGTACCCTAAACCAACCCGATGACGATAACCAACGATTGAAAAATTTGTCATCTATGGTAAGAACTGAGGGTTAGGCTTCTCAAGAATTCTTATTTCAAAGTCTTTGAAAGCAAAATGAATTTCAAGAAACAAGGATCAGTTTTCGGAAATTGCCTGTAGTTAAGCCCTGTCTTGTCTTTTTGATCCCTTTCTTTCATGTTTCAGTACTAATCTCTAGGCATGCGAAGGGACGGGAATCGTGGATCCTCATATATGTGATATGAACGGAGCAGTCAAAGCAGCCAACAAGAATATCAAGAAAATTTTGGCTAAAACAACTGAGAATTATTGTGATTGGCATGAGAGATTACCTTTTGCGCTTATGGCATATCGGACTTCTATTCGGACATCTACAGGGGCAACTCCGTATTCTCTTATGTACGGTATGAAAGCAGTTCTACCTATTGAAGTTGAAATCCCTTCATTGCGTATTCTTTCACAGGTGCAATTGTCAGAAGCAGATTGGATTCAGCAGAGGTTGGACCACTTGAACATGATTGATGAGAGAAGGCTTAGAGCTCTATGCCATGGCCAGTGCTACCAATAGCGAGTTGCTAAATCTTTCAACAAGAAAGTCAAGCCTCGACATTTCCAGGTAGGCGACCTTGTCCTACGGAGGTTATTGCCAATAGTTCCTCTTGCAGAAGGAAAATTCGCCCCAAATTATGGCGGTCCGTACGTTGTGAAGAAAGTCTTTCCAGGAGGTGCTTTAATTTTGGCCGAAATGGATGGTCGTGTTTTTTCCAGTCCAGTTAATTCGGATTCAGTGAAAAAATATTACACTTGATTTGTACTCATTTTGACTTTGCTTCAATCAAGTTTCAAATTGAATTTCATGAATCGATTGATATTACTAAGCTTTGTTTGAGGAAAACTTTTGATTTAGCAATCTGTTTCTGTCCTAATGAAGTGATCATATTACATGAGAGACTTCAAAATGACGAAAGGCAAGCCATTTCCATACACGTCCTGAATAATAATCCCTAGTGCGAGTTGAGTGAAAATTCCGTGCTGACAAGGTAAAGGATTATCTCACGAAAAGTATGACGACCAAAATGATGAGAGGCATTCATTTCCTCTATCTAAACACTATAAGTTATCATTTGTTTAACCCCTTTGAACGGAGTTTCATTTCTTTCCCCTATCAGAAACAATCCCATACCGGGGCAATTTCTTAGAAAGTTCAAAATGGTTAGAATTTTCTTGCTTTCACTTGCATCAATCTTCAAGTATAATTATTGCATGCAAATTCTGTGTTAGCTCGAGTGCCTTAGATATGACGAAGAGCATTTCTTTCTATACCCCTACACATTATACCTTTTGCATACCCAATTTGAGCGGTGAATTCATTTCAACCCAATTAGTGATCATTCTTGAGATGAACAAATGAAATCATCTCAAAACAAGTTCGAGGTGACTTGGGGCAAATGGAAGTTAAAAGCAGAATTCATCAAAAAAGACGCAAAATGACTCCAATGAATCGAAGTTCTCTCAAAAAGAAAAAGAAAATCTCTCTCTCTCTATCCAAAAAAAAAAAGAGAAAGAGAGAAAGAAAAGCTTCAGCAAGAACTGAGTTAATATGCAAGATCAGTCTTCAAAGAAAAGACCATTTGAAGGTTCATTTGTGGAGCAATTGCTAGAGATAGGTCAATTGGATGATCACCAATCTCCATGTTTAATACCCCTTTGATGAAAATAGGCCATTCATTTCAAGCCTACCCGAACCTACGTTACAACCCTTACCGAAGTCTCTTCAGAATATGGCACTTGAGTTAACGTAGAGTTTCAAATGCTTATAAATGTTGCTTGAAGAAGTGCGAGCAAGATTTTTCTATCTTATTTTTGCAGCATTCTTGACTTGTGAATTCGGAGCAGCTGATGATATCAATTCTTTCAATAGCCTCGACTCGAAGAGTCCCTTTTGCTAAGCCATTGAACAAACCCATATTTCAGTCCTTATAAAGACCTTTCAGATTGACTAAATTATACTGATTTTGAGAATATCTGAACCCTTGTCAAGTACGATGAAGAGAGTTTGAGTGATTCTTATACCCGCATTAAAGGTCGGGACAAAAGCCTTTTAGTGAGAGTGAGTGAAAAGTCCTTTCTGATTAAAGGTCTCTCATTTAATGTGATTAAACTGTCAAAGGAACGAAATGGTTATTCTTATTGATAAAATCCCCAATGAAACTTGGTGATATGAGCAGATTTATAAATTATGTTTTCTCCGCTTCTACGCATGTAGTATTTTGACATTTTCTCAGGTAAGAACAGGAGCGATGCCATTGGCTCTATCATAAGAAGAATTCAGGTACGCTTGCTACTTATTCTTCGTCGTTTCTCTTTTTGAAATACAATTTCTCACATGGTGTTGCCAAGTGGAGTACGTGGCACACCCCCAACTGATGTTGCTAAGTGGAGTACGAAGCACATCTTATTTTCATGTTCACCAAGTGGAGTACGCGGCGGCATGGTGTTGCCAAGTGGAGTACGCGGCACACCCCAATTGATGTTGCTGAGTGGAGTACGAAGCATATCTTATTTTCATGTTCGCCAAGTGGAGTACGCGGCGACATGGTGTTGCCAAGTGAAGTACGCGGCACACCCCAATTGATGCTGCTGAGTGGAGTACGAAGCACATCTTATTTTCATGTTCGCCAAGTGGAGTACGCGGCGGCATGGTGTTGCCAAGTGGAGTACGCGGCACACCCCAATTGATGTTGCTGAGTGGAGTACGAAGCACATCCCATTTCATGTTCGCCAAGTGGAGTACGCGGCGGCATGGTGTTGCCAAGTGGAGTACACGGTACACCCCATCTTATGTTCGTCTAGCAGGATAGACGACGTAACACCCTAGTCCTCTGTTCGTCTAGCAAGATAGACGACGTAACACCCTAGTCTTTTGTTCGTCTAGCAGGATAGACGACGTAATACCCCAGTCTCATGTTCGTCTAGCAGGATAGGCGGCGTAACATCCAGTCTCATGTTCACCTAGCAGGATAGGTGGTATAATATCCAGTACTTTGTTCATCTAGCAGGATAGACGGCGTAACATCCAGTCCTCTGTTCACCTAGCAGGATAAGTGGCGTAATATCCAGTCCTCTGTTCGCCTAGCAGGATAGGCGGCGTAACATCCAGTCTCATGTTCACCTAGCAGGATAGGTGGCATAATATCCAGTACTCTGTTCGTCTAGCAGGATAGACGATGTAACACCCCAGTCTTCTGTTCGTCTAACAGGATAGACGACGTAACACCCCAGTCTTTTGTTCGTCTAGCAGGATAGACGACGTAATACCCTAATCTCATGTTCGTCTAGCAGGATAGGCGTCGTAACATCCAGTCTCATGTTCACCTAGCAGGATAGGTGGCATAATATCCAGTACTTTGTTCGTCTAGCAGGATAGACGGCGTAACATCCAGTCCTCTGTTCACCTAGCAGGATAGGTGGCGTAATATCCAGTCTTCTGTTCGCCTAGCAGGATAGGCGGCGTAACATCCAGTCTCATGTTCACCTAGCAGGATAGGTGGCATAATATCCAGTACTTTGTTCGTCTAGCAGGATAGATGGCGTAACATTCAGTCCTCTGTTCACCTAGCAGAATAGGTGGCATAGCATCCTGTTTCATGTTCGTCTAGCAGGATAGACGGCACAACTTCTCATTTGGTGTTGCCAAGTGGAGTACGCGGCACACCCTATCTCATTTTATGTTCACCTAACAGGATAGATGGTATAGTTTCTCAATTGGTGTCGCTAAGTGGAGTACGAAGTACACCAATCAATACATCCCTTTGTTTCTTCATATCATGCGCTATTTCGCATTTGTAAGAAATTACAGGTAACAGATAGGCAATTCAATACTTCGAAAACCTTACTTCCAGTTGATCAGAAGTTTGGAGATTGAGAGAATTCTCAGCATTATAAAGCTTTCATTCACTTGGATGCTTTTTGTGCGATCCGTGTGCAAGACTCTTTCACTGCTCCGCATGAAGTGAGAAGCCTTAGCATATGTTTCTTATTGCTTGCATATCATGCATCATTGCATTTTTTAATTAAAAAAAATCATTTATCATTTTGCATAGTTTAAATTTAGGTCTCAGTCTTTGAGCGAAACCTCTGCGAGCCTCCACTCAAAGAGGTGCCGCTATTGACACCTAAATTTCGACGCGTCATTTAGTGTTAATTGCATAGAAAATTAGGGATTAAACTTTAACCCCTAAACAAAAATATTTAAGTTGCATAGCATATAGTTTAGGTTCATTTTAATTTAATTGCATTTTGCGTCGGATTGGCGGTAGCGAATGAGCTTAAATTTCATTGAACGAGACTCGGCTCGCTCGGAATGCAAGGGCCGAGAATTTCAAGTCAAACGGGCTTAATCGTTTTAATTTGGGCTTAATTTAGTCCGTTGAGTTTAATTAATTAAAGCCTAAGTTAATTCAGCCCATTTAAATGTTAATTAAAACTAAGCCCAAACCTAAGCCCATTAGGACTAGAAAGCCCGACTAATTGACCTAGGTTAGCATTATAAATATATCGTTATACCTCATAACCTAGGGGGGCTCATAATTTCAGAATTTTTAGAGAGAACAAGTGAGGGAGAGAGAGCGAGACCGGTGTCGCTACATCGCCACCGCCGTTCGCGTCTTTCCTCGAGCCTCCGCATGGCACCACCGGCGCTCGCCGCCGCCGCCGCGCTGCCGCGGCACGCGTCCCCCCTGTTGACGAAGTCACCCAACTGTTGTGCTTGCTCCTTCGACGAGCCCTACTGATCTGAGCTTGTCCGACGTGTTGCTGCCCTTGACGCCAACGTTGCTTTGCTGTGTTGACTCCTATTCAACCAAGACGTTCCGTCGCTGCTGTTGCTGCTTCTTCGCTGACCCAAGTCCACGTTTTTTTTTCTCTGCCAAGCCATGGAGACAATCACGTCCAAGGAAAAGTCAAAGAGGAAGCTAAGTGGTGGAAGTTAATTGAAGAACTTTGACTACAATTCAAAGAAGGAGCACGTTCTGCGCACATAAAGAAGACACAATTGTGGACATTAGTGGGTGATCTTTCTTTGTTGCTAAATTTTCCGTGTTTGTCTCCCGTGCTCACGTTGGACCAGCTGCTGTCCCATTGTGACGCGCCGCTTGCAGCACGCCACCACCGTTCGTGCACCGCCTTCGTGCACGCCGCCGCCGCTCCCGACGCACCGCCGATCCGCAATCCCGATCGTCACAAGTTCGAATTAGGAAAGTAATTTCGTGAATTAGGTAATTATTCTTATCCCGAATCAATTTGAATATTTCGTTGCCTAATTTGTGTCTATTGATATTCGATTTTGCATATTTGAAGAATTTGCATTATCACATTTAGGATTTTATTTCCTATTTGAAACCTTAGATATCTATCACTTTTCAAATTTGGATATAATTTAGAATTTTCAAAATCCTTTAAATATATCCAATATATTTGAGATATCTAAATTTTTTCAAAATGTGATCGATTAGGAAAATTTCCTAATCCGCAACCGCACACATTTAAATAAATCTATCTATCAGGCTTTAGATAGAGTTATTTCCATAGCGGGTATTTCGAATTTTAGGATCGACCTGTCAGGCTTCAGATCGAAACTTAATTCGAAAGATTTAGCGGTTATTTTTTTACTTGATTTTAATATCGAATTTTCATTAAAAAAAATACCAAAAAGAGATTGCGCTAGAATAGGTTAATTTCTTTAGTTTAAAATTGCATGTTTAAATAATTAACATTTTTAATTTCGAATTTCGATAAAAAAAATACCAAAAAGATTGCGTTAGAATAGATTAATTTCTTTAATTGCATGTTTAGATAATTGGCATTTTTAATTCCGAATTTCATTTAAAAAAATACAAAAAATATGCCCGTCATTAGAAATAGGTCACGTCGTCGCATGACATATAGTTTGCATGTTAAGTTACATTAATCGCATGTCAATTTTTGCACGTCATTACATATAGGTTAGTTTTCATTTAAATAAAAGAAAATCAAAGAAATTTCTGCACCTTTGAACTTTAAATCAGAATTTTTCAAAATTGTCAAATTGAGTATTTTTCCTAAAATTGGTACCGAAAGGGCGTTAAAGAATTTAGCGTAACCAAGTCCCGAATCTATAATTTCTGGTTCGTAGAAATAAAATAGTACTCCCGCTATTTTATTTAGGTTTCTAATCAATCTACCCTAAATGATTAGTGGCGACTCCTATTGAAAATATCTGCATGTTCACAATTGGACCTAAGTTGCGATTTGGTAGAGTTTGGGAGAACTCGAGCTAGGTTAGTTAATTTAATTGATCTAATAATCCATTAGCCTAAGATCGAAAACTCCGATTTTTCTTTAGGTCGCGACAATGTTGGGTGATGCTATTATTCTTTTTCTTGTGATCTTTATAGCCAACCAAACAACTTAGTACACCAATATAACTCATGTTTAAATGTCACTTCATCATTTTTTATTATGAATACACCAATAAGAGAGCCGCACCATTGACTCTTCCTCACATAACCTAAATTCCATTCTTTCATTATCATACTAAAATGATCATGAAATTTACGATATGTTAGTTCATTCTACGATTATAACTTATTCCACGCTAAATATAATTACACTGAACATGTAAAACTTTAGCTGAGAATCTCATAAATAATGTAATAAACTTTCGTTTGGTTTGACCTAAGTACATTTCTTTCAATCTTAAGCTGTAATTGACAAGATGATGCCATAATGTATCGTGTGATAATGTCAACATAAAATCTAGAAGATGATCTATGTGGTTTTTTATATGCATTTAACGTAATTAGAAATTTCGTGCCTCATCTAGCTCAGATACGAAGAAATTGCTTCCTCCTTAGATGATGTATGGCTTTATGTGTGAATGTGAGATTCACAAATTCGTGTTGTGTGTCTCGCTTTCGTCTCAACGCGGGGAGAGAAAATACAGCGAAGGAGGTAAATCAAAGGGAAAAATGAAATAAAAAACTATAGCCAGTCCCATTTCATGGAAAACTAACCACAAATTGAGAAATAGAAAAATTGCTACGATGCTTCTGTGAGGGCTTCTGAGAGAGAGAGAGAGAGAGAGAGAGAGAGAGAGAGAGAGAGAGAGATTATGGACGCTTTAGGCACGGCAAAACGAGAACTAAGATGTCAAACCGCGTGCCCGAAGGCAGAGCCAAAAGACTACCACCTTACTACATCAAAAGATTCATTGCGAGCCCCTTCACGTTCCTTGAAGTTCTCCAGTATTTTCTCTCTCTCTCTACATTTTTTTCACGTCAGAAAGAAGGCCCGAATCCAAGCCGTGTTAGCATATCCAGTTGACTCACCTTGAAGACTTATTTCGCTCAACCCCTCCACGCCCGCACCTCAAATAAGAACCTGGAAAGCCTATACAAAGTCGAGGAAAGAAATACTTTCTTCAGGGAAATTTGCAAAGAAAAAGAAAACGGTAAGAGGGAACACACAGTGAGGAACGAGGGAAAATGTATGCTTTATTTTGAGACGGTTGCTTAATTAAGATTGAAATCCACTTTCTGTTGATAACAAGATTGAGTAAATGCAGTATTCAAATAAAATCGCAAGAAGGTAGAGCACCTAAATAAGGCCCCTTCTTTTTGTTATTGTACTTTCTTTCCATATCAAGATAGGAAAGCACGCTCAACATTCTCGGAACCATCCCCCAAGATGAAATTTCAACTCCTTTTCTCGGCAATTTCAACTCCACCTTTTCGATTTATAAAAGAGTCAACTCCCCCCTCATCACTTCAACACAGCCCCTCACTTGTTCCTGAAACACGTAGCTCCGCTCCCAAATTCACATACACTTGCTCTTCTAGGCATCATGGCGGACGTCAGGCAGCCAGCTGCTGCTGCTGCTGCTTTTCAGGGGGACATCGCTGGACCGGCGCTGGTGGCCCAGGCTGAGACCAAAAAAGACATGCCATCGGCTCTCTCTGATCATGACGCAAGCTCGTCGCTGCTCCCTAACCATGAGGCAATCCCGTCTCCTGTCTCTGATAGCACCGCAATCCGCAGTCTGGATCACATCCCTCCTTCGCCACACCAAGTTCCCCGCTTTGGACGCATGAGGTTCCACATAAATCCGCCTCCGGAAACCGTACTTCACTATCACACCATTGACATCGAGCTAATCCAAACGACCGATGATGACGAGGCAGAAAGGAGGAGGCTTCCGCCAGTGAATCTGGCAAAGGTGTTCCTCGGACTGACCTTCCAAGCAACGGGGGCTTTCATGGTCTTCCACTTCTCACCCTCCGTCGAAATGGACAATTTACGCCACTCGAAGCTTCTTTCATTTCTCCTGAACTTTTCCGAGGTCGCGGTGGTGATCGGGTTCACGGCTTCCTTGGTTGGGGCTTTGATGCGCGAACTAGTGTACACGGAGATGGCAATGGTCGCTGAGAAAGCGGGGTCCGCTTCTGCCGCGTTAGGGTTTTTCCTAATGATGAGCATGTTCTTGAGCAAATTGTCAATGGGCATTGGATGGGTTTGTGGTGTTGTATCCTTTGTGGCTTTTGTGTTAGTCTTCATGAAGATGAGAAAGGCAGATTGATCCTAGGTATACGACATTTATTAGGTCGACCTCTAGTCTCTATGGAAATTAAATCTAGGTACGATGAAACGAATAGGAGCAGAACAAACTTTATTGTACTTTCAACTAGTTGGTGGAGGGCCATAAGAGAAGTTTATTGGATAATCATTGATGATGGGACTTTCTATTGGACGGTTGCACCTCGTTTTTCAAGCAACAAGATGTACAGATGTATAATATGTAGAGCATGCAAATTTGAAATAAAAATTTCAAACTCGGTCTCTATAGGTATCCATCATATCTCGTTAACTGCATACAAATTACTTTGAATTAGGATAGCCTAAAACTCGAAAGCCTAAACTTAACCTGTTCACGGAGATTGAGGAGTGTTCCATATACGGGTATTCAGCTGGCTCAGCTTATGCATCATACACTATGGGTTATCCAAAAAAAGAAAAGTGTCCCCAAATTTCAGGAAAATTATCAAAAAAGTCTCGAACCTATTGCACGGTGGCCAATAGTCCTAAACCTTTCAATTATGTCAATTTAATTCTAAATATTTTGACAATTTGCCAATTCAGTCATAAACATTTTAATGATTTGCTAATGTAGTTCTTCCGGCCTATTATACAAATAATAGGTTCTAAATTGACAAATTTTCAAAAGATTTAGCGCTAAATTGGCATAATTGAAAGGTTTAGGACTGAATTAGCCGCTGTATAATAAGTTTAGAATTTTTGGGACAATTATCCCCCAAATTTTAGATAGATTCTTTTGACCATTATCGGGGATAGTTCTAATAGGTGGTTATGCATGGCCTCCATTTTACGCAGTTGACACTCTCTTTCCTTTTATGAGTCCAAAATCCTTTCTTTCTTTCTTTTTTCATTTTGGTTATTAACAGTACTATTTATGATAAGATTGATCTATAAAATTGGTATAATTTGCAACAAAAGGCAATAACTGTGATGCGAACACGGATCTCATATGGCTCCATTCAAAGATCTCCAAATTCTCTTCCCCTCTTGATGATAGCTTCCTAGATATTCGTTGACTCCTCAAGTTGGCGGGTATGTTTCTGGTGCCAACTTTAATGAATAAGAAGTGATTTAGCCCGCTTAATACATGTTAATTTGTGTGACGGGTAACGTAAACGCGCATATTCAAGCATATAACCTTGAAAACTTTATTCCTTGTAAGTAAAACAGTCTGATTGTATACGTAGTACGTTAGTAGTTATACGCATCCAAGACCAACCAAAATTATAAGTGCCAATCATACACCCATGTATAGGCTTGAAACATAAATAATCATTGCTCAGCTACATTAATTCCTACAACACCATCAGCCCCGGGGGAGCGAACCTGGGACATGGCCAAGATGAAGAAGAACGCGACTGCATGGAATTCACGGATAAGTAGCAGCAAGCACTGGCGATCCGGGTTATGTGGTGGACCAGGAGGGAGGAATAAGCCCCAGCGAAGGCGGCCATGAGCAAGAAAACGAAGCCTTGGAAGGTCGAAGAGGACGGGCCACCCTTGAGGAACAAGGTCGGGATCGGGTTGCCATCGATGAACTTGCACGGCAGCTGTACGAGGGCCATGGTGGCCGTGAAAGACACCCAGGTGATGCACCGGAAGATGGTGATCCTAGTGGTTTGATGAGTAGTTGATGGGTCGTCCGACATGGTAACTTGTGCGGATCAGAGGATCAATGCCGGATGGATTGTGCAAAAATTGCACAGTGTTCACTTTGGGATTGTGTTGGTATCATCTCCTTATATTTTGAGGTCTTAAAAGTTAGTCAAGGAAGTCTCAATCGACCTGCTCTTAGGAAATGCAATCTCTATTCTTTGAACTTTCCACGTAATTGATCGCATCTCTCTTGTACGTGAGGGCTTATAGCTAGTCAAGGAAATCTCAATCCTCGTTCTCTTATGAATTGCCCTCTCTTCTTTGAACTTTCCAAGTAAACGACAAGTATCATAACTTTTGTGCAGCACTCACTTGAGTGTTATGATTTCTAAAATATATTCACTTTAGTGCCATAACTTTTAATCAATCATTTAAGTGCCATAACTTTTAAAAAAATGTCTACTCATATGTTGGAAATCTAATGTGGCATGGCAATTGTTGTGATCGATTGAAAAGTTATATGGTACTCAAGTGATTGAAAAAAAGTTATGACACTCAAATGAGCATTGTACAAAAGTTTGCACATTTGATTAAAATGGTATTACTGGAAAAAGGCAAAAAAAAAAGTATGAGTTTAAGAAAGCCTTAATTGGCGCCAAAAGGACGACAAGGGCCACGTCAATGAGAGAGAGAGAATTAGACAATCCAACCATGGGTGCTTTTTAGTTCGTCTCTCAAATCCATACCAATCGCAACTTGAACCATTTAAACATGCAATTCAATTTATTTTGGAGTTGACACTATCGGTTATAAATTGATTAGAAATCAAGTAAACCCAAGTACATTTTACTTACATGAACTAGAGATTCATGGATACATGGATTTGATTACGCTAGATTAATCTAATGCTTTTACCTTTTCTTTTTATTTCGAAAACGATTTGCAAGCAATCTTTGTTAATTTTAATTCTAAACCATTAACATGTAATGGGTGATCACGTGGGTGCACAAATATGAATGTAACACTCAATGATCAAAATCATAAATAAATTACTCGAAGGGATTTAAAGTACGTTGATACGTTAAGCATAGCAAAACCACACCATAGCTTCACGAAACGGGAATTATGCAAACTTCATCTAGAGAGCGAACAATGATGTGATACATGCATGTCTTAAATATGACCTCTAAATATGATTATGCAGTGATGTCAAATTGCCACAATGCAGACCTAACATGCACGATATTTAATTTAAGCTACGTGAGATAACTTAGGGGAAAATAACCAAAAAAGTTGTCATGCCCCGTACCCCACGAAGCGAAAACATCCCTCTCTAGTCGATTATAGTGCAACGCTCCCAGGATGCGTCGCCGACCCAACATACATAGAGAACGATACACATGCGGAAGCAACGTATATAAATATATATATACACCCGTACAATAAGTAAGACAACCATGGATAGCACGACAAACAAAACCAATATGATTAAAACATACTTGCATTACCATAAAATATTTACAATATACATATTTGTACATTTTCAAAACAAACCAATCTTTATACAAACCAAAATACAAAGCAACAGAAACCGACACGCGGTAGCCATACGATCAAAAAGGAGTAATGGCTGGGAGAGGGTTAGGTCAACTATAGGTTATGGTTAGGTCACCGACAAAAAGGGACATTTTCTAGACAAGAACTATGACTAAACTAGGGCATCCAGTTTGGATCAGATCCTGAGGAATCGTCTTCCGAACTCTCCTGAGGCTCGGACTCCTCCTGAGAACTCTCCTAAGGTCTGACTCCTCCGAGTCCATTTCTAGTGCTGCCGCTCGTTCTTCCTCTGAGTCCAGCTCCAACTCCGGGTCAAGATAAAGCCCTAACTCCTCATCCGAATCTACCTCAACAACCTCTCCATCCTCAGCTTGATCTACTTCAATGGCTTTCGATATCTCGACTTCATTCGCCCACTGATCCTGATCCTCCGCTACCACCTGAGGCTCATTATCCACTGCATTATCATAGGCATCTCCGACTGGTTCATCCTGAGGGTCTATCACTTCACCATCAGCAACAATCGGCGCCATCATACCATGCTCATCTAAGAGGGACTCGAAGGACCTAAGCGATCTACCTATATTCCCGTGGACGTCTCAGATACACCAGGCGACATATTCCTGGATATGATTAAAGAACTCTCCAATGTCAACGAAAACCACGGAACGATATCTTACATACACCTCTCCATTACCCGAGGGAAATATTCTTACGAACTGCTCTATCTGTGTCGGGATTCCAAAAAGGGTTGGTGACTGCGGCATGTCAAGGCAAGGGATCTGAAAATGTGGATTATTACAACCGTGAGACAAGTCTTAGCGAGTACAATCCCTACACCTAGGCTAGGCTAGCATGCATTCTCCCGACAGGCATAAAACAATCAATAAAACAATATTAATCACAATCATTCTTTGGCCTGGGCCCTCGAGCCCCAGTCACTTACTTGGCTGCCTCTGCAGGTTAGTATTTCAATACAATGCTCAGTTCACATAGCCGAACACGCTATCCACACGTACGTCATACGCATGCTCACACTCATTAGTATTCGTATCACAAGTCATTCACCGAGTCTCGCACACTCGCACACCGATCCATGCACTTCTATGCATACATATGTTATTTTCATGCCAAATTAATATCTTGGCCCACTGGCCCACACTAGCACACTGGCGAATGCTCAATTTATTATTACGACTCGAAGGCCACGACCTGAAGGCCACAATTGTTAACCCGACCCGAAGGCCCACAACTTTTTGCGGCCAGCGTAAAAACACATCACATGGCCCAGTGTCTCTAGCTTGCTACAAAGTTTATAAAGTGCAACACCGATCTCCTTATGAACCAAAGCCTGCTACAAAGTGCATGAGGCTGGTCGTCTTCCGGACATGCCGAGCATCGTCCTGCTACAAAGTGCATGAGGACAACATGACCCGAAGGCCTTAAGTGATCACACAGCACACTGCTAATTTTTATCTGAACCCGGCGCAAAACGCATCGAGCAATTAGATGATCACATGCTCATGGCAGGCACGCACTTCCACACAATTTCATCACATGCCCTACTCTCGGCATACACAATGCGTGACCATGAAAAATGCAACATAAGCATCAATAAAATACGTGCACTCAATCAGATCAAAGCTACCACACGGTGTCCATTTCATAAATAGCATGCTCACTTGGCCAATTAATACCGTGCAGCCCAATTCTAATTACACAATTCAAGCCATCCATTGGCCAATCACACTCCGCACGATTCAGCCACATGAGCATGCAACATGACATTTCACAATTAAACACAATTGATCACCAATCAATCAATAGCTAATCAATCTGGGAAATCCTGGCCATTCACCATATAATTTATGCTGTCCAATAAAATCCGGCACATTCCTCAACAATGTGGACAGCCGCTATTTCCTCAATCCGGGCCCAATAATTATTCATAATAATCCCACTAAATTACTCAGATTTTATTTCCACCTATCAGTCCTCAATCCAATCCAAATTATACACCGATAATACCTAAACCAGTCTAGAAAAACGCACTATCGGTCCTAATCCGGGTTTAGAAGGTATACTCACTCAATTTCTAGACCACGGCGACGAGGAACGGCGGCCGATCACCAATGAACAGTGAAACCGGCGGCGGCATTCTCGGCAAACGGTACAGACGACGGTGTACGGACAAGGCGTACGGACAAAGGCGACGGTACTGACCTGTACGAACGGCGGGGGACGATGGCCGGCACGACGGTCGTACGGACGGCGGACCGTACGAACGCTATAGTACTGACCGTATGGACACTGTACGGACAGGTATGGTTGGCGTCGTACAGCGTGGCTGGATGGCTGGGTGGCGATGGAATGGCGATCCGTGCTCCGGCGCGTCGACGGAGATGCTTCGAGAAGGAAAAAGGGAAAGAAAGAGGGAGAGGGAGAGAGAGAAAGGGGTCGGGTGAGGCTGAGGCTGAGGCTGAGGCTAAGGACTAAGGTAGTCGACGGCGAGGTACAGTGGCCGGCGGCGGCGCTCTGGTGGTCAGCGGTGAGCTCCGGCAAGGCAAACCGGCGGAGAGAGAGAGAGAGAGAGAGAGAGAGAGAGAGAGAGAAATTGGGAGAGGGGCTACTAGTGGGGCTGCTGGCCGAAGGAAATAAGGGAGGAGAGAGAGAGACTGGTCTGATCTGGTCAAATATAGCAGCCCAATTGCGCCACGTGTCGCCGATCCGAGCCATTTGACCAAAATACCCCTAATCTAACAGTCCTCATTCAATCCTATCCAATAATTGAGGGGGAAAAAGGTCTTTAGCCCCCAATAACGCAGCTGATAACCATAAATAATTATCCCAAATAATTTCCCAAAAATTCGAACCAAAAATAGCCCAGGGGCAAAATTGTCATTTTTCCGATTCCGAGGCGAAATTCCAATTTTTGGCTAAATCAATTCCAAATGAGTGTGGCCAACATAATATGGCATCGGAATCACGAAAATAGCTTCTTAAGCCCTCGAAAATTGACTGCAAAGTTTTGGGAATAAAATAATATTATTTTTCACTTCTGAGCCAAAATTCCAATTTTTCATCGAATCAACTCTAATTGTGCATGGCCACCCCAAAATGTCATCGGCCTTGAAAAATGACCTCAAACGGCCTCCAAATCCAAGTCGGCGCCCCAAGGGGCAAAATCGTAATTTTTCAATCCCGAACCGAAATTTTTAACCGCACTTACTCAAAATGTGTGTGGCCAGCGTAATATGACATCAGATTCCCAAAAATTGTCTCTTAAGCCGTCGAAAATCGACATCGAAATCCGGGCCCAATTTTGTGGTCAAAACTCGCTCGATTTCCAATTTTAGGGTCTCTCACTAACGGGCGGCTGTTTAGAGCATACGCGTATCGACCTAGGGTTATCCGAATCACGACGGTCCTGATCATTGAAAGAATGAGAGATTATCACTAGTTCTAGAGGTCACGATCGTTCTGTTCAAGTGCAGGACTGGTTGACCATGCGCACTTTCGGACATGCAGAATCACCTGCAATCCGATTGTACAACGTTGGCCTTGGCCAAACCACATCCGTCAGTTTTTCCTAAGATCGGCCCACGTTGGTCCAAAATATTTTCTCATCATTTCTCATAATCGGTATCCAAATCAATGATCAAATCCCTAATCCACGTACCATTTTCTAGTTAGCCATACCCTATTGGTTAGTATCCCAAGAGTGATCAGCTCTGAGCGAGACTTATTAAAATGAAATGCGAAATAATATCAATTTTATTGATCCCGGAATTACATCGAAATTCGGGTTGTTACAAAAGTCATTAACCTATTGTATTTGTACCAATTCAATTCTAAACATTTCAATTTGACCAATTTATCGCTAACCATTTTAATGATTTGTCAATATAATCTTTCCAATCAATTTTAGCTAGAAATTGCTGACGTGGACACTGGCCATCCTATGTGGCATAGTCGGCGCTAATGTAAATATTTTTTGCATTTTTTTTTAAAAATTTTCGAGTATTTTATATATTTTTTTTATTCTTTTCTTTTGTCTTTCTTTTTTGCTTTACTTCTTTTTTCGCGGTGGCTAGCAAGGGTTGCTGGGGCCTTGCCAGCTGCTGGGTGAGGGCCTCCAAGCCCTTGCCAATAAGGATGAGACGGCACTCGTCCGGTGGAAAAAAAAAGAAAATAAAATAAAAATAATATGTATATAATTTAGAAAAATTTTTAAATATTGCAAAAATTGTCCACATCAGTACCAGCTATCCTATTGATTGTGCCACATTCGTTCTATCGATTATGCCACATGAGATGGCTGTGGTCCACATTAGAGATTTCCGACTAAAATTAGTCGAAAGAACTATGCTGGCAATTTATCAAAAGTTTTAGAGTAAATTAAAGATATTTTTTAGATTTATCAATGTTTTAATCAAATATTGGTTTCCTTATTTACATGTGGATTTACTAAATATTTTGGTAACCTAACAACATATTTGCTTTGGATTAAGCTTTAGGTTTTTCTTTGAATGATACGCCCTCTATTCATTTTTCTACTATGACATCATGCCTTTCACCATGTATTTTAACCTTAGCTAATAAATGCTCTAGATAAGCATATAACTCTTTGGGAGTTCAATGTTCAATCGCGAAAGAAATCACAACAATACGCAAACATCCAAGTAAACTGCAATCTTTGTGGTTTCTCTTACAGTCGTACTGAACTACATTTTTCACTGTTTGGCTAAGTCATAGCACCTGTATACATTCAATTCATAAGCCACATAAACATAGGAAATTCATTTCATTTAGAACCTTCAAGCTTCTCTTGTCATTGTGCACCAAACACATATGCCACAATTCAAACTCTCAAATAGATGTATTCGACGTCTCAACAACGAAATTCATCACTACCTCTCATACATGCCACTGTGGTTGATTCCTCTTATTATTACCAAGTCATCTTGAACAACCATCAAAACTCCACATTCTTAAATATACCAACGTTCAACTGAATTTAGGGTACTAAAGGAAATCAGGTTCTTCTTCAATTATGGAACATGCCTCACTCCAATTAATGTCCTCATGATACCATTATGCATTTTGATTATATCATCACCAATACCTACAACTTCACACTCAGCATTGTTCCTCAGCTACACTTTACCACTATCTATGCACCGTTAAATAGTAAATCAATCCCGACTTGGTGTATCAAACAATCAAAATCCATAACCCATCCGTCAAATGGCAAATTCTCAGTGATAGACAATATATAATCAGCATTATTCAAATTAAAATTAACTATAATTGCAACATCATCCACAAACTCAACTCTAATTTCCTGGCCTTCTTGTTCTTCAGCATCAGACAATCATTTCTAAGATGTCCCCTCTTATCACAATGTCAATAGAAAACACCACCAATCCTAGGATGACTACTTTTGTTCAAACTCCCATTACTCCTACTAACGCAACAAATAGCTCGTCCTCTTCCTTCATGTTGACACCTAAATTTTGGTGACCCAGTTAGTCGTTCGTTCATAAAAAATTAGGGATTGATCTCGATCCCTAGACAAAAAAATTAGTTAATTGCATATAAAGTAATAGGCTCACATAATTGCATTTGGACCGTCGGTGAATGGACTGGAGTGAATAGTTCTGAGCTTAATCAAATTAAGCTCGCGGTGATGAAAATTTGACCTAGCCCATTAATTTTCATAGCTGAAATTCGTTGGGAAGTTTGCTCAATTGGGAGATTGATCATGCAAGATTTGAAGCCATACTCGATCAAAAGGGATTAAAGGAAAAAATAGGGACATATCACTAAAAGATGTACTCACAATCAAAAAAAGGGAAATTAATCTTACTCGTGGAGGAATGTATCTTTGGCCGTGATGTATGAATATCTTGAAAGAGGAAAGAAGAGCTGATTGTTTCCCTACGGAGACCGCTTCACTCGCATATAAAAGGGGGGCCAAATATCGTGAGTGATAGCATAGAGAGAAGAGGCCAGACAATTGAAACACACAGCCATAGATAGAGAGAAAAAAGCATCAGAAAAGAACCTGGGGGCGTTAAACACGCCTACATCGGCGAAGTCAACATCTTCGTGGGTCCCTGTTGCTGTGCAAGACCACTCCTTGACCAACGTTCATCCATTTTGGTGAGTTCCCAGTTCCTGATAAACGCACAAGTCACGCGATAGTGGCGGTCCAGCAAGCTCCAATAAAAAAACTAGCACAAATCTTGATTCTTTTTGCAGGTTTTCCAGCGAGTCGTCGCAAGTTGCTGCGATTAATCATCAAGCCGTTGTCGTTCCGATGAGCCCCAAAACTCTCCAGTTGCGCGTCAATCCAATCTTGATGATCTGTTGTCTCGTTGCACCAATTTGAGCAAACAGCCCCCTAACGAAATTAACCAGTTGCCTTTGCGAGCCACAATCACCGATTCATCACCATAGCCACCACGAGTCCCTTTGCCAATAACTGGGGCTGAGTCACACCGCAAGCCTTGATCCATCAAGTCCCGCAATCCGCAATCCGGATCCGTCATCCGTCTGAATTTGGAAATGCTATTTGAGCAATATCGCGGATTAAGTAAGAATTTTCATCATTCAATTTTCATATATTTTGTTGCCTAATTTGTGAAATTGTAATCTTGTTTAGATCTTTGAGAAATATTACCATATCCATGAAAACTCCAAGTATCCTTAAATTAGAAATTATTTCCTAACTTCATAACGTGTTGTGGTCGACAGTCCGATTTTATACCCGAAATATGACTCGCAATCGCACGAAAAATCGTCAATCCGATCTCCTGCCCGAGATATGATTCGTGATTGTGCAGAAAAATTGGCCAATCCAATCTCATACCCGATATACAATTCGTCAATCTATCGTTTCTAAATTTAAACGGATATTGGTAATATTTCTTGTGTGATATGGTGTCGTGTCGATTTGATTGTTATTTCTTTCTATCTTTGTTTGATTTGAATTGATCTTGTTTTTCTCAAAAAAAAAAATAGATACAATTGATGTAGATCATTTTTAGGATAGATTGCATGCTTTTGTAGGGTTTATCTAGTTTGGATAACATTCCGATTTAAATTAGGATTTGGCCTAATTTAATTCCTAAAATGAATTGGATAATATCTTGCACTAGATAAAAAATTGTCATTATTTTCTAATTCCGAATTTCATGAAAAAAAAAACAAAAATAAACATGTGCTTGTCATGCTAGAATAATTGCATATTAATTTTGGCTCGTCATTACAAACCGCATGTTCAGGTCATTTAATTAGGAATCGCATTACATGCATTGCATATGGGTTAGTTTTCATTTAAATAAGAGAAAACCCTAAAAAATATTGAGTGGAATTGCGTGTGAATTAGAAATCATATTTAGGATGTCGATGTGATTTTTTGGCTAACACTGCAAATGCTTTGGTTGCTATGAGGTAAGTTCTCCATGTCCTTACGACTTATTTATTACTTTGCTCTATCGAGTGTTTTATTAATGGTTGTGCACCCGTATGATCACCTCATATGTTAGGAGTAATTTAAAATCAATCCAAGTTGCCTGCAAATATTTTTTTGAAATAAAAGAGAAAAGGTATCGAAAGGGCATTAGAGAATCTAGTATAACCAAGTCCCCGAATCTATAATCTCTAACTCGTAAGAATAAAGTAATTCTCCCAATACTTTACTTAGGTTTCTAATCAACCAACCAAAAAATAGATTAGTGGCGACTCTTGATTGAAATGATTTGCATGTTAAGAACTTAAATCCTAAGTCGCAAATTGGTAGGGCTTAGGAGGGCTTGAGTTAGGCTTAGACTTAGTAATCCATTAGCCGAACCCCTAGATGATGCACCGTGGGAGGTGAGATCGCGGTAGCTTGACGACTCCGCTGGGGACTTGAAAAATTCTTAGTGAACTTAGGCCGAATTTTCTCTTTTTGAAATAATATTTTTGTTTGGCAGCAAGGATTTCGAGTATGTCCCTAACTTTTGAGGTGTTAAATGTTTTTGCAGATGGGAGTTATAAGGGATGGAGTATTTGTTAACCCTTGTCTTGTAGGGAAGTGTTGAGATTGGATGTTTTAATTTTGATATTGAAGCGGTGTTTATTTATAAATTGTTATGCATGCCTATGCATTTTCACTACACTATAGCACACACATCCTATCACCGGACCTGGGCCGCATAGGATCACTTAACATGGTATTGAGATGGATACCACTCTAACCGTCCACTTGTGGTACGAGTTATCCATCTCAATCCCGAAACTTCTTTCTTGATGTCAAAGAGATTACCACCCCGGTCTGCATGCCCGCGACATGGGTCGACTCTTTGATGAAGTCGAAGTCATGAGGACTCGACTTTGCCCGCACGCCCGTGACTAGTCCGATTGTCCTTGCGGCTCCACTTTATTGAGCCTTCTACAGTAGAAATCGAGCCACATACCATGTGTATGTCTATGTGATTTCCATTCATCACTCATTGGCCAAGTAAGTTCCCTACTTTCTTACTCCGTTATATTTTTAATTCCGTGCCGGTACATGATAAGTGAGTCAATCGTCATCTATTTGAAAAACACTTTACACTGGTGGTTTCAAAGTTCATAGTTGATAAATTGAGCGTTCGACCATTGTGATGGGCCGGTCATGTGAAATCATTTTGCTTATTGCAAATTCATAGAAACAATTTCTTGTTTTGAGGGCTTATTGAAGTATATCAAGCTAGCCCAGTAATGATATCCAAATAAGAATAGAAAAATATCATCTACGGAGAAATTCTGAGGGCTGAGCTTCCTCATGCTTCCTCTAAAAAACCGAGCTTGCAAAGATTAATCTGGGGACAGTGAATCATACCTTGATTTGGTGTGGTGCTTTATCTAAAAAGCCAGAAAAGGAGTTCAGTATTTTTTTCCATTCGATGCTTAATGTAGCCTCCTTCCCCACGCATCAACCAAAGTGAGGCATGTCAAAAAAGGATCTTCCAATTTTGGGGAAAAAGGTACATCTCGTCCCTGAACTTAATTAATTCTGAAAATGACACTCCGTCCTATCTCTTGTAGATGACAAATCGGGGGCATGACAAACTCCTCTGGTGGCCATTGAGATAATTCCTTGGATAACCAAAATTTACCAAGTCTCATTTTGCAAGGGGCAAGAGCGAAAATGTGGCATTTATCAAACCGAAGATCGGATTTCCAATCTTGACAGAACATTCATGTGTCATTTCCCCTTCAAATAGGGGCAATTCATCGGCGCCCCAGTCCAAAAAAAATGTTTCTCTGTGTTTGATATTCTGACACATCTTGCAGGGACCAATTTACGTTAAATGCTCAAAGCCATATTTCTCGTACTTTTGCTAAAATTTTTAAGTGTGATAAATTTGTTTAGAAGTTTTAAACTGTTTCATGCTTAAAGTTGCTAAGCTTTTTTTAAAAGAAAATTTGCATGGTGCTTTTGCCTATTTAACTCACCACTTTCATGTGGAAATTTGTCAAGATGGACAATTCAATGAATGATGTGAAATTGCTTGAGTTTGCTAAATGAGATGTGTCAGGATAATGAAAGGCAAGCTCTATCCTACACACAGTGTCCTGTTTATATACTATGAGTTGAGTGGAAAAATTTCATGTCTCTAAAGTAAAAGGGTTATCTCGCGAAAGGAACGACAACTGCAGTGATGAGAGGCATTTCATTTTTCTATCCTAAACACTACAAGTTATCCTTTGTTTAACTCTTCTTGAGCCTAAACACTTAGAGAATTTTTTTCAATTTACCCCCGACAAAAATCACCTCACATCGGGGTAAACTGGAGGTAAGTCGACATCGTGAGGTAAGAAAAATGAATAGAAATTTTCTTGCTCACACTTGCATTAATCTTGAAGTGTTGCTATTGCAAATAAACTCGAACATTAATTCAAGTGCCTTAGGATGATGAAGAGCGGTTTTTTCTCTATCATACACACTTTATCCATTGCTTAGCCCACTTGAGCCTATATTTTTGTTTCATATGAACCTAGTTGGTGATCATCCTCCACACTGGGGCAAAGCAAAAGTTATCATTGTCCAAGCACCATATTCGGAGTGCCGACAAAAGACGAAGACTCTTGAGCGTCCAAATGTTGAGTCGAAGTGTAATTGGCCAATTTATGCATTATAGACAATGTGTCAAAAGTCACAAATGGATACTAGGGGGCATGAAAAAGCAGCGTGCTTAATAAAAGCAAGGCTAATGCCCGTAGATGTGAAAGTAAAAAAAAAAAGTGTCAAAAAAAGTTGGAAAAGAAAAAGGGACATAAAAAAGCAATGTGTTTGATAAAAGCAAGGTCGACGCCCATATATTGAAAAAAAAAGAAAAAAAATGTCGAGATATGACATGTCAAGGTCACAAAGGTATCTCCAGTGGAGCAGTAGTCTTACAGGTCTCAAAGAATCAAGTATCAAACTCTCGGGGCCAATGAAACATCTACCAAGAAGAAAATCCCTAGCAAAGAAGAAGATTGATGACAATGCCTAGATGATCACCAACCTTCACCCTTATACACATTTTTTAGCCTAATATATACTTTTGTTTCTCAACCTGTGAACTTAGCTTACGTTACGTCCATTTCAAAGTCTCTTCGGATTAGAGCACTTGAATTAACATAGAGTTTCAGATATTTATAAGCTTAGCTCGAAGAAGTGCGAGCAAGTCTATTTCTACCTCATTTTGCAAGATTATTAACTTGTAAACCTGGAGACAAATGTGGAGTATTTTATTTCAATAGCCTCGATTCATAGATTTCCCTTTGTTAATCCATTGACCAAACCGACACTACGGTCCTGATGAAGACCTCTCAAATTGGCAAGGTCGTATCACTTGCGAGAATACTTAGACCCTTATCGACATGATGATGGTGAGATGGAGTGATTCTCATAAAATAGCCTTTCTGAATGAGAGTGAGTGAAAGCCCTTTCTAACTGAGAATCTCTCATTTAGCAATCTTAAGAAATCCACTTTATGAGTGAAAATTGTCTTAATGATAATTCTTCCTAGTGGAAATTTGGTGATGCAAATATGGTAAAACCATCATGCATATACCTTAATTGAATTGATGAATTCTGAAATGTGTATTCTGGAGTAGCCGTGATTGCTAATCTCTTTGATAAATGCATATGTGTTTTTGCTCTAGTCATGTCCAACGGGTAATGTTTCCTCGAAGATTAAAGAGTTCCTGACACTCAAGTTGCTATCTGAAGCTTCGAATTCGTCTAAATATTTTTCAACATTCAAATATCTAATTGAAGTTTCAGGTATCATTTTCGAAAATCCGAAGGGAATCTTCGATCCTATTAATCATTTCTGATTGCAGTTTTAGATATCTTTTCAAAGATCCAAAGGGAATTATCGAGCCCATTCAAATATCTAATTGAAGTTTCAGGTATCATTTCCGAAAATTTGAAGGGAATTTTCGATCCTATTAATCATATCTGATTGTAGTTTTAGATATCTTTTTGAAGATTTGAAGGAGATCATCGTACCTATTCAAATGTCTTACTGAAGTTTCAGGTATCATCTTCGAAAATCCGAAGGGAATTTTCAATCCTATTAATCATATCTGATTGCAATTTCAAGTATTTTTTTTTTGAAAATCCGAAGGGAATTTTCAAACCTATTAGTTTCTTTTTGAAAATCCGAATGGAGATTTCGAGTCTTTCAAACATCTGAGTAGGTTTTCAGATGATTTTTTCTCGATTACTTGAGTGGTTTTTCAGGTTGTCCATCCAATCATCTAAGTGGGTTTCCAAATGACTTTTCTCGATTGCCTGAGTGGTTTTTCAGGTTGTCTATGCAATTATCTGAGTAGATTTCCAGATGACTTTTTCCCAATTGCCTGAGTGGTTTTCCAGGCTGTCAATCCAAACATCTAAGTGGGTTTCCAGAAGACCTTGTTCGACTGCCTGAGTGATTTTCCAGGTTGTCTATTCAAACATCTAAGAAATCTCTAAGCCTTTCAAATATCTGAGTGGAATTCCAGATACTTTGCGGTTTTTCAAAAATTGTTCCACACCCAAATTTACTTTCCCAAATCTTCATGTAAGTAAGTGCAGGTATATTTTCTATCTTTACAATAGCATTTGCATTTTCATATCACATTAAAAAATGGGTGTGGGCTCATTAAGATCCTATTTACTCGACAAAAAGATTAATTTTTCTCATTGCATTTGCATAATCAAAATTTAGGTATCATTTTATCTTTGAATGAAACATCTTCGAGCTCCCCTTCAAAGAGGGGGAACTGTTGACACCTAAATTTTGATAACTCAGTTAGTAGTTCGTTCATAAAAAATTAGGGATTGATCCTAGTCCCTAGACAAAAAAAATTAGTTAAATTGCATATAAAATTTAGGAGCATTATTAGTAATAGGCTCATATAGTTGCAATTGGATCGTCGGTGGATGGACTTGAGTGAATATTTCTAAGCTTTATCAAATTAAGCCCGCGGTGATGAAAATTTGACCTAGCCCATTAATTCTCATGGTTGAAATTCGTTGGGAAGTTTGCTGAATTAAGAGATTGATCATGCAAGATTTGAAGCCATATTCGGTCAAAAGGGACAAAAGGAAAAAATAGGGGCATATCACTAAAAGATGTACTCACAGTCAAAAGAAGGGAAATTAATCTTACTCGTGGAGGAATTTATCTTTGGCCGTGATGTACGAATATCTTGAAAGAGGAAAGAAGAGCTGGTCGTTTCCCTACGGAGACCGCTTCACTTGCATATAAAAGGGGGACCAAAAATCGTGAGTGAGAGCATAGAGAGAAGAGGCCAGACAATTGAAACACACGGCCATAGAGAGAGAAAAAAAAGCATCATAAAAGAACCTGGTGGCGTTAAACACGCCTACATCGGCCAAGTCAACATCTTCGTGGGTCCCTGTTGCTGCGCAAGACAACTCCTTGACCAACGTTCAACTGTTTTGGTGAGTTCCCAATTCCTAATAAACGCATGAGTCACGCAATAGCGGCAGTCCAGCAAGCTCCAATAAAAAACCAGCACAAATCTTGATTCTTCTTACAGGTTTTCCAGCGAGTTGTCGCGAGTTGCTGCGATTAATCATCAAGCTGCTGCCGTTCCGACGAGCCCCAAAACTCTCCAGTTGCACGTCAATCCAATCTTGACGATCTGTTGTCTCGTTGCACCAATTCGAGCAAACAGCCCTCCAATGACGTTGACCAGTCGCCTCTGCGAGCCACAATCAACGGTGCATCACCATAGCCACCACGAGTCCCTTTGCCAGTCATTGGGGCCGAGTCACATCGCAAGCCACCATCCGTCGAGTCCCGCGATCCGCAATCCGAATCCGTCGTCCGTCCGAATTTGGAAACGCTATTCGAGCAATGTCGCAGATTAGGTAACAATTTTCATTATTCAATTTTCGTATATTTTATTGCCTAATTTATGAAATTGTAATCTTGTTTAGATCTTTGAATAATATTACCATATTCATGAAAACTCCCAAGTATCCTTAAATTAGGAATTATTTCCTAACTTCGTAACATGTTTTGGTTGACAGTCCGATTTCATGCCCTAAATTTGATTCGCGATCGCACGAAAAATCATCAATCCGATCTCCTGCCCGAGATATGATTCGTGATTGTGCAAAAAAATTGGCCAATCCAATCTCATACCCGAGATACAATTCGTCAATCTATCGTTTCTAAATTTAAACGGATATTGGTAATATTTCTTGTGTGATATGGTGTCGTGTCGATTTGATTGTTATTTCTTTCTATCTTTGTTTGATTTGAATTGATCTTGTTTTTCTCAAAAAAAAAAATAGATACAATTGATGTAGATCATTTTTAGGATAGATTGCATGCTTATATAGGGTTTATCTAGTTAGGATAACATTCCGATTTAAATTAGGATTTGGCCTAATTTAATTCCTAAAATGAATTGGATAATATCTTGCACTAGATAATAAATTTTCATTATTTTCTAATTCCGAATTTCATGGAAAAAAAAACCAAAAATAAACATGTGCTTGTCATGCTAGAATAATTGCGTATTAATTTTGGCCCGTCATTAGAAACCGCATGTTCAGGTCATTTAATTAGGAATCGCATTGTATGCATTGCACATAGGTTAGTTTTCATTTAAATAAGAGAAAACCCTAAAAAATAATGAGTAGAATCGCATGTTTATTAGAAATCATATTTAGGATGTCAATGTGATTTTTTTACTAACACTGCAGATGTTTTCGTTGTTATGAGGTAAGTGAGTTCTCCATGTCCTTACAACTTGTTTATAGCTTTGCTCTATCATGTGTTTCATTAATGATTGCGCACTTGTATGATCACCTCACATATTATGAGTAATTTAAAATCAATTCAAGTTGCCTGCAAATATTTTTTTGAAATAAAAGAGAAAATGCACTGAAAGGGCATTAGAGAATCTAGTGTAACCAAGTCCCTGAATTCATAATCTCTAGCTCGTAAGAGTAAAGTAATTCTCTCGATACTTTATGTCGCGACCGACCTCCCTAAGCTTTTTAAATGGGCGTAACGAAAAAGGGGAGGTCACGCCTGGTACATGCTAAGTCTAGGTTTGGGACTTAACTTGGGCTTTCCCAAGCCCATGCCATATCGCGATTTAAGATTTAAGTGTTTAACATACAAGTGGTTTACATCAAGGAGTTGCCGCTTATCGATTTAGGGTAGGTCGATTAGAAATCCAATAGGGTGATGGGAGAATCACTCTATTCCTACGAACCAGAGATTGACTGTGTTCGGGGACTTGGTTACACTAGTTGAATAATTAATGCCCTTTCGGTACCTTTTTACCCTGTTCATTTCGGAAAACATTTGTCAGGCAATTTGGATTGATTTTAGGACCTTTTTTCCTAACATGTGAGGTGATCAAACGAGTGCGTAATCAGAAATGATTAGTAATCAAAGCAGACATGCAACCTAAGGTTCTAACCTTAACTAAGTCAGATGACATTCAAAACACAACAGGTCATGCGATTGTACTCTAATTGGAAAACATGCATGATAACGACACCACAATAGGTTTATCTAATTAAACATGACGATTATGGAATTAAAATATCATGCATAATAAGTTAAAAACACTCAAATATACCACATATTTTAATTTAAAAAAAAATAAAATAAAATAAAATAACGGGATAAAAACATTTAAATTTTTTTGTAATTTTTTTTAAAAAATATTATTAAAAATCCGGTCGGACGGATTCAACCCGGGTCAACGGATCCGACCCGGGTGTTGACCCGGGTCAAATCGGCTGATCCGGGTCGGTCGGAACCGACTTGGGTCAACAGATCCAACCCAGGCGTTGACTCGGGTCGGATCGGCTGACTCGAGTCGGGTCGTACCCATGTGTACCAACACGTGGGGATGCCGACAGAGCCAAAATTGGCTATTTGTCGGCCGACCCAGACCGGCGCCGCCCCCAAATCGACTCCCTGGGCAATCACCGAGCTTCACCACTTACCTAGGCTCACCATCCGGCCACCTACTTGCCGGTCAGCGACCAAAACAGAACCAGCCTCACTGAGGCATTTCATCAAACAGTTGGCGCGCGTGACAAAAACCGAGGGATTTCGACCTCCTCCAGCGACCCGGTCTACTCCAGCAGTTGCGGTTCACCTTCGACAGCAAGTAGGGACCTGGACTGCCGACAGTATGGGCCGGGATTCACGCGAAATGGCTGACGTGAGCCCCGGCCAAACCGGACGAGAAAACAGAGGAAAATAGAGGAGACTCTCGGTCGAGAGAGCTCACCGGTCAACGGCGCGTTGGAGCGGCTTTCCGGCTACTCCGTGGGCAACGACAGTGCTGCTGGTTGTTCTTCTTGCTCCGGCGAACCCTCAATTTGTTCTCTCTCTCTATTCTCTCTCTTCTCTATTCTGTCTCTCTCCACTTCTCTTTGAAAATGGCCGACCGTTTCTCTCTCTCATTCTCGTTTATATAGCCGGCGATGAAGATGATGACCACGATGGGGGCCCCCTGCTAATGCAAGCAAACAACAGCCTGCACCGGCCTAGCTTGAGCCGCGACTTTCACGGCCATTTTAGGCCGGTGCAAGAGCTCCCCCTGACATCCGGAAAACAGGGGGGAGGACACAAAGAGAGAGAGAGAGAGAGAGAGGGCCGAGAAATCGATGAAGACGGGACTGGCCATCAAGGCCAGTCCCGTTGACGTGCCTTCCCGGCGATCGTCTGACCTAACGGCGACGGGGCGGAGCCGCTCCGCCGTTCGTCACCTCTGCATCAGCAACAAAGGCGAACAAAGACAGGGAAAGGGACAGCGGCGCGTGAGGGAGAAGGAAGGAGGAGAAGGGCCTGGGCCGAGCCAGGCCCAGCCCGTACGGAGGAAAAAAGAAAGAGGAAAAAAAGAAAAGGGCATTAGGCCCACGAGGGGGAAAGGAAAAAGGGAAAGGGCCGGGTCGGCCCGGCCCCGACCCTGCCCAACTCGATTTTTTTCGATTTTTTTTGTTAAAATAACAATGTAATAAACCCTATTAATACAAATGCCTAATTTCTAAATACAATGCATTTAATAAAAAAAATTTTGTTTTGGAAATTAAAGAAAATTAATTCCCAAATTTAGTGCAATTAGAAATTGAGCAAATTAGAAATAGGTGTCAACACTTTACTTGGGTTTCTAATCGACCCACCAAAAAATAGTTTAGTGGCGACTCTTGATTGAAATGATTTGTATATTAAAAACTTAAATCCTAAGTCGTGAATTGATAGGGCTTAGGAAGACCTGAGTTAGGCTAAGGCTTAGCAATCGATTAGCTAAACCTCTACGTGGTGCACCACGGGAGGTGAGGTCGCAACACTTCATCTACTAAAGCAACATGCACAAAAGTTATTCAACCAGACTTGATTCTCTTCTACGGTATCCCGTTAAGTTTCTTAACCTAGAGAAATTACTAACAGCAGTAACGGTAGCTTCTAATTATCATGTAATGACTATAATATAATCAAAGCATGTACATCATCTTCAAAGTTAATCTCAATTGAACTCAATTGAGTAACGGCCACATTGAATTCATTAACATGGTTAGCAACCGACATACCACGTTTGTCCGTCTTTAACTGAAACAGACATCGAATCAAGTAGACCTTGATGGTCATAGAAGGCTTCTTGTACATGTTTGACAAGGTATTCATCAAACTCACAGTGGTATTCTCTTTCAAAATGCGAAACGTGACATACATATGAATGTAGCCAGATAACACCAATGCTTGTCTATCCATCAAATTCCAATTAGCTTGCTACATAAGCTCCGGCTTCTTCCCAGAAACAAAAATTCTTTCCATCAAATCTGTTGATTTTCACTTTTTCTTCTTTCATCTCTATCGATTGGCTTCAACTCAGTCAAGCCTGGTTCCAATACCACTTGTTGCGGAAACAAACAATCAAGCAATATAATGATCAAAATAAGGAAATAATTTTAACACTAGATTTACGTGGTTTGATCGATGTGATCTATATCCATGAGGAGAACATCATAGAATTTGACAAGAGATTAAGCAATACAATGGAGATTACAACCACACTTGAGTCACTAAATCACTCTTACAATTATACCCAATAATTTATACAGTGTTTAGTCATCAAATTTCTCACAAAATAAGCCCTCAGTCTCACAAAATGAATTATAGAAAATCTTACCCACAAGATTTTCGCGGCTTCAAATACTCTTATATTACTTCATTGTGTAGTTCACAAGAAGTCTCCTCTTGGATGTTCTTCATAATAAAGAAAACCCACTTCTTATATTGGCAAGAATTGGATCCAAAATAAGAAACCCTTTTAGGAAACCTACTTAGATTAGGAAAGTTTCTATTTCAAGCTTAAACTTGAGACATATTTTCGACAAAAGCCTTGTTTAGTTTGACTATGTACACTCCTTCTAATCACTAACTTTTATTGGCATGATGGTGCCATAATCTATCGTGCGGTAATGTCAACATAAAATCTAGAAGATGTTAAACGGTTTTACAATTAAGTATACGCCTAGATATCTTATGAAAAGAAAAATAAGGATCAATGAGGTGTTTTATGTATTTAAAGTACCCAGAAATTTCGTGCCTCATCTATCTCGATCTGCAAATTCGGGCCTTGACTGCGGATAAATAACGCGTAGGTTTTTGCTTTTGTCTCAACGCCGGAGAGAGAACATAACGAAGGAATTAAATCGAGAGGAAAAAAAAAGTATAGCCCGACCCATTTGATAGCAAACCAACCTCAAGTTGAGAAATAGGGAAAGCCATGTGGTCTCTTCTCATGTCCAGAGAAAATTGCAACGATGCTTCTGGGAGAGCTTTACAGGGGCTTCTCAACGACGATGGGGAGGGAAAGAGAGAGAGATATTATGAACCCTTCAGACACGCAAAACAGGAAAAAGAAGCCAAACCGCGTGCCCGTATGCAGAAGCAAAAGACCACACCACCAAAAGATCAATGGCGGCGACCTTCACGTTCCTTGAAGTTCTCCCGTATTTGCCTCCTCTCTCTCCGTGTTCTGATGGTAGAAACAAGAGGACGCCAGAGTCTGGCATCGGTGCATCATTAGCATATTCAATCGGACTCACCTTCACTCAAATAACGTATATTATTAGGTCCATATTACTCAACATCCTCGAGGTAGGACTTAATTCATCTAAAACTATGAAGTTGTGAAAATATATATATTTTTAGGGAATTTGAAAAAAAAAAACAGTTGAGAGTGATCACGCAATGAGGAACAAAGGAAAATATGTATTTTATTTTGAGATGAGCACTTAATTTATATTGAAATCCAATTTCTGTTAATAACAAGGTTGAGTAAATGCAATATTCAGATGAGATTGTGAAAAAGATGTAACTTATATACCAAATCCAAACAAATGTTCTCGTGAAAAGATTTACAAGTCTTTATCATGTATATTAACTTTTAATTTACTTTTCTGAATATATGAGACACAAGGAATTTTTTGGTCGAATTCTCTACTAATTTATTATTCTTATTTTGATATATTCTTTACTTCATTTGTTTTATGCATAATTGCTATCACTAGTCTTAAGTTTAGGTCACCGGAGAGTCCTTCTAGAGCATTTTGATTTGAGCGAAAGGAATGAGAAGCTATTTTATTGCACGATGATTTCGTTATTAGTTGTGAAGCTAATTATTCAAGTGTTTTTCCATCTTTTAAATTTAATTGATCTTTGTAATAACATTAGCGAATTCTTTGTAGTAAGTGATAATAACATTCTACTTGTAATTATTTATATTTCGGTATTTAATTTATTTTTTTCTTCATATTCAAGAAAGTTGATTATGTGGGCCATCTTCTATTTTGTCTCTAAATTTGAACTTGCAATACGGAACTATATAAGTTAAAAAAGAAGAAGAAAGGAAACCTAGAGTCAAAAATTAAAACCGGTTGCCAGTTTCCTCCAAAAGGATTTGTGGCTCTCTTTTCACCGTTCTACTGTCATTTTGCAATGGACCGTGATGCTAGCCGCATCCTTTTCGTTATTGTCTTCTTATGTCGAATTAGGAAAGCACCCTCAAAATTCTCGGAACGAACAGATGATTATGTCAACTCCTCCTTTCCTGGAAAATTTCCTCTGCTTAACATGCTCTATAAGAGTCAAAGGTCAGAAGCATCACTAGAACACACCAGTCTCCCATTTTCCAAATTTCACAGATCCTTGCCCTTTTGTCATCATGGCAACCGTCGAGCAGCCACCTGATGCTTCTTCTCAGGGGGGCGACGCTGGACCTGCATCAGCGGCCCAGGCTGAGACCCAGCAAGACATGCCGTCGGCTCCCTGTAATCGCAACACAATCCTATTGCCGGCCTCTGCTCACGAGGTAATCACACCTCTCTCTAATGGCGATGCAATCTGCAGTCTGGATCACATCCCTCCTTCGCAACATCGAGTTCTCCGTATTCGACATGTGAGGTTCCACATGAATCCGCCTCCAGAAACTGACTATCACACCATCGACATTGAGCTAATACAACCGGCCGATGATGAGGAGGCAGCAAGGAGGCCCCCACCGGTGAATCTGGGGAAGGTGTTCCTCGGACTGACCTACCAAGCAATAGTGGCTTTCATGGTCTTCCACTTCTCATCCTCCGTCAACATGGATAAGTTACACCACTCGAAGCTTCTTTCATTTCTCCTGAACTTTTCCGAGGTCGCAGTGGTGGTAGGGTTCGCAGCTTCCTTGGTTGGGGTTTTGATGCGGGAACTAGTGTCCACGGAAATGGCAATGGTCGCTGAGAAAGCGGGGTCCGCTTCCGCCGCGTTAGGGTTTTTCCTAATGACGAGCATGTTCTTAAGCAAATTGTCCATAGGCATTGGATGGGTTTGTGGGGTTGTAACCTTTGTGGCTTTTGTCTTAGTCTTCTTGAAGATGAGAAAGGCAGGCTGATCCCAGGTATACGAGATTAATCAGATCGACCTTTACCCTCGATCGAAATTTACAATGAAAAGACTAGGAGCCGGAACCAACTTTATTAATTTATTGTACTTTCAACACGTTGGTGGAGGGCAATAAGAGAAGTTTAGTGGACAATCATTGATGATGGGACTTTCCATTTGGATGGTTGCACATCTTTTTTCAAGCAATGAGATGTACAAATGTAGTAGAGTTTGCAAATTTGACATAAAAATTTCAATTCAGGCCTCGAGGAAAATTTGTTCAATTCTCACCAGCTCTTTATAAATGATTTTGAATCAGGGTCGCTTTTACTGCTCAAAAGCCTCAACCTAATCTGTTTACGGGGTTTGAGAAGCGTTCCACATATGGTTCATAGTTTCTTTTTTTTATCGGAAACACGAGTCATAGTTTCTGCATCATACACTATGGGCTACCCAAAAAAAAAAAAACCCGGCCCCCAATTTTAGATAGATCCTTTTGGTGGATAGTTAAAATAGGTGGTTCTACATGGCCTCCATTCTCTGCAGTTGACACTCTTTCTTTTAATTAGTCCAAAATCCTTATTTTGTCCTTCTTAAACAGTACTAGATATAATAAGATTGATCTATAAAATTGTTATAATTTGCGACATACGGTAACACAGATATCATATGGCTCCATTAAAAGATGTCCAAATTCTCTTCCCCTTTTGATGATAGCTTCCTCAGTATTCGATAACTCCTCGAGTTGGCGGGTATGTTTTTGGTGCCAACTTTAATGAATAAGAAGCGATTTAGCCCTCTTAATACATGTTAATTCTTATTCCTTGTAATTAAACACTCTGATTACAAACGAACTACCGAAGTAGTTACACGCATCCAAGATCAAACAAAATTATAAGAGCCAATCATAGACCCATGTATAGGTTTGAAACACAAATAATCATTGCGTAGCTACTTTAATTCCTACAACACCATCAGCCCCCGGAGAGTGGACCTGGGACACGGCCAAGACGAAGAAGAACGCGACTGCAGACGTCATGGAAACAACGGACAAGTAGCAGCAAGCACTGGCGATCCGGGGTATGTGGTGTACCATGAGGGAGGAATAAGCCCCAGCGAAGGCGGCCATGAGGGAGAGAACGAAGCCTTGGAAGGTTGAAGAGGATGGGCCACCCCTAAGGAACAAGGTCGGGATTGGATTACCATTGACGAACTCGCACGGCAGCTGTATGAGGGCCGTGGCGGCCGTGAAGGACACCCAGATGATGCACTGTGAGATGGTGATCCTGGTGGTTTGATGAGTGGTTGACGGGTCATGCGACATGGTAACGCGTGCGGATCAGAGGAACAATGCTGGATGGGTTGCGCAAAAATTGCAGAATGTTCACTTTGGGATTGTGTTGGTATCATCTCCTTATATTTTGAGGTCTTAAAAGTCAGTCATGGAATTCTCAATCGAACGCCTGATAGGAACTGCATTCTCTCTTCTTTGAACTTTCCCAGTAATTCATCGCATCTCTGTTTCTCCCTGAGGGCTTATATTTCGTCAAGGAAATCTCAATCGACCGGCTCTCAGGAGTAGCATTTTCTCTCCTTCGGTTAAATTTTTCTCTTCTTCGAACTTTCCAAGTAATTGACGTTGTCGGGTGTGATCAGACGCATTGCAGAGTCTATCTATGGTCCGAACAGAAGGAAGACGTGTGCTAGGGAATTGGAAAAGGTGTGGAAAATGTAGAGTAATTACATGGAGGACGAGACGAAACGGATGCATATACCTTTCATTGATGTATACAAATGAAGTCGTCACCCACCTTTGGTTGAATTTGCATGTGAGCGTCATTTATATGGTCCGGTGGCAATTGGAGTTCCTGACATATTTCACTCAAATTTTTCTAAGTTATTAGATTGTATATGGATAAGTAAGCTTCAACTCAACAGGTCAAAATGGGTCTTGAAAGGAAAAGTCTAATCTCGTATGGATTTTACTAATGGGTCTAAAATATGCACGTTTTAGTCGAAATGGTATTACTGGAAAAGGGACCATATTTCGTGGCCTTTAGTTGGTCATGTTTGTTCGGTCATCTTTGATAAGGCTATAAAACTTATGTAATTTCCACACCTTTGGTCCGTCTAAGGCAACGAACTTTTGTCGCCTTTGCCAACTCTTTTTCTTTTTTTTGTTTTTTGGTCGAAGCTTTTGCCAACTCTATAGCGACGAAATTTCGTCCTTTTGACCACCTTTGTGTACCTCAAGGCCACGAAATTTTGTGGAATTTGCGTATTCTAAGGGAGAAAGAAAATATTATGTACAGCTCTAATGCCAACTCAGCAAAAAACTAATCCGATCACCTCGCGACACGTGTCGTTTGTGAGCCCATTTCTCTGCACTTGTCTGTCCTCTCTCCAGGTCTCTCTCTCCCTCCCCTGTGATCCCACACGGTGCTCTCTGTCTCCCTCCCAACAACCTAACTCTGCTCTCTCTCATCTGCCTCCGCCATTGCCTCGTCTGCCAATCCCCCTCCGGTGACGGCTTCACCATTTAGGTCGCTTGCCGCCCCGCAGGTCCAAGAAGAAGCCCAAGTCCCCCCGTCGTCATGACCTACGACCCCGAGCCCTCCCTCAGCCCCTACATCCTCAAGGTTCCCTATGGCTCTGATATCGTCACCTCGCAACACAGCTTCCGGATTAGATCCCACAAGTGCGACCCTCGCCCTGGCAACAAGGGTCGAGCCCTCACTAAATTCAGTGAAAGCGACCCTCGCCTGTGGCCGGTTGCAGGCCATGGCCGAGTACTGGCCATAGGCCAAAGCGAAATAAAGTAAAATAGAGGAAGAAACGGTGAAGAAGAAGAGAAACAGAGGTGCAAGAGGAGAGAGACAAAGGGGAAGAGAGATCCGACAGGTGGGCCCACGAACGACATCTGTCATGAAGTGAATAGACTAGTTTTTTGCTGAGTTGGCATAAGAGTTGAACCTAATATTTGCTCGTTTTAAGGCGATGTAATTTCGTTGCCTTGGGAGGCGTATCACCTTTGTTTTTTTTTTTTTTTGGCAGAAAAAAAAGCTATCGGGACTAAAATTTTTGTCACCGTTGGTTCATTTTATGTTTCTTTAGGTTGATTTTTCAGACATATTACAGCGACAAATTTTTAATATTTTTAACTTTAGAAAGTTAACATTGCTTTTGTTAGAGTTAAAATTTGCTCACAATAAAGTTTCACAACATAATATATTAAAACATACAAAGTAGTTTATAAGTTAAAATTATACATAATAACTTCGTATCATTCCTTTGAAAAATCGAAGGATTGTTCATGCTTAAACATAAAAAAGAAAACTACTCAGTAGATGCCCCGTGTTCATCATCATGTTCCTGCCCTTGATCGAAGCCCTTTAAGTGTCTCAGATGCAAACTGTCGGAGAAGTCAACCAGAAATCCGTGCAGATCCAGCATCATGTGAAGTTATAACCATCCTCGGAGGTGGTCATGCTATGTTATTTAGGGGTGAGTATGGATTTAGGATAGAACTAAAAACCAGACTGAACTGGCCATAGGAATCGGTCCAATTCTATATCCTTGCGGTAATCAAGCCGGTTCGCGGTTTCTAAAAAAGTGGAACCAATACTGTGTGGCTTGGTTCTTTGTTCCTGAATAAGAACCAAACCAAGAATCGAATAACTGGATGTACAAAAACGTCCCAGGATATTTTTAGGTGTCTCACGTGTTGCTAGATCGGGCAATATTCGCACTTCTACATTTTCAGATCTGGAGACAGTACAAAGCAATACAACAAAAACAATCATATAATGCTCCATGAAGCAATTATCTATTATTGTCCATAGTATATCAATAACCTTTTTATGTATTTGTGAAGTGCAAAAACATCCAACCATGTGGCCCATCAATTTGTTTTAAAGCTCTACCAGAGAGAATTCAAGACAAACTTACTTGTGATAACACCAGTTCTCCATAAAACCGAGGGGCCAATTCTCTAGCACCTGTCTATATTCCTCCTTCGTCTTGTGTTATTTAGCGTGTGTTGAAGTGCATCACCAAGTTCATGAAAAACAATTTGCGTCTGCCAATTTTGGCAACACATATATTACCACAAATGTCTAAATAGCATATATCACTCAAAGGATGAAGTTATTTCACAAAGGACAAATGAGGATTTTTGTTGTTGCATTCATTTTCATTTTGTTTAACTAAAAATGAAACGAAAAGAAGAAAAAGAAAATGAAACAAAACAAAAAAGAAATTGGCCATTTCCTCAGTAGACCTTAGAACCGACCTTGGAACTTATTATTATTATTATTATTTGGTATCAAAGTAATATTTCATTCATTTTCATGGAAAATACAAAGGAAGTGAAACCATGAAATCAAATACCAAAATTTTTCCAAATCTAGACTAGATCGGGATAGAAACCTCCCTAGAACGGGAGAGAGAAGCTTCCAATTTAGATCTGAAGAGAAAGCTCCGCAAAACAAGAGGAATTAATAAAAAGAGAATACAGAATCAAATTAGCCAAAGAAAAAGGAAAAAAGGAAGAAAAGAGAGATCTAGCTCAAACCATCCCCTTGTTGAACAAGAAAGCTGCATGAAAATGAGAGAGGATAAAATCCTAGGGACTAGAGAGGAAAAGCGCTTGATTCAAATGCAAAACCTTGTAACCGATTGATAAGGTAGGTTTCAACTTTAAAAAACTGGGGAACCGGTTTCGATAGGGTAGATTTCAAATTCAAGATAGAATTTTGATCAATCTTGAAACCATTCACCTCTAATATTACATGCCCAAATTCTTATTGATAATATGAGCCAAGTTGTTTCACCAAAACAATGATATATCTTTTCAAAGCGCCATGAATCGAATTGAATGGACAAAGATTTTAAAAGGACAAGAAGGTAAATAGCTTTATTCAAAACATAGAAAAGGTAAATGTGTTGAAAATTAAAGATAAACATAATTTGCAAGACCATGAGTTTTGTGATTGATTGGGTGACCTTTTACAAAGAGCAAAATTTGGGTATTAATATTTTATGATCGAGATAACTCACAATTACTTATTGATTATGAATCTACCAATAACTTTCTAACCCTATTTGCAGTTATTGCTGAGAGATTATAACGTAGAGTGCTATCTCCTATTATCTAGGGATGATAATCTACAAAGAGTTGCAAATCCCGAGGTTGTAGGCATAACATCAAGCGGGTTTAGAATTATGTCTATCCCTCTTCGTCATCGTCAAGCTCCAACACCTCGCAATCTACAATAGGCATAAACCTCGTTGACTTCCTTTTATTTTTTTTTTGTCAGACCATAAACCTCGTTGACTGGTAAGGGCCTTTAGCAATAACTTGTCAAATCTACTATTGATAATTCTGTTGATGATTTGTCGATTCCTATTCGATTTGTCGATTCCTATTCAAGTAGTCGACTCTTTGGTTCATTGATGACTTCTCTGCTTTGACTAAAGATATACAAAACTCGCCGCTCGGAGAAAATATTCAGTGGCTCATACGCGCCATGTCGCATGCCTACGTGGCATGCATAAACTCACGTGAATCACTGATAATAAAACATGTGGCTCTAACCTGAAAGAGAAAAATAAAGCTATATTTCAAGTCTCCGTCCTCTAGCGCCCTAAGAAGAAGACTCTCTCTCCTCTATGCCCATAGGAGGAGGCGTGAGCAAAGAAGTGAAGCAATTAATGCGCATTAATTGCTTCATTCTATCTCTCTCCCTCTCCCTCCTTTTTCTCTTTCACGTAAATTTGAATGTCCATTTCTTTTTCACTCTTCTCCTTCCCTTCCCAGAAGGCTTTCTCTCATCTCATCCTTGTTCTTAGCTTTTCTTTTTAACTTTCATCGTCGGTGGCTCCGCAAACCGCCATTGAAAAGCAGAAGGTCGATCACAGTGGCTGGGTCCTGAGACTCCCTCCGCCTCTGCCTCCGTTCGCTTAACACGCCCGAAAGGGAGTGAGGCAGAGGTCAAGGGGCGGGTGACCGCCCTTGACATACGAGCTTGAGGACGAGGTTGGGAGACGGCATTTTTTTTCTTGGTCGAAGGCGACAGCTCCCATGGCGAGAAGGTCCTTGCTGCCACCAAGCCCAAAAGCAGCTGCAAAGCCGTAAATTATGGCGGGTGTAAAGAGAAAGGCGGCCAAGAAGCCGAAGTTAAAGCCTGAGATAAAGGCGGTGAAGACTTCTACCAAGGTGACGCCCGGAAAGAAAGTTGTGGAGAAGGTTGCCGGTGTGAAGCTGAAGAAGATGCCGGTGAAGAAGCCAAAGAGCATCAAGACGCGGATGAAGAAAATCAAGAGGTGAGTCAGTGCTGTGTTCTTTACTAGCGTGAGGCAGAGGTCGAGGGGTGGGTGACTGCCCTCGACAAGAGCTTCGGGTTCTCGAAGTTCTTCTCGATCAATGTGAGAACTTCGAGAACCCGAAGCACGTATTTGCTCTCGACCCCTACCTCAACCCCGTTCTTAAGCTCATACTTGCTCCCGAAGAACTTTGAGAACTCGAAGCTCTTGTCGAGGGCAGTCACCCACCCCTTGGCCTCTGCCTCACGCTAGTAAAGAACACAGCACTGACTCACTTCTTGGCTTTTTTCATCCGCGTCTTCATGCTCTTCGACTTCTTTGCCGGAGTCTTCTTCAACTTCACGGCGGCAACCTTCTCCACAGCTTTCTTCCCGGGCGTCGCCTTGGCAGAAGTCTTCACCGCCTTCGTCGCGGGCTTTAACTTCGGCTTCTTGGCCGCCTTTCTCTTCACACTCGCCATAACTTACGGTTTTGCAGCTGCTTTGGGCTTGGCAGCAGCAATGGCCTTCTCGCCATGGGAGCTAACTTCTTCGACCAAAGAAAAAAAAATGCCGTCTCCCAACCTCGCCTCCAAGCTCGTATGTCAAGGGCGGTACCTACCCCTTGGCCTCTACCTCACTCCCTTTTAGGTGTGTGAGGTGAGCAGAGGACGGAGGCGGAGGCGAAAGGAGTCTCGGGACCCAGCCACTGCAATCAGCCTTTCGCTTTTCACCAACGATTTGCGAAGCCACCAATGACGAAAGTGAAGAAGAAAAGCTAAGAACAATGATAAGATGAGAGGAAGCCTTCTGGGAAGGGAAAGAGAAGAGTGAAAAAGAAATTGACATTCAAACTTACATGAAAGAGAGAAGTCACTTCTTTACTCATGCCACCTCCTATAGGCATAGAGGAGGGAGAGTCCTCTTCCTAGGGCGCCAGAAGAGGGAGATCCAAAATATAGTTTTATTTTTTTTTATTCTAGGTCAGAGCTACATGTCATATTATCAATGGTCCACATGAGTTTATGCACACCACGTAAGCACGTGACGTGGCATGCACGAAGCACTGAATATTTTCTCTGCCACTCGTTGATTTCAAAAGTTGGTCATTCTTTGGATATCAAACACACATACATGTTGTAGCCGAGGATCTCATCCGCTGATTCCTTGGTCTCCACCTCCGCAAACAGTTTCTGCTTTGTCTTAGTGGGGGGCTTCTTCCATCCATGTCTGGTGGGATGATGAACTCTCTGCTCCACGCTTTGGGGAAGGCTCCGCACCAATTTTAGCCGATCGGTGATGATGTAGACACCGGCCGACGCTGACATGATAATTTTTAAAATATATATTTTATCTTTTTTTTCCTTTTTTTCCCTTTTCCAGGCCAAGAGCTAAGGCTAGCAAGAACTGGTGAGGCTCGCCCTCGTCATCTCTGGGCTAAGTCGAGCTCGCCTAGCCATGGCGAGCTCACCCTCACCAGTGCGGGCGAGGGCAAGCCTCATCATTGGCCCTAGCCGCTGGTCGATCAAGCCACCTGATCGAGGGAAGAAGGAAAGAAAAAAAAAGGAAAAGAAATTTAAAAAAATTGAAAAAAATAAATATTAAAAAATTTTCATGTCAGCGTTGGCCAGTCAAAATTGGGCGAATTGGCTGAATTAGCACAAATGCAAAAAGTTTAAGACTGAATTGGCATAATTACAATAGGTTTAGGACTATTTTGATAATTTTCCCGAGCATAATCCAAAGGCGCATCTACGTATGGTTTTTTAAAAATTTAAGGGTGTACAAGGATTTGATTTTATTCGAAAATCATTTTGTAGCAAGCGTATACACGATGTAATTACTGATGATGGCTTTCATGATTTTATAATCCCTTAATCATTGTAATTAGTGGTAACTAAATATGGGTTTATTGGTCGTAGTCTTCCTTTCCTTCCAGCAATTTCCAAGAAATTTGTCGGAAAAACATCACGAGCTGAAGTTCACGTACGTGGGACGTGCTGCCTGGGAAGAGTGAAAAAGGGCAAACGCGGATATCTTCACTTTTGCAATGGACAAAAATCTGATCATTAAGGGAGCAAAATTAAAATGTTTGGTGCCCAAAAATAAGGGAAAAATGTTCGGTAGCTTGTTGGTAAGTTTCAATTCCCATTTCATGACCAAATTTTTTGCAATCGTGTTAAGGCACGCCACTAAATAAATTATATATAGAATTGAAAAAAATTTAAATAGACACGAATAAGCCAAAGATCCACTTTAATGCTCACGGAAGCAAATTTATCCGATTTACATCATACGGATTGGGAAAATCTTATGAAAAATTGGAATTATTTTTCCGATTGGTTTGGAAAGAAGCAAATGAAAACATCGTGAAAATAATAAAAATCAATTCTTATTTTGTAAGAAGCAGCGAAGAAAAAGTTTGGAGGTTATCCTCATTTTCTTCATCCTTTCTTCCCATTACCAAACAAAGTGTAGCGAGCTTAATTTTCAAGGATGGTAATTCTCGACATCACTCGATTGCTCGATCCAAATTTTTAATTTTACTTGGGAAAGGAGAGAAGGCGGAAGAATGAGGCGGTCTAGAAAATTGGCAAAATTGAATATTTATAAGGAGTGGGAGGAGGGTTTTAAGACTTTCTTAATTTTCTTCGCCCATTTTCGTCTGACCATAGCCTAAATAGTTCATCGGGACCTCAAATTATAAGGGCGATAGTTCCCGATATAACACTACCATATAGTTTTGATAAATCTCAAGCATGGCATTGAGTTATTAAGAGAAATCAATAACTACACAATTAATTCAAAAATTAAAAAAAATTAAATACAAATAGGAAGGCATCACATAAATTATTAACTCTTACTCTTTTTTTTTGCTAAATAATTATTAACTCTTACTCGTAACGACCAACTACTGCTAATCAAATTGAAAGGCTCAAAAGGTTCTTTTACTTTTGGGGCCAGAGAAAGAGTCGGAAATTTAGGGCCTGTTTGTTCTCGATTGAGTTTAAAAGTAAGCAATACCTCTTTGAATTTTTTACAAAAATTTGAATTCATCAAAATTTCAAAAAATTAGGAAAAAAATTATCAACAAATCTACGTATCAACTTTAGCATATTGTGAACATTTTGAGTACTTTGGATTAAAAAAGTTAAGGTGGGTACGCATGCTGCAAGTTCCAAATAAGATAAAAAAAACTTAAACAAAAAATCTATGTTTGGCCAAAAATATTGAGTTAAAATTCCAAATAATGGCATGAAATGCCCGTATTTTCTTATATAAAGGCTTGAAGTGGATCTTGTTTTAAATAAGAGTATGAATTGCCCTCATTTTCTTAAATAAGGGTTGACAATGGATTTTGTTTCAAATAAGGATATAAAGTGGCAATGTCAATTTCAAAGAAGAGCCTGACTTTCCGATTAATTAAGGGCATTTTTCATTTTTTTGTACCTTTTTGAATTTTTGAATTTTCTTTCTTTTTCCCTTTTTCTGGCTTTTTCTTTCTTATTCACTAGCGGCCCGTCTCAAGTGATGGTTGGGCACCAGCAATGCCCGAAGAGGGCCGGGTGAGAGTCACCCTCGTTAGCCACAAGCGAGGCCGACCTTGAAAGCCATGAGCGAGGCCGACCTCACCTAGGTGAAGGTTTCCTAGCTCACGGTCGACAAGGGCCCTCGCCTAGTGATCAATGAGGGTCGCCAAGCCCTCGCTGGAAAGAAAAAAAATGAGACAATAAAAAAATTTAAAATTGAAGTTATCTTTGGATGAAAATGCCTTTGACCACTTGAAAATATTTAGCCGGTTGGCAAGCGTTGAGGTTATGTCCTTATTTTGAAACTGTCATGACCACTTCAGGCCTTTATTTGAAACTGACATGTCCATTTCAAATATTTATTTGATACAAAGTTCACTTCATACCCTTATTTAAGAAAATGATGGCATGACAGGCCTTTATTTGTAATTTTCCCAAAAATCGATTCAAATGGGCGAAAGTGCTATATTTAGCACAAAAACATAAAGTGAAAATTTCAAATAGGGCCTGAAAAGTGCTTTTATAAGGATTTGAAGTGGATCTTATTTTAAATAATGGCCTAAAGTGCCATCATTTTCTCATATAAAAGTCTGAAATGGATTTTGTTTCAAATAATTGCATGATATAGCTACGTTTGTTTCAAAGAAGGGCTTGATTTTCTGGATGGTAAAGGCATTTTTGTCTTTTTTATTTTTTGAATTTTTTTTCCTTTTTTTTCCTGTTTTCCTTTTTCTAGTTTTTTTCTTTTTTCTTCACCTGCAATCAGCCACCGACAAAGCCCGAAAATGGCTAAGCGAGAGTCACCCTAGGCTAGGCCCCCCTCGCTAGCGATGGGTGAGGCCGACCCTCGCTAGATATGAGTGAGGGTCAAGGGATAACCTCG